>CM042142.1:25610785-25629779 GCA_023376005.1 Doryteuthis pealeii
AATCCACAATATCGCTAAAGAATACAGTCGCAGATGAGAATATTTCGGGTGGGACCTTCCGTCCTTTTTTTAATTCAGCAGTCACCTTCTTGGGAAGCATTTGACTCAACAGTTGTTCGGCTCTTGCTTTGCTAACTTCAAGTTCTTTTGTACGTTCAACGACAATCATTTCTAAATTAGTGGAATACGACTCGAGTAGACTGATCAAATTATCAATCAGTTCTCCCTTGACTGGATGAATTTGGTTCAAGATAGTTTCCAGTTTTTCAAACGATGGTCTTGCTGACGGATTTTCGTTCCAGGTTTCCTCAAGCATCTTTACCAGTTGCCTTCTCTCGAGATTACTTTCAGGCAGAAATGATTCCTTGATAATTGGACGACATATAAACATGTCAGAACCACCAATTTCCTCCCATGTTTTCTTGGCTGTTTTTCTGACACGAGTATTATTATTAGAGATCATATCAATGATTGCTTCGTCGGAAATATGACTCAATTCGTATTCGTATGGCTCTGCCCTAGTCAGGATTTCAGTCACAACGATTGAAAAAGCATAAATGTCTCCGGCCACTGTGCCATTCTTCACATCGTCAAGACAATTACCACTTTCTAGAAACTCTGGAGCTGTCCAAAACAGATTTTTTAATTCTTCGTTTCCATCGTTCGGCAAACGATACCGTCCAAATCGAATGGTTTTAGCTCCAAATCCAGATATACGAATGGTCCATCGACTATCAATCAAACAATTAGTGGATTTTAAACGACCATGGGATTTAAATGATGTTTTTGCATGTAAAAATTTCATTCCTGCACAAATGTCTCTCATGAAAGAATACTTAAACTCCCAACCGAGATCTATCGCATCATTAAGAAGAACGTTATTTAGACTTCCTTTATCGGCGATCTCCAGGAAGAGGCAAACATGCGGGGAAGTTAAACAGGCTCCAGCATACTTTATCAAATTTCGGTGATTGAGTTTCACTAGTTCTACCATTTCCAGACGTAATTCCGGGATTTTGGGGTCTAAAGTCCAACTACTTATTGGCTTCCCATACCATTTGTCATTTTTCCATAAATACGTGTTCAGATGATTGGATAGTGTACTGGATAAGTCACTGCACGTGTTCGGCGACTGTTCAACAACAAGCGACGTGACAGTCGACCAATCAATGATCCAATCACTATTTTCAAGTGCAGCATTGTGCTCGGCGTGTTTCACTATATATCTTACTAATAGAATGATAGTGAAAATTAGTATAATACCCCCTATAAACAGTGGAACTAAAACTATGGCTATATGAAAGTCACAAGAGTGACCAAAATGAACACCCGATGTACAACGACAATAGTCTGGCTTTTGGCATATACCGTGATCGCATTTCTTACAAATCGCTCTGTTGCATTCGAAACCCTTCCAACCCGGATAACAAGAACAACGAGAAATAGAAATGCAGGTTCCATATTTACATCTACAGTCGAAGACTTCGCAGAAATTTCCATGAAAGCCAGCGTTGCATGAACATCTACCGTTTATTTCACACTTGCCAGTGTCGTAGATATTAATGTCTTTGACACTCAGAAGATTCTTTCCACAATCCTTTTCACAATAGAACAAAGGCACGATTTTTTCTTTTCGTATATATTTCATGGAAGGCCAAGGTTCAGATGGATTAATTGTTATTGTTTGGGTAAATTGATTAACGACACCTGAAACAGACTGAAAGATTCGGAGGTTGTATTTTGGATTTATGGGTGTCACGGCAGCAGATTCTGGATTTTGTGGGTTTGTGCCAGGTCTCCATGATCTGTACGGAATTTCTAGTTGTTTTCCGTCTGGATTATCTTTAAGAGTCCTCGTAAAAGTCACCATCATTGAGATGGGTGCTTCTGATTTATCCTCGTCGAACGGATTCACTTGTGCCAAAAAACCAAAATAACCTATCCGATTTCCATTTGAGTCCAATTTAAATCTACCAGTCAGACCATCCACTTCCAAATTCCGTGATAAATACGCAATCTTGTGCCCATGCAGTGTCTCTCTGACGGAAACGATTTTTTGGATTGCGCTTGCGTAAACTAATAGAGCGTCATAACCCAACGCCATTTTGGCCCCGACTTCAGGTGGGCGATATTTTACCCTACCCCCTTTGTAATGAAATCGGTCGACAGCGAAATGATAACCAAGAACTCGAATCCATTTTTCTGTGTGATAGCCGCTTATATTATATGTTTCACTAAAAAGATATGTGGATTTGAAAGCCTTTGTGCACGGAATTCCTACCCGACACACATTTTCATTGGCAAACGGAAAGTGCCAAGCGTAAGTACTAACGAGTATCCACTGATAACCATGAAGAGAGTCAAGATTTGCGAGTTGTGCAGCGCGGAGTATGTACGGTTGGTAAGTTTTGATAGCAACTAAATAAATTACTTTGGTACCAAAGGACCTTATTCTCCTCATTTCATTTCTGAAATGCGAAATCTCACCTTGAATCACAGAACTAATATCAATTTCAACTGGACCCTTAATTGTTATGCCATAATCATGAGCCAAATTATAGAAAGTTTTATAAAATTCAATGTTTTTTTGTTTTACAACAATCAATGTATTCCACATACGTTGTTTGCAAGCAGCCAAGACACTTTTAAATATCTCATGATCTGACCAACAAACTCTGTTGAAATATGGGTAAATATTTTTGTTCGAGAATCTACCACCTGTGTTACTAGTGCTGGTGAAAGTGATTCCCAGCTGCCATAGTTCTGGATTAATTATTTTTGTTATATCTTCTGTTGTCGAACTTATAATCAACACGGCCTTATATTTTGGCAATTTGGTATGAGTTATATTTAACAAAGAGAGATAGGCAGTGCGCATGTTAGATTCCGTTTCGTAACTAGCGACCTTAAAAACAAATCCCTGTCTGGATAGATAAGGCAATATGTGGCCATTATTAATATCATAAGCGGCGAACTTTATGAAAGAATTAATATGAGATTGAATCTGAGCGCCATCTCCGCTGTAGCGGAAATCGCCAAAATGGGCTACAGTCAGGAAACCCTCCACTTTAAAAGGCGGTGTAAGAACAGAACCATTCACTTGAATAGACGGTATAATTTCTAAAGTAACGTTATCAATTATCTGACAAAAAGAAATATGTAAATATGCATTTCCTCCTTCTATATCTTTAGTTGCGTCTGTTGATATGCACACACTTTGAGGAATGGTTTTATAACTCAATTTAAAATGTGCATCTTTACCCGCATATATTCTTCGACCCATACTGTCTACTGCTATAATTATAAGTTGTTTCGGTATTTGTGTATTCCTCGTTATAGGGACAAGTTTGGTTACAGGATCTGCCATTTCTTTCAGAGATTTTAGATGAGTGGGCTCAATAACTAAATTGAAGAACTTCTGTTCCAAAACATCAAACATTCTGGTGAGTTGAACTGACCGCAGTTTCTTCAAAATATAAGAATCCGGTTCTCGATATCTAATTTCTCTCCGGTCATAGCTAACGTGAGTTAGAATCATATCATCATAACAAATGTTGCAGTTCGGTACTCTTAACCACGGATCCCGGACCATGGTCATCGTCAGATTGAGTTTTAGCCCTAAGCCAGGATCCAATATACGGATACCATCGAAAACCACTCGTCCTTTTACAGCTTGTTTCCTTATGAGTACATCGTAAGATCCTTGATGAATAACAGCTCCTTTGCCGGATAATCGATAAAGAGTCTTTTTTAGTAACATTCGATTATCAGGTTCGTTACCAAAGATTTTATAATAATACGGAATAGTGAGATCCACGTTCAGTATCGAATCAAGACCTGTATCGACGATTGAATCATTTTCAAATCTAATCTCTGCTTTAATAGTGAAGTCATGGTTAGCCATTACACTCAATGGAGGTTGCTGTGTAATACTTAAGTGGTGAGCTGGGGCAGTAATGAGAAAGTTATTTGAAAGAACTCGTAATGATTTCGTGGGTAACGTGATGAGAAATCTTCTTTTGTGCGGGGGTATGACAGTATGTTTGTGGTAAATCCAATCCAAAATTATCTTTCCCTCAAAAGCTTCCACAAGAAGGGTCGTAGAAGATTTTTTAGATCCACATCTTTCTTTTCTCAATTTGCGTCTAAGCCGTTTTGGGTAATCATACCACCAAACAGCATTTTGACATAGTTTCCCACCTGACGCCCACGTATCAGTAAATTTTGAAAAGTGAGCTGTCTTCTCGTCTATAGTAGACACTTCATAGGTTTCTGAAGCTAATTTCCCATTAGTTACTCGGCTTCCATTCTTGAATTCTATGTAAGCATAGATTGGCTTACTAATCATTTGGTTCAAAGGTACGGAATACACATATTCTTTAGTTTCGAGGGGAATTATGGGTGGCGGAGAGTTGACTGGATCAAATGCAATCTGATATTGACTGAAAGCGAGAGACAGTGTCAATAAAAAGGCAAAAATTGTTTGAAGGGGGTCCATTTATATATCGTAAATCTGATTATTCCCCTATACTCATCGTATAATTAACATCAATGTACCAAACACACTTAAGTTAATATGCATTTCAAATATTCATTTTTTTAAATTTCATCAGTTCTACGCCGTCTTCCAGCTTAAACTAACAAAACCTATTATGACGTAATATGCGAGAATATAAAAACGACATTATCTTAACAAAATTGTTTTGGATCGATCTTCCTTTCACAGCGTAGTTATGTTCCAGTCCGATCAGATCGCCGATAACATTTTGCAAACGGTTCGCCAAGACCCGGGCCAAAATCTTTAACACTGTGTTTAGCAGAGTTATGGACCTGTAGTCATCTAAGCCCTCCCAAACATTCCTGCCCCCCCCCCCTTCTTCAGCAATGTGATCACGCCCTTGGTAATGCGCTTTGGAATTGTTCCTAAGGCAAACCAGTTATTGAACACATCCGTCAAAATAGAGACAGAAATGTGCGACATCCTCAAGTACATTTCGTAGGGTAAACCGTCCAGTCCTGGAGCTTTGTTGAGGCCGGCCTGCTTCAACACATCACGGACTTCAGATTCCGTAATTCTCCCCTTAAATCTAGCCGCTTTCGCCTCCCTGAGGTGGGGAAAATCGGCTAAATAGTTGTGGAACTCCTGCTCCTGGTGGTTCGGCAACCGGGTAAATCGCTCCTGGAAGTGCGCCCGAAAAGCTTCCCGCATCTTACTGCCCGCACGAAGGCTGCGCCCGTCCGGGGTTACAACACTTTCGATGTACCGTTCCGGGAACCTTCTAAATTCTTACTGACGCATTTCTGCGTCCAATTTCACGGCCTCGTTGGACACTCTATTTAACCTAGATCTAACTATGCAACCTTGATAGCGTCCGCTAGCCTCCCGCTCAAGGTCCCCTCTAGCTAGGTCTAAGGTTAGGGGATTCCCCCTGTCCACCGCCCGGGAAATTCTGTCTCCTATGGCTTTCACTTTCGCTGCCTTATCTAGCTTTACTTATTAAGCGGGCGTTAGTGGGGCGGTTATTGGGAATAGATGGTGGGTTGACCTTAAGTTTAGGATTAAGGACTTCACTATCAAATATTGCCAAGGCAATTAAGGACTTCACTATCAAATATTGCCAAAACAATATTTGATAGGGAAGTCCTTAATCCTAAACTTAAGGTCAGCCCACCATCTATTCCCAATAACCGCCCCACTAACGCCCGCTTAATAAGTAAAGCCAACCTCTCACGGTAGTCACGTATCCCCAGTACGGAGGTATTTAACTTCCAGTAGGAGGTTAGCCTAGGCCTATCGCTTAGGCGAAGCGTAACAGTAAGCATTTTATGGTCACTCTTCGCATATAAGTGGAACACAGGACAATCTAAAATGTCGACGTCGGCTCTTCTAACTAACACTCTGTTCAAATAAGTTTTGACAGAGGGCGAGCTACTCGTCCATGTCCACTCTCCCTCCCTGCGTGGTCCACACGATACCTGTCGACCAAATCGAACTGGGCCATCAGATCGTGCAGGCTGCTTTCACACCCATTCGACCCTCTAGCTCCCCAACCCGACCGGTCTAATTTGGGATCAAGGATCGCATTCCAATCTCCCATTAAAATTAACCGTCCTGGATACGCCATGTACGGCCCTAACTGCCAAAAAAAGGATTTCCTCTCCCCAACGGTATTAGGCGCATACTCGGAACTTGTTGCTTTCTATGACAATATCGGCAAAAATCAGCCTGCCATCTGAGCCAGCATGAACGATGTCAGTCACTGCCCCCAGACTGCTTTTAACTAACAGTGACACACCTCGACTGCGCGAATTACCGTATGCTGAGTGGACCTCATAGGCATCTCCACCCAGCACCCGGCCATCCCCGCTTGAAACAAAGTGTGTCTGCTGCACCGCGGCGACATCCACATCGAGAGTCTTGAGTTCTACAGACAAGCGGCTAGCGCTTGACGTATTCCTCAGGTCCCTCGCATTCAAGCTAGCAAGAAGAAGAGACATTTGTTACCTACCTGTCCACCACTGGCAGGAAGTCTTCTGGGCTGAGGAAGCCGATGTCGTGGCCAAAACCATCTTTACCCAACTCGTTGGTAATTGTATCGGTCCTGGTGATGCCGCCGACATCCAGAGAAAACTTTATTTTAAGTGCCATGTATAAAGAAGGGTGTAGTAAAATGGGGACCCTCCCTTTGCATTTGGGCTTTTGCTTTTCGATTTTGGGATGCACCCTGTCGACAAGTGTCAAGCCCGGGAAGACTCCTTCAGCTGCCTCGATTGCCCGCCACAGGCTTCCTGTGCGGCCGCTGGCTTCCCAGGCAAAAGTTGTTACCAGGGGTGCATCCCTAAAGTTTAGTGGGTTGTTTACGCTCTTTCCCTCCACGGAGTGTAATTGCCAGAGTGAAGCCCACTGTCTCTTTTGTTGTGGACCAAGGTATTTATCTACCTGGTCCGGCTCCACTCTTCAAATGTTCTCCGGAAACCGGTCTCGTTTCCTACTCCGTGGGGGGGGGGCTTCTCTTTCTGCTGATCTAGATGGTGCTGGGCTTTTTCTTCTTCCAGGTGATCTGGATGGGGATCTTTTCCTCCTTCCTGGTGACCTGGAAGTTGTTAGAGATCTTTTTTCTTGTTGATTTTGAGGTTGAGGAGGAGAGTTTTTGGGGTTTGGTGTATGTAATTCACAGGGCTGGGATGAAGGTTTGGGGGGTTGGGTAGTTTTAGGTTTTCTGTGTGTGAGTGTGTAGTGGCTTCTACCATTGTGTTTGTGTCTGGGTCTGAGGTCTGGGATTTTTTTTCTGCTGGTCGCTATCTTGCGACCAGTCCTCTCCTCTTCCTCAATCCTACATTTCACCCCAGCTATGCCGGTCTCCAACAAGTCCATTGAGATGGCTACTTGTGTGGCCAGTGGAGCCAGTTTGCAGGGGACTTCTTTTTTGGGGTGGCCTTGGGAGAAGGTCCCGGTGTTGCCTTCTTTGGCGAAGGCGTTGCCTTGGGAGAAGACTCTTTTGTAGCGGGAGAGTCAGAAGTAGCTGGGGCGTAGGAGATTTTTCTCCCTTTTCTTATTACCTCAGACTACCCCTCTCTCGCTTCTGGATTCTTTTCTGGTTCAGCTGGAGTTACGTCCTCTGTTGTGGCTGCTGCTGCTGCTGCTGTTGCTGCTGCTGCTGCTGTTGCATTTGCTGCTGTTATTATTTTTGCTGCTGCTTCTGCTGCTGCTGCATTTGCTGCTGCTGTTGTTGTTGTTGTTTGTGTTGATGTCGCTGATGTGGGCATCTTTTGGGGGCAGTTCCCTGACGTGTGCTCATATTGAGCACAAAACCAGCAGTGGGGCATACGGCCCTCCACCACTGCCGTTACTTGTTGTTTATTATACTGGTATGTATCAGGGATGTTGTAAAAGGCTTCCTTCTTTAGGTTCACCATGAAGGCGAACTCTCCTACCCGTATCCCCTTTTCGAGGGTGGTGCTCATTGCCACAACGTCCCCGTAATTGCTGAGTATTGCCACCAGGAACTCGTCTGATAGTGCTGCGGGGACGTTGAACATAGATACTCGAGTTCTCCTCTTTCCCTGATAGTCTGGCTGTAATTTGGTGCCATTGTGGTGGAGGGTTTTAATTGATAGCCTTACTGCTTCAGCTTTGCTTGGGAGGAGGACATCCCACGTGCCAAAACTCAAAATCAGTCTCTATATGAGTGTCTAAACTAATCCCATATGTACATATATTGCGAGGGATGGCGAATTGTCGTAATTTTTTATTTATAAAGAAAGAAACTCCCCATGAAATGCAAATGAATTTTTTTAAAATAGAAACTATAGTTACAATTAAAAATAAAATTATTGTTAGTACTAAATAATGTGTCAGAAAACGAGTTGACCGGTCGAAAAAATGATGCGTGAAGAAACAAGAATTCTTCCCCGCATGTTCAGAGAACACGAATTTCTGTCATCTAATGACATGAGAAGGACGAACTTTTAAGACACAGAGGGTTATTACATTCAGCGCAACTGCTTCTCTAGCACTATGACCGTCTAGAACTATTTTTCATTTTCTTTCACTCCCAGCTCTTTAGACTCTCAAACTAAAGTGCACAAGGGGACTCGAGGTGACCCGAAGGGGAGTTCCTCGATGGGCCCCGGTTCTTCTACTCTCAGTCAATCTGTTCTCTAGTGCACATCTAACTCCATTGCCCAGCTCTGGCCTGGCTAAACTGAAAGCCCCAACTGCTCCTTACTAGCACTAACTCTAAATGTCACCGACTGACACTCAACTCTCACTATAACTGCGTACCAAATTCCAAAGTGAGCGGTATATACGCACAGGCAACCACCATCTTTTAATTTCCGGATAGACCTCCTAAAAATAAACCTGTAACTTCAAATTCAGACTTTCTGTCACCGATTTTCCTTAAAAAATGTGAACATGAAAATTATTTCTGGTCAATTAAACTCCAAGGTCATTGAAATAAGAGGTCATTAATTTTTCAGTTTTGACTGAATCAATAATAATAAAAATATTTCTTCATAATTCTTCTCATAATTTCTCTAGAATCGGATTTTATTACTTTCTTAAAGTTTCGACCAAGAGGCTCTTAAAATTATATTCATGTTATAACCCAGCCTCCACATATACACGCATACATATATACAGATATATTCGCCTAAGTTTTGTTAATGCAAAGTCATGCATATACATACACATATATATTCACCTAGTTTTTGCTAATGTTAGATATATATATTATATATATATATATATATATATATATATAATATATATATATATTCATCTATCCGATTTCCAAATGCTAAATTTGTCGTATCACATCGGTACCTCTACACAACTCCGACCAACTGGATATGTTCTGAACATCATCTTAGTGCTGTGACATATCACACTTACAGATCTGCTTACTGATTGCAGTCCTGTAATCAGTTGTGTAGTCAGTTATGATTACGTTACATATACCATTGGTGCCGTATCGCTTTGATAACTTCACTTTAGTGTTTTTGCGACCCTTTTAAGACAACGTTATATATACTGTTTTGATACTAAGACCTCCACCCTCAAAGGATCCATTCATACTACACTCTACTACACAATGGACTATTCCGTCAGAATATTGTCCACCATCTCGTTCATTTAGTTGGTTTCCTAATGCCGTTGTCGTTTTCCACGAATAACATGTCTATGTATCTCGAGTTGGTGAAAACACGGTCACAAACACACAAACACACAAACACACGCACATATGTCAAGTGTTGAGAGATTAGTTTGATTTAATTGTTTATCGGCATATCAACTCCTCATGGATTATTTGATGCCAAAATGTGTTTCATTTGTAAATGTCTGATTATAATAATTACATATTCAATATTCCATTATATTTCTTTTAAATTGCACTTATTTGTTTGCATACATTTGTATGGCATCAAGTATACCTATCTAATACTAAAAAGGTATAATCAAATTATAATGTTTAAAGTGACTATGCCTATTTAATAATAGATATGGTTTCAAGTAAATAATGATAATAGTCCTTGGCAAACTGGAACCTCACCACCGGATGCAGTTTAATGTCATACTCAGGACACCTCTTTTCTGGGGATACAATCGGCATATATGGGAAAAATTGCATACCAGTGTTTCGTAAACGATAAGATTTTAAATGCTGATTTTAGTTTGTTGTTGTTTTTTTTGGTTTTTGGTTTTTGGTTTTTGGGGTTTTTTTGTTGTTTGTTTTTTTGTTTTTTTGTTTGTTTTTTTTTTGTTGGGGGGGGGTCTTTCATAGAAAAGATTCATGTATCATGATTAGTTTTATTCTAAGCTAAACGTTGTACAATACATTGGGCAGATTGATTGAAATTGAGACATGTCTCAAAATTACACCCTTGTATTTAATTACTTTCTGACTATGATTTCATTCAGCGTTTTCATATTTCCTGCACCTTCAGTTGACATTTACGTTTTTCAAATTATCTTAGGATTTTATGAGTTGAGCATAAAGTTTTTTAAACGTGGGTCATTTGAAAATGTCAAAGAAGCGTGCCATGGTAACTTGTAACTATGCAAACAAAGAATGCTACATTTAAAAAAGTTTCAAACAACAAAATCGGAATGACATGATATATTTAATTTTATAAACACTTTGTAGGATGACTGATATTTTTTGTCGCCGGGATCGTACACAGATAGAGCGATATTTTTGTTGCATTTTCCCTATTGGCTGCTTCATTGACTTATTAAATGCTAATGTATAGAACATCGCTAGGAGATTCCACTATTGTGTAAGATTGTGTAAAGTTGTTTTTGCAAAATATCATAATTAAAAGTATATGCTCTATTGTTTTCAGGCTATGACACAATTGCTGCTCAATATTTTATCATGTTTGTTTATTTTTTTATAATATGATTGGCAGTGGCTACCCGGCGTCGCCTGGATAGAGGGGGTTTTTTAAAGTTAGTCCGCAGATCCATTGAATGTCTTCTGATTTTCTCTGATTTATTGATGAAACGCGTCCGAAAGTGCTACTTGTTCATCGTGTCGTGTTCCTTTTTCTGTTTGGCCAATGAATGTCCAGTTTTAGAATCACGTGGTGGTTCTGTTCGGTCCGTTAGGTGAATCATCTTATGGTAATATTATTTTTTTTATAACGAAAGAAGAAAAAAGACAAAAAGAAAAGAAAGCGAAAGCAGAATTTTAAGACTTCAGGTTGGGAGTCCATTTCATTGATAGACATTTCAAATAAGTTGATTTAATCAATTAAAAATAATTGAAGATCATGTCACAATAGATTAATCGAATCAGACTGAAATAGAATAGATAGATAGGTAGATAGATAGATTTTTTAAAACCCTAACTTTTTTTGAAAAAAAAATCATTGAAAATCTTCTTACAGATTGATTGACCAACATTTTTCAGGTTTTTCTCTCTAAGGGGAAATAATGTAGAATTCTGACTATCCTTTGTCTCAATTCCATTCCGCCGTGTCGTCCGTCAACTGTGTTAGACCTCGCTGTTGTGTCTTCCAACGCTACCGGCTAGCGGGGGCAGTCATAGGTGAAATCAGGAAACAAATACAAGAAGAAGAACAAGGCAGAGGTAGGGTGAAATCATTTGTTCAGAAGGAAGGAAATAACAATCATTGTAAAACCCGTCACAGCACTTGAGGGAAACAGCGACGAGTCTGGGAGGTGCGAAGCTGGGGGACCAATTGCAGAAGGGTAGGACGAGGAAGTCAGGCTGGCGGGTGGGGGCCAAATTAAGCAGATAACAACTAGAGGTCTAAAACATAATGGCGATTGTTGTTCAACTTATAAACTATTTATTTGTTTTATGATTTTTTTTTTGTTTGTTTTTTTTTGTTATGGTTGTTGTTTGTTTCCAGAGGATTTGGATTCGATTCAGATTGTACGTCACGGCTGGATTTGAAGAGTTGTCACTTGATGTCCCTAGTAACGAAAAAAGTCGAAACAAACACGCATTAATAAATTTGGTTCCCGTGTTTATTAACATCTTATTAGGTGAGGCATCCGTCTCAGTCTTTCAAGGTTTGTTACGATGATCGTTGTGAATACTGTTGTGAAATTATGCTTCCCGAGTTTGTAACGGAACATGGCAAAGGGGTTTTTCGAGTGCCATGAATAAAAGTTGTTGCCAAAAGTCTGACCTTTATTTAACCCATAGCTAAGGGAGAATAATTGGATGCATACATTGTGGGATTTTTGTCCCCCAGAAAAGCACTGTTTAAACCCTCAACGTTTTGTATGAGAATAAACCGAACTTCGAACGCAGTGAGGAGATGGGTGCTGTTTTTTGAAAGAAAGGAGACAAACGACTTTTTAATAGAACAAATGTTATACTTTACATGTACATAAAAACAAATATCAACAGGGGTATCAATATACATATGAAACAACCAAACGAGTTTTAAGAATTTCATAGAGTTCAGTTCAAGTTAACGCAGCACAAGTATGGTATAGCCGTAATTAGTTAGTTAGATATTTAGGTATAGTTTAGTTAAGAGTTCAATGCGTTTGGTTGGTAAAGGATAGTTAAGGGAATTGAATGTAGTTAAAGGGTTGGGTTGCAGATAAAAAAAATTTTTTTTAAGCCTGCGGAACTTTAGCTGAAAATCCTCTAGTTCTGTTCCTCGTAACCAGTGAGTCCTCATAATGGTTTTAGGTGTTTATTTGTCGCTCCAGCTCGCTTCTAACGAGGTGAGGGGTTCCGATTCGTCGTCTAGGGGCTTTTGAACGATACGGAACAAGCAACTCTTTCGAGAAGTATAGGTTGAGAAGCGTTATAATCAGATCGTTACTCTGGACGCTAGCGTCCAGACCTCAGAACTTTTTATTTATTCATTTAATTTGATTTTAATTTTGTTTTGTCTAAATCGCTCACAAGCCGCCCACCGGCGTCCGGTGAAAAGAGGATCACCATTCCTTAATAAATTTTCACATTTTCCGAAGGTATTAGGCGCTATATGAAATACAACGTCCACGATTTGGACTCGTCTCGTCGTATCTATTCCTACGCGATATAACATTACACAGCGCGCTCCATGAAAAGAATACCCAACCCGTTCACTATACGGTAGAATTTGACAGCAAGGTACACAAGTATGTGGCATCCAGCAAGGATCGAACCGTACTATTTCAGTAGTGAATGGATCTGGCCGACACTAGCTTGCTAACATTTAACACTACGACTTTATATATATATATAATAATATATATAGTATATAAATATATATATAATATATTATATAATATATTAAGGGAGGAAATATAGTACTCGTATACAGATGTAGAGCTAGTATCTAATTATTATTATAAATCTATACATTTAAGTATGGTTGATTTAATTATCGTCGGTTTCAAGCATTATATGTCTTATGCTTCGACAAATTCTCTTTTAAATGAAATCCAAATGAATATACTTTATGTAGCTTTTCTTGGCTTTAATTTTGACTGCGTGTCATCCTCGTGTGTGTATGATGTTAAATATAACACCCGGAAGTATGATTTTGTCCCTTTAAGGTGGATGATTATTCTGTTATTTTTTATCAGTCCAAGTTTAGTAAAATGTGTTTTCTGTGTGGACGAGTAGCTCTTGAATAATTTCCGATTAGTATTAGAAATGTTTTTTGCGGTTGATTAGTCGGAATTTAGGATCTCAGAAAACTTCCATATAACGATTTCACATCTCTTGGGTCATTTTATTATATAGTATTGTTGAGCGCCCTTGGTCTTGTACTTTTATACGTTTCGGTTTGCGGAGCATTGTACAGCTACTCTCTCTTTTGTCGGTTCATGAATTAATCATTAGCGAGTAGAATCTATATTGAAATCGGCCCTTGAGCCATTGGTAAGATATGGAAAGTTTACATATAGGGATCAAAGACCGTTACAGGTTCGAGAAGTTGGTCTAAGGTTATTAATTACGAAATGATATCATTTTTCCAAACACCCTTTATATACGTACACACACGTCTCACACACATTATACCATATATAAACATATGCACACATATACATCATACATGACATAACATACATAATATAATATATATATAATATATATATAGTATATATTATATGATAATATATATATATACTATAGTATTATATATAACATAACACACTTAATGCATGCACATACATATATTGTTTTCTTTGTTTGATTGCATATCAAACTTTCGTGGATATTTAACGCCAAAAGTCACCCTGTAGAAGGACAGTAGTGCTGCTTAATTTAAGCATAGCTGGAGTGAATTAGGGCACCATATTATAATCGATCTCAATGTTAAGTGCTTTTTTTAGGGGAGAAAAAAGTAAATATTAAGAGCAGAGTAAAGTATTGTGCATTTTTGTGAATATAACCACATCGCTTATACACACACAGCACACACATCACACACCGGCGCACAAACTAACATTCAACACACATCAGCACACACAATATATATATATATTTATATATATTATATATTTGAGAATATTCTCAAAAATAACTTTGCTCTGTTTACAATAATTGAACATTGAGCTCTCATATCGGAAACCTGAACTCTGCAACAAACTAACTGGAGAGAATTAGGAACACCTAGAATCACCTGTACCCAAGAACTTGGTACCTTTTCACCAAAAGTATATATATATATATATATATATATATTATATTAATATATATATGGATATAAATTGCTTTTTTTATATGGACTATCTTTTTTTGTAATAAACACCACTCTTAGTTGCTATTTGCCAACTGTGTCCGCTGATCAATTCTAATGTAATTTCTCTCTATTGGCATACTGATGTCATGATAGATCTGAAAAGTTTCTGGTTTGTTAACATCTTCTCATTTACCGCCCACTCCCTCTAGCAACGCAATAGAGTTCATTATTCTGTCAGTTTTAACCAGCACTAGGGTAATTAAACATACTGACAAGGTTTGATGGATCTTTTCTCAGCGACCTAATAAGATAAAATCTTGGGCATTTTAGGAAAATGAGTGGGGAGAAGGTAATCTACCTTCCCATTTTTCCTTACTCTCTTCCATCCTTCTTAACTTTCGTTTTATCTATTTCTTCTATTTTTCCTCCATTCCGTTGGCTAGGAACCTGTAAGAATACGCATACCCACCTCTGCAGAGAGTATTAACACCACAGTCGGACCAAGTTTAGCCATGGGTAGGCGAACACGAGACCTTAAGGACGGATCCTGGGGTTGAGCAGTCCATGTCCAAAGTTCCTAATGTCACGTGACTTCAAAAACTGCCACTTACTGGCCCTTAAGTTGGTCTAAGACTGACAGACGAGGCACCATCCGATCATCGAAGGGTCGCGTCAGGTCCTCTAACTGGAAAAAAAATTTGAACAAGGTAAAACCAATACAACCATGTAACTAAAACATCTATTTATTCATCATACTCCCTCCCTCTCTCATCTCTCATCTCCTCCTCTCATCTCTCTTCCTCTCTCTCTCTCTCTCTCTGGTTTGTTAATGATTTTACTTTTACAAAGTCTTATTATGTAAAGCTTACTTGATTTTAGTTCACCGTTCTAGGAAGGATCGTATATGGTGACTGCCACTTTAGCTTGCAATGCCTTCTGCCTGGTTACTACTAGAGATTAATCTTCCCCTTCCACTTGCTCTGAAAAATGTCCGTGTGTTTCGCTGGAGTTTTAAAGTTGGCGTCTGGTCAGTCCGGTTTTGTCTATTGTTTTAGAATAACTTATCCTTTTTCCTCAAACCTGCCCTAACAAAATGCCACAGTTTATGAGCAATACAGAAGCATTTCAGATATACGCACGCAGATAAGTAAAGATTTATCGTTTTCCGTTCTCATTTGGTAACCGTAGTGTTCCAGGACAGAATGTGTCAGAGTTTTGATACGAAAGGCGTAAACAGCCTGTGGCTGGGCGGCATTAAACCACTGCAACGGCTTAGTATAGACGCGTATGTATCGTTGCATTAATGAGCTCTTTAACGCGGAAATGGCATAGAGAGGAGTTGATGAGTTTTTTGGGGTTGTCAGGTTTTTGGGTTTTGGTTGTGGGTTTTGGTTGTCATTTTTACTTATCTAACGAGCAGCCGAAACAATATCAAATCATGTTGGGGCGCTATCTGATTCCAGAGGGGTTATTTTTGGAGAAATGAGACTGCAGGTGTTATTATGGAATTGCAATTTTTTAACACTGATAGATAGAAACCCCCGATCAATAATATATTCGATGTGTTGGATTTGAGATATTGTCTATAGTTTGGGTGTGAGAGAGGTTTTACGAGATGAAAGCTGGTGGTTTTGTTTGGTTTTTTGCCGCGAGAGTGAATAAATAAGCCTCAAATTATTTTTTTTTTTTTTGGTTTTTTTGTCCGGTACAAGAAAAGCAGGTAAAGATATCTTGTTTTTTGAAACTCGTGATTCAGTATTTATTAAGTGGCCCAGCGCGTGCAATATCAGTCAGTTTTTGTGATATACTAGTGTATGTCCGTATACTTCGTGAGCCAGATAGTTCTATGGAATACAATGTTATAATACAAAATATTAGATATCGTTCTCCGATACACATAAGTCACCAATTCAAGTTCCCCAACACACCGCTAAATAAAAAGAATGCACCGGATGTTAACAGGCTGAGTGTAAAATCAAATTGAAATTCAAAACTCGTCTCTGCGCAAGCGCCAGAGCTCCTGCCACAACAAAATCTTAGAAAATAAATTAAAACCAGAAATTCAGCATTTTTATTCGTCCCAATCTGAGACACTCCCGGTTGTAAATAAATTAACAAGTATGTTGAGTTATTCCATCCACTGACCATTATTTAAGCTTATTTTAAGAGCCTGGCTTTTGAAAACAGAACGCCAGAGATATCCCGGGCAGCGACCAGGTCCACATCGAAAGGAAGCTGACATTTCACGTAAAACTCTACACCTTTAATCCCAGCCCGACCTAAATCTCTCACCTAACCACTCAGCTCATGGCCCCGGCTGACCGGTCACTCTTAAGGAAGACGCAACGACTACGAAACCCTATATCATCATTTATACTAAACTGGTCGGCGACTATCATCAGTTAAATCCCATCATGCTATCGGCTGTCTAAAGCATCGATATTCTGCTCCTGTCATCAACTTCAACTCCTGACCACACCGGGAGTCCGACAACACTAAACTTGCCACAATCTCAAGTCGCCGACGCTCATTATCTCTCACCTAACTCTACACTCATGACCCTGACCGACCGGCACTCTTTAAGGGCGAACGACTATAACTCTATATCGTCAATTACCAAACTGACCCGTTACGTACCGACCGGCAGATCTTAAGGTGGACGAACACATATCGAAATCCTATATCATGCTTCTTATAAGCAAACTACGGCGACTGATGCGATGACAGAAATCCCGACTAACCACTCGCCTTCGGCTACGACTGACAAACATGCGGATCTTCTGCCACATTCAACCAACTTCTGCTACTATCACTGGACTTTACATACCTCACCACCTCCATTTACAACCTTCTTTCCGACGCACGAACACCAAGGAGTCTGCAGATCATTGCTACTCACAACACACACCGACTATCACCAATAATCGGACACTTCTGTCTTAACCCATTTCAAACCGTGTAACCTTTTGTGTTTTTAATACATTGTTAACTTAAAATCTGTGGGTTTTTTTCCATTGCCACCACACTCTTCAACTAACACTGTATTACATACAATAACTTCACATACAACGTTTGAGTTTGCTTAAATGGATACAGCTGGAATTTACAAATGTGTATTAGACATCGTAATCTGTCAGGAAAGCTGGTACGACTGTCCTTTAGTTTTGGGAACCTTAAGGGGTTGAATATGAATAATGTAAAATTCGATGGAAAGTAACTCAACATATCAGAGAAGACTGAAATGGTATTCAAGTCGATGTACTGGCGACATGATCCCGGAGAGAGTTTTGCACGGCATTTCATAAATGTAAATTCCTTAAAGGAAAATACCATAGTTTCTGATTAAAGTACCGTAATTCCAATGGGAATGACCAGAATCCTTCAAGGATTAATGATTCTTTAGTCCGTTATTACCATTAAAAGAACCAACAGAAAAGAGAGAGTCAACAATGCACATACGTTTTTAATCGTACCGCTAGAGGGGACTCTACGTGAAAAGACAGTTTTGTCCCTAAAAGGAAAGGGGTGGAAAAAGAGGCCGAGAGGGAAAGCAGTGGACGGCTTTTATGGGCAACAGTCACGTGATTATAAGGGCAGGGTATAGCTGCTGCTAATCTTTACCGGTGAAACAGGTCGGGTTTGTCCCTAAGGACTGCTACCCAGGTGTAGCCGGAAGCGAGTCCCTTTCTAATTTCAAACATTCTTCCATTGGCTCTGTTAATTTCTTTTCTAATCTAAGTTCTAACAGTCTTTCTCTCGACCTTTTCTCAATTCTTTTTGGTGTACGAAATAAAAAAAAATAAATAAACATGCTGACCTTCAGGCTTTGCTTCTCGTAGTCATTGTGATGTCCTGAGTCCTCTACGGATATCGTAGGTAGGTGCAATTGTTTTGCTCCTCTCTTTCTCTGTTGGTTCTTTTAAGGTTATACGGACAAAGAATAATTAAATCTTGAAGGAATTCCTGGTCCATTCCATTTGAATTACGGATACTTTATCAGAAAACCCTAATGTGTTTCTTTAAGATACATTTCATAGAAATGCAGTGCCAAACTCTCTATCCGGCTCATGTCGCACAGTTTACATCGACTTGTAATACAGTTCAGTCTTCTCTGTGTTGATTATTTCCTTCGAATTTACATTAATTCTATCACTCCTTAGGTCCAAAACTAAAGACAGTCGACAGCATTTCTGACAGATTACAGATGTCTATACACATTTATATAATCCAGCTGTATCACTTTAAGCAACTCAACTGTATGGTGAAGGTTTATGTTATGTATAAAACAGTGTTAGTAGAGAGTGTGGTGGCAATGAAAAAAACC
>CM042142.1:25629879-25832059 GCA_023376005.1 Doryteuthis pealeii
ATTGTGTGGTATGCGTATTCTTACAGTCCTAGCCCAAACAGTGATGGGAGGAAGAAATAGAAGAAAATAGATAAAACGAAAGTAGAAGTGGAGAAGTAAACAGAAAAATGAGAAGTAGATACCTTCTCCCCCACTCATTTTTTCCTAAATGCCAAAGATTTTTCTTTTAGGTCGCTTGAGAATCCATCAAACTTGTCAAGTATTGTTTAATTACCTACGTGCTGTTTAAAACTGACAGAATAATGAACTCTATCGCGTCTAGAGGTGAGTGGGGTTAAAGAGAAGATGTTAACAAAACCAGAAAAACTTCAGATTCTATTTCATTGACTCAGATGCAATAGAGAAAATACTTAGATTGATCAGCGGACACAGTGCGAAATAAGAATAAGAGTGGTGTTTATTTACAAAAAACAAAGGATAGTCACATATAAAAAAAGCAATTTATATCAATATCATATATATATATTATATAATATAATGAATTATATATTTATATATATATACTTTGCAGTGCGGTACCAAGTTTCTTGGTACAAGGTGATTCTAGGTGGGCCTAATTCTCTACCAGTAGTTTGTTGCAGAGTTCAGGTTCCTATGAGAGCTCAATGTTCACATTTATTGGTAACAGAGGCAAAGTTTATTTGAGAAATATTCTCAAAATATAAATATATATATATATATAAATATAATATATACTATATATATATATATGTGTGTTTTGTGTGGTGTGTGTGCGGTGCGCGTGGTGTGTGTTGTGCATGTGTGTGTATAACGCATGTGCTGTTGTATATTCACAAAATGCACAGATACTTGTACTCTGCTCCTTAATATTTACTTTTCTCCCCCAAAAAAAAGCTTAACATTGAGTCGATTTAATAGGTTGCCCTCATCATCCAGCCTATGGGGTTAAATAGCAGCACTACTGTCCTTCTTACAAGGATGACTTTGGCGTTAAATAATCCACGAAAGTTTGATATGCAATCAAACAAAGAAACCATAAATATGTATGTGCATGCATAAGTGTGTATATATATATATAATATATATATATTATATATATATATATGTATGTTTATGTATGTATTGTGTATTATGTGTGCATATGTTATATATGTGTATATGTGTTGTGAGTGTGTGTGTACGTATATAAGGTGTGTTTTGGAAAATGATATCATTCGTAATTTAATAACTTGAACCAATTCTCGAACCTGTAACCGGTCTTTGACCCTTATGTAACTTTCCCCTATCTCACTTAAATGGTCCAAGGGGATTCAATCATAGATTTCTACTCGCCATAATGAATAATTCATGAACGACCAAAAAGAGAGTAGCTACAATGCTCGCAAATCGCGTATAAAGTTAACAAAAGATCCAAGGACTCCCAACAAGACTATATATAAATGGACCCAAGAGATGTTGAAATACGTTCTATGGAAAAGTTTCTGGATCCTTAAATTCCGACAAATAATTCAACGCAAAAAACATCTAAATGACAAATCGGAAAGTATTTCAGAGCTTGTCCACACAGAAAACACATTTTTACTAAAATCTTGGACTGAAAAAATAACAGAAAAATCAACCACCTTAAAAGGGAAATCTTTCCGTGTTATTTTAACATCATACACACACGAGGATGGACACGCAGTCAAATAAAGCAAGAAAAATCTATTTCATAAAGATATATTCATTTAGGATTTCATTTAACAAGGCGATTTGTCTTGAAGATAAGCATATTAATGCTTTGAAACGGACGGTAATTAATCAACCATTAAATGTATAGATTATAATAATAATAGGATATAAGCTTCTTAACATCTGTAATCGAGTACTATATTTCCCCTTAATATATATATATATATATATATTATATAGTATATTATATATATGATATATAATGTCGTAGTGAAATGTTAGCAAGCTAGTGTCGCAGATCCATTACTACTGGAATAGCGAGTTCCGCATCCTTGCTGGTGAATGCCACATACTTGTGACCTTGTGTCAAATTCTACCACGTATGAACAGGTTGGGATTTTTTTATGGAGGCGGCGTGGTGTAATGTTTATCGTTCGTAGGAAATAGATACGACGAGGACGAGTCCAAATCCTGGACGTTTGTATTTTCATATAGCGCTAATACCTTCGGAAAATGTGAAAATTTATTAAGGGAATGGGATCCTCTTTCACCGGACCGCCGGTGGCGGCTTGAGGATTTAGACAAATAAAATTAAATTCAAATTAAATGAATAAATAAAAAGTTCTGAAGCGTCTGCCGACGCTAGCGTCCAGCAGTTAACGATGTCTGATTATAACGCTCTTAACCTATACTTTCTCGAAAGAGTGATTGTTCCGTATCGTTAAAAGCCCCCAGGCGACGACGAATCGAACCTCAACCTCGTTAGAAGCTGGAGCGACAAATAAACACCTAAAACCCATTATGCAGACTCAAACTGGTTTACGGGAACAGAACTTTAGAGGATTCAGCTAAGTTCCCGCAGGCTTTAAAATTTTTTTTATCTGGCAACCAACCCCTTTAACTACCATTTCAATTCTTAAACTAATCCTTTTTACCAACCAAACGCATTGAACCTTTAACTAAACATATAACCTAAATATTCTAACAACTAATTACGGCATATACCATTACTTTTGGTGCTGGTTAACTTGAACTGAACTCTATGAACATTCTTTTTAAAACTCGTTTGGTTGTTTTCATTTTATGTATATTGATACCCCTGTTTGATATTTTGTTTTTATGTTACATGCTAAAGTAATACACTTTTGTCTATAAAAAAGTCGTTTGTCTTCTTCTTCAAAAACAGGCACCCATCTCCTCACTGCGTTCGAAGTTCGGTTTATTCTCATACAAAACGTAGGGTTTAAACAGTGCTTTCTGGGACAAAAACCCCCACAATGTATGCATCCAATTATTCTCCTTCAGCTATGGGTAAATAATAGGGCAGACTTGGCAACAACTTATCATTGGCACTCGAAAAACCCCTTTTGCCATGTTCCGTTTACAAACTCGGCGAAGCAAATTTCACAACAGTATTCACTCGCATCATCGTAACAAACCCTTGAAAGAACTGAGACGGATGCCTCCACCAATAAGATGTTAATAAACACGGGAAATTCAATATTAATGCCGTGTTTGTCGGACTTTTTTTTCGTTACTAGGGATCAAGTGACAACTCTTCAAATCCAGCCGTGACGTTAACAAATCTTGAATCGAATCCAAATCCCTGAAACAAACAAACAACAATAAAAAAAAAAAATTAAAAAACAAAAAATAAAATTCAAATAAACCCAAATAAAAAAAAATTTAGTTTATAGTTTGAAAACAACAAATCGCCATTATGGTTTTTACCTTCTAGTTGTTAAATGCTTAATTTGGCCAGCAAAATCCCAGACTGCTTTACAGTACCTACCATTCTGAAAATGGTCACCCACCCTTAGAATAAACCAGACTCGTCGCTGGTTTAACTTCGGTGGCGATGGACGGGAACTGTACATTGTTATTTCCTTCCTCTGAACAAATGGATTTACCCTACCTCTGCCTTGTTCTTCTCTTGTATTTGTTTCTGCATTCACTTATGACTGCCCCCGCCTAGCGGTAGCAGTTTGGAAGACACAACAGCGAAGGTTCTAATAACCACAAGTTGACGGACGACACGGGGGAATGGAATTGACGACAAAAGGATGTCAGAATTCTAGTTATCTCCTCTTTAGAGAAGAAAACCTGAAAATAGTTGCGTCAATCAATTCTGTAAGACAGGTTTTCAATGAATTTTTTTTTTCAAAAAAAGTTAGGGCTTTTTTTAAAAAATCTATCGATCTACCTTTCTATCTATCTATCTATCTATTTCAGTCTGTTTCAGAGTTATCATTGTGACCATGACCTCCAATATTTTATTGATTAATCAACTTATTTGGAAATGTCGATCATGAATTGGACTCCCAACCTGAAGTCTTAAAATTCTGCTTCGCTTTTCTTTTCTTTTTGTCTTTTTTCTTCTTTCGTTAAAAAAAAAATATATACATAGATTTGACACTAACGGCGAACAGACCACCACGTGATCTAAAACTGGGACCATTTCATTGGCCAACAGAACAGGGAAACACGGACTACGATGGACGTAGCACTTTCGGCGCGGGGGCGGGGAGTTTTTCCATCATAAATCGAGAATTCAGAAGACATCAATGATCTGCGCGGACTAACATAAAAAATCCCCTCTATGCCAGGCGGACGCCGGGTAGCACTGCCTAGTCATATATAAAAATAAAACCAAAACATGATAATTGAAGCAGCAATTTGTGTCATAGCCTGAAAACAACTAGAGCATTATACTTTTAATTATGATATTTTGCAAAAACAACTTTACACAATCTTACACAATAGTGGAATCTCCTAGCGATGTATTCATACATTAGCCATTTAAATTAAGCTCAATGAGCAGCCAATAGGAAAATGCAACAAAATATCGCTCTAATCTGTGTACCGTCGGCGACAAAAAATATCATCATCCTACAAAAGTGTTTTATAAAATTAATATATCATGTCATTCCGATTTTGGTTGTTTGAAACTTCTTTTAAATGTAAGCATTCTTGTTTGCCATAAGTTAACAAGTTAACCATGGCACGCTTCTTTGACATTTCAATGACTCCACGTTTAAAAAACTTTTATGCTCAACTCTATAAAATCCTAAGATAATTTGAAAAACGTAAATGTCAACTTTGAAGTTGTGCAGAAATATGAACACCTGAATGAAATCATTAGAAAGTTATTTAAATACCAAAAAGTGTAATTTTGAGACATGTCATCAATTTCATCAATCTGCCCAATGTATGTACAACGTTTTAGCTTAGAATAAAACTAATCATGATACATGAATCTTCTATGAAAGACCCCCCCCCTAAAAAATACACAAGAAAAAACAACAAACAAACAAAAACAAACAACAAAAAAACCTCCAAAAACCAAAAACCAAAAACCAAAAAACAACAACAAACTAAAATCAGCATTTAAAATCTTATCGTTTTACAAACACTGGTATGCAAAGTTTTTCCCATATATGCGCAATTGTATCCCCCAGAAAAAGGGTTCTGAGTTATGACATAAACTGCATCCGGTGGTGAGGTTCCAGTTGCCAAGGACTATTATTCATTTATTTACTCTTGAAACCATATCTATTATTAAATAGCATAGTCACTTTAAACATTATATTTGATTATCCTTTTTAGTATTAGATAGTATACTTGATGCCATACAAATGTATGCCCAACAAATAAGTGCAATTTAAAAGAGAATTATAATGGACATATGAATATGTAATTATTATAATCAGACATTTACAAATGAAACACATATTGGCAATTAAATAATTCCATGAGGAGTCTGAATGCCGATAAACAATAAATCAAACAATCTCTCAACACCACTTTGACGTGTGTTTGTGTGTTTGTGTGTTTGTGACCGTGTTTTTCACCAACAAAACAAAAAGAAATCGGCGCGCGCAGATACATAGACATGTTATTCGTGGAAAACGACAACGCATTAGCGAAACAACTAAAGAACGAGATGGTGGACAATATCGACGGAATAGTCACATTGTTGTAGTAGAATTGTAGTATGGAATGGATCCTGTTGAGGGTGGAGGTCCTTTAGTTATCAAAACAGTATATATAAACGTTTGTTTCTTAAAAGGGTTCGGCAAAAACACTAAAGTTGAAGTATTCAAAGCGATACGGCACCAATGCTATATGTAAACGTAATCATAACTACTAACAAACTTGATTACAGGACTGCAATCCAGTAAAGGCAGATCTGTTAAGTGTGATTATGTCACAGGCACTAGATGATGTTCAGAACATATCCAGTTGAAGTTCGGAGTTTGTGTAGAGGTTACCGATGTGATACGACATATTTAGCATTTTTGAAATCGATAGATGGGAATATATAATAATATATATATATATATTATATATATATATATATATATATATATATATATATATCTTAACATTAGCAAAAACTAGGTGAATATTATGGTAATGGTATATGCATGACTTTGCATTTAACAAACTTTAGGCGAATATATCTGTATATATGTATGCGTGTATATGTGGCAGGCTGGTATATAAACATGAACATATTTTAAGCAGCCTCTTGGTCGAAAACTTTAAGTGAAAGTAATAAAAATCCGATTCTATAGAAATATGAGAACGAATGATGAAGAAATATTTTTATTATTATTCATTCAGTCAAAACTGAAAATTAATGGACCTCTTATTTCAATTGACCTTGGAGTTTAATTGACCAGGAAATAATTTTCATTTCACATTTTAAGGAAAATCGGTGACAGAAAGTCTTGAATTTTGAAGTTTA
Organism: Doryteuthis pealeii; assembly: GCA_023376005.1. Lineage (NCBI taxonomy): Eukaryota > Metazoa > Mollusca > Cephalopoda > Myopsida > Loliginidae > Doryteuthis > Doryteuthis pealeii. The sequence goes on from CM042142.1 coordinate 25,636,262, forward strand.
CAGTTTATTTTTAGGAGTCTATCCGGAAATTTAAAAGATGGTGGTTGCCTGGCGTATATACCCGCTCACTTTTGGAATTTTGGTACGCAAGTGTTAGTGAGAGTTGAGTGTCAGTCCGGTGACATTTAGAGGTTAGTTGCTTAGTAAGCGACAGTTGCGGCTTTCAGTTTAGCCAGGAGCCAGAGCTTGGCAAATGAGTTTAGGATGTGCACTAGAGAACAGGATTGACTGAGAGTAGAAGAACCGGGCCCATCGAGGAAACTCCCCTTCGGGTCACCTCGAAGTTCCCCTTGTGCCACTTTAGTGCAGAGTCTAAGAGCTGGGAGGTGAAAGAAAATGAAAATAGTTTCTAGACGGTCATAGTGCTAGAAGCAGTTTGCGCTGAATGTATACACCCTCTGTGTCTTAAAAGGTTTCGTCCTCTCTCATGTCATTAGATGACAGAAATTTCGTTGTTCTCTGAACATGCGGGGAAGAATCTTGTTTCTTCACGCCATCATTTTTCGACCGGGTTCAACTCGTTTTCTGACACATTATTTAGTACAACAATAATTTTATTTTTTAATTGTAACTAATAGTTTCTATTTTTTTTTAAAATTTCATTTGCATTTCAGGGGAGGTTCTTATTCTTTATAAAATAAAAAATACGGACAATTCGGCCATCCCTCGCAATATATGTAACATATGGGCATTAGTTTTAGACACCAATTATAGAGACTGATTTTGAGTTTTGGCACGTGGGATGTCCTCCTCCAAGCAAAAAGCTGAAGCAGTAAGGCTATCAATTAAAAACCCTCCACCACAATGGCACCAAATACAGCCAGACTATTCAGGGAAAGAGGAGAACTCGAGTATCTATGATCAACGTCCCGCAGCACTATCAGACGAGTTCCTTGGTGCAATACTCAGCAATTAGGGCGACGTTAACCTGTGGCAATGAGCCACCACCCGAAAAGGGCCTTACGGGTAGGAGAAGTTCGCCTTCATGGCTGAACCTAAAGAAGGAAGCCTTTTAACAAAACATCCCTGATACATACCAGTATAATAAACAACAAGTAAACGATAGTGTGGAGGGCCGTATGCCCCACTGCTGCGTTTTGTGCTCAAATATGAGCACACGTCAGCGGAACTGCCCCCAAAAGATGCCCACACCACGGGGGGCGGACATTCAACAAAACAACAACAAACAACAGCAGCAGCAGCAAATGCAGCAGCAGCAGAAGCAGCAGCAGAAGCAGCAGCAGAAGCAGCAGCAGAAATAATAACAGCCCAGCAAATGCAGCAGCAGCAGCAGGCAGCAGCAGCAGCAGCCCACAACAGAAGGACGCTAAACTCAGCTGACCAGAAAAGAATCCAGAAGCGAGAGAGGGGTAGCGTCTGATGGCTAATAAGAAAAGGGAAGACAATCTCCTACGGCCTCAGCTACTTCTGACTCTCGCTACAAAAGAGCCTTCTCCCAAGGCAACGCCTTCGCCAAAGAAGGCAACACCGGGACCTTTCTCCCAAGGCCACCCCCAAAAGAAGTCCCCTGCAAACTGGCTCCACTGCCACACAAGTAGCCATCTCAATGGACTTGGTTGGAGACCGGCCATAGCTGGGTTGAAAAGTATGATGAGGAAGAGGAGAGGACTGGTCGCAAGATAGCGGACAGCAGAAAAAAACCCCAGACCTTCAGACCCAGACACAAAACACAATGTTAGAAGCCACTACACACTCACACACAGAAAACCTAAAACTACCCAACCCCCAAACCTTCATCCCAGGCCTGTGAATTACATACACCAAACCCCAAAAACTCTCCTCCTCAACCTCAAAATCAAACAGAAAAAAAGATCTCTAACAACTTCCAGGGCACCAGGAAGGAGGAAAAGATCCCCCATCCAGATCACCTGCGAAGAAGAAAAATGCCCAGCACATTCTAGATCAGCAGCAAAAAGAGGACCCCCCCCACGGAGTAGGAAACGAGGACGGTTTCCGCCGGAAACATTTGAAGAGTGGAGCCGACCATTGTAGATAAATACCCTTGGTCCACAACAAAAGAGGACAGTGGGCTTCACTCTGGCAATTACACTCCTGGAGGCGAAAGAGCGCTAAACACCACTGAAACTTTTAGGGATGCCACCCCTCGGTAACAACTTTTGCCTGGGAAGCCAGCCGCCGCACAGGAAGCCTGTGGCGCAGGCAATCAGAGGCAGCTGGAAGGAGTCTTCCGGGCTTGACACTTGTCGACAGGGTGCATTCCCAAAATCGAAAAAGCTTAAAGCCACAAATGCCAAAAAGGCAGGGTCCCCATTTTACTACACCCTTCTTATATAATGGCCACTTTAAAATAAAGTTTTCTCCTGGATGCGGCGGCATCATCAGGACCGATACAATTTACCAACAGTTGGGTAAAGATGGTTTTTGCCACGACAATCGGCTTCCTCCAGGCCCAGAAGAACTTCCTGCCAGTGGTGGACAGGTATGGTATCAAATGTCTCTTCTTCTTGCTAGCTTGGAATGCCGGAGGACTGGAGGAATACGCGCTCAAGCGCTAGCCGCTTGTCTAGTAGAACTCAAGACTCTCCGATGTGGATGTTCGCCGCGTGCAGACAGACCACCACTTTGTTTCAAGCGGGGATGGCCGGGTGCTGGGTGGAGAGCCTATGGAGGTCCACTTCCAGGCATACGGTAATTCGCGCGCAGTCGCAGCGTGTGTCACTGTTTAGTTAAAAGCAAGTCTGGCTGCAGTGGACTGACATCGTTCATGGCTGGCTCAGATGGCAGGCTGATTTTTGCGATATGCATAGCGCAAGCAACAAGTTCGAGTATGCGCCTAATACCGTTGGGGAGAGGAAATCTTTTTTTTGGCGGTAGAGGCCGTACATGGGGCGTATCCAGGACGGTTAATTTTAATGGTGAGATTGGATGCGATCCTTGATCCCAAATTAGACCGGTCGGGTTGGGGAGCCTAGAGGGTCGAATGGGTGTGAAAGCAGCCTGCACGATCTGATGGCCCAGTTCGATTTTGGTCGACAGGTATCGTGTGGGACCCACGCAGGGAGGGAGATGGACATGCACGAGTAGCTCGCCCTCTGTCAAAACTGATTGAACAGAGTGTTGTTTAGAAGAGCCGACCGCGACATTTTAGATTGTCCTGTGTTCCACTTATATGCGAAGAGTGACCATAAAATGCTTACGTTTACGCTTCGCCTAGCGATAGCCTAGGGGCTAAACCTTCCTACTGGAAGTTAAATACCTCCGTACTGGCGGGATACGTGACTACCGTGAGAGTTTGGCTTTACTTATTAAGCGGGCGTTAGTGCGGGCGGTTATTGGAATAGATGCGTGGGCTGACCTTAAGTTTAGGATTAAGGAACTTCCCTATCAAATATTGTTTTGGCCAATTATTTGATAGGAAGTTCCTTAATGTGCCTGCAATATTTGATAGTGAAGCTTAATCCTAAACTAAGGTCAACCCACCATCTATCCCAAATAACCGCCCCACTAACGCTCCGCTTAATAAGTTAAGCTAGATAAGGCAAAGCGAAAGTGAAAGCCATAGGAGACAGAATTCCCGGGCGTTGGACAGGCGCGAGATCCCCTAACCTTAGACCTAGCTAGCAGGGACCTTGAGCGGGAGGCTAGCGGACGCTATCAAGGTTGCATAGTAGATCGTAGGTTAAATAGAGTGTCCAAGAGGCGTGAAATTGCGACGCAGAAATGCGTTCAGTAAGAATTTAGAAGGTTCCCGGAACGGTACATCGAAAGTGTTGTAACCCCGGACGGGCGCAGCTTCGTGCGGGCAGTAAGATTGCGGGAAGGCTTTTCGGGGCGCACTTCCAGGAGCGATTTACCCGGTGCCGAACCACCAGGACACGTTCCACAACTATTAGCCGCATTTTCCCCACCTCAGGGAGCGGAAAGCGGCTAGATTTAAGGGGAGAATTAACGGAATCTGAAGTCCGTGATGTTGTGAAGGCAGGCGGCCTCAACAAAAGCTCCCAGGACTGGACGGTTTTACCCCTACGAAAATGTACTTGAGGATGTCGCCACATTTCTGTCTCTATTTTGACGGATGTTGTTCAACAACTGGTTTTGCCTTAGGAACAATTCCAAGGCGCATTACCAAGGGCGTTGATCACATTGCTGAAGAAGGGGGGGGGGGCAGGAATGTTTGGGAGGGCTTAGATGACTACAGGTCCATAACTCTGCTAAACACCAGTGCTTTAAAGATTTTGGCCCGGGTCTTGGCGAACCGTTTGCAAATGTTATCGGCGATTCTGATCAGACTGGAACAAACTTACGCTGATGAAAGGAGATCGATCCCAAAACCCAATTTTGTTAAGATAATGTTCGTTTTTATATTCTCGCATATTACGGTCATAATAGTTGTTAGTTGTAAGCTGAAGACGCATAGAACTGATGAAAATTTTTTTAAAAAAATGAATATTTTGAAATGCATATTAACTTAAGTGTGTTTGGTACATGATGTTAATATTACCGATGAGTATAGGGGAATAATCAGATTTACGATATATAAATGGACCCCCTTCAAAACACTTTTTGGCCTTTCTGTTTTGACCCACTGTCTCTCGCTTCAAGTCAATATCAGATTGCATTCTGCATCCAGTCAACTCTTCCGCCACCCATAATTCCCTCGAACTAAAGAATATGTGTATTCCGTACCTTTGAACCCAAATGATTAGTAAGCCAAATCTATGCTTTACATAGAATGTCAAGAATGGAAGCGAAGTAACTAATGCGGAAAATTAGCTTCAGAAAAACCTATGAAGTGTCTACTATAGACGAGAAGACAGCTCAACTTTTTCAAAATTTACTGATACGGGGCGTCAGGTGGAAACTATGTCAAAATGCTGTTTGGTGGTATGATTACCAAAACGGCTTAGACGCAAATTGAGAAAAGAAAGATGTGGATTCTAAAAAATCTTCTTACGACCCTTCTTGTGGAAGCTTTTGGAGGAAGAATAATTTTGGATGGATTTACCACAAACATACTGTCATACCCCGCACAAAAGAAGATTACTCATCACAGTTACCCACGGAAATCCATTACGAGTTCTTTCAAATAACTTTCTCATTAACTTGCCACCAGCTCACCACTTAAGATATTACACAGCAACCTCCATTGCGTGTAATGGCTAACCATGACTTCACTATTAAAGCAGAGATTAGATTTTGAAAATATTCAATCGATCGATTACAGGTCTTGATTCGATACTGAACGTGGATCTCACTATTCCGTATTATTTATAAAATCTTTGGTAACGCAACCTGATAATCGAATGTTTACTAAAAGACTCTTTATCGATATCCGGCCAAAGCGAGCTGTTATTCATCAAGGATTCTACGATGTACTCATTAAGGAAACAAGCTGTGAAAGGACGGAGTGGTTTTGAGGTATCCGTATATGGGATCCTGGCTTAGGCTAAAACTCAATCTGACGATTGACCATGGCGCGGATTCCGTGGTTAAGAGTACCGAACTGCAACATTTTGTTATGATGATCATGATTTCAACTCACGTTAGCTATGACCGGAGAGAAATTTAGATATCGAGAACGGATTCTTATATTTTGAAGGAAACTGCGCGTCAGTTCAACTCACCAGAATGGGTTGATTGTTGGAACAGAAGTTCTTCAATTTAGCTATTGAGCCCACTCATCTAAAAATCTTCTGAAAGAAATGGCAGATCCTGTAACCAAAAACTTGTCCCTATAAACGAGGGACATTACACAAATAACGAAAACAAACTTATAATTATAGCAGTAGACATATTGGCGCGAAGAATATATGCGGGTAAAGATGCACATTTTAAATTGAGTTTATAAATACCATTCTCAAAGTGTGTGCATATCAACAGACGGCAACTAAAGATATAGAAGCGAGGAAATGCATATTTTACAGTATTATCTTTTGTCAGATAATTGAATAGCACACACTTTGAGGAATGGTTTTATAAACTCAATTTAAAATCGTGCATCTTTACCCGCATATATTCTCGACCATACTGTCTACTGCTTATAATTATAAGTTGTTTTCGCGTATTTGTGTATTCCTCCGTTATAGGGACAAGGTTGGTTACAGATCTGCCATTTCTTTTCAGAGATTTTAGAATGAGTGGCTCAATAACTAAATTGAAGAACTTTCTGTTTCCAAACATCAAACATTCTGGTTGAGTTGAACTTGACCGCAGTTTTCTTCAAAATATAAGAAATCCGCCCGTTCTCGAATCTAATTTCTCTCCGCGTCAATAAGCTAACGTGAGTTAGAATCATATCATTCATAACAAATGTTGCCAGTCGCGTACTCTTAACCACGCGGATCCCGGACCATGGTCATCGTCAGATGAGTTTTAGCCCTAAGGCCAGGATCAATATACGGATACCATCGAAAAACCACTCGTCCTCACAGCCTTGCTTCCTTATGAGTACATCGTAAGATCCTTGTATGAATCAACAGCTCTTTGCCGGATAATCGATTAAAGAGTCTTTTTTTAGTAACATTCGATATCAGGTTCGTTTACCAAAGATTCTTATAATAATACGGAATAGTGCGAGATCCACGTTCAGTATCGTTAATCAAGACCTGTATCGACGAGTTGACATCATTTTTCAACATCTAATCTCTGCCTTTATAGTGAAGCATGGTTTAGCCATTACACGCAATCGGAGGTTGCCTGTGCTAATACTTAAGTGGTGAGCTGGTGCAGTAATGATAAAGTTATTTGAAAAAGAATCGTAAATGATTTCGTGGGTAACCGGTGATGAGAAATCTCTTTTTGTGCGGGGTATGACAGTATGTTGCTGGTAAACCAATCCAAAATTATCTTTCCCTCAAAAGCTTCCACAAGAAGGGTCGTTTAGAAGATTTTTAGATCCACATCTTCTTTTTCTCAATTGCGTCTAAAGCCGTTTTGGTAATTCATACCACCCAAACAGCATTTTGAACATTAGTTTCACCACCTGACGCCCACCGTATCAGTAAATTTTGAAAGTGAGCTGTTCTTCTCGTCATATAGTAGAACACTTCATAGCGTTTCTGAAGCTAATTTCCCATTAGTTACTCGGCTTCCATTCTTGAATTCTATTAAGCATAGATTGCTTACTAATCATTTGGTTTCAAAGGTACGGAATACGACATATCTTTAGTTGTTCGGGGGAATTATGGGTGGCGGGAGTTGACTGGATACAAATGCAATCTGAATATTGACTTGAAAAGCGAGCAGGACAGTGTTCAATAAAAAGGCAAAAAAGTGTTGAAGGGGGGTCCATGTTATATATTCGTAAATCTGATTATTCCCCTATACTCATCGTTATAATTAACATCAAACTGTACCAAAACACACTTAAGTTAATTATGCATTTCAAATATTCATTTTTTTAAAATTTCATCAGTTCTAATGCCGTCTTCCAGCTTTAAAACTAACAAAACCTATTATGCACGTCAATTAGCGAGAATATAAAAAACGACATTATCTTAACAAAATTGTTGGATCGATCTTCCTTTCACAGCGTAGTTAGTGTTCCAGTCTGATCAGATCGCCGATAACATTTGCAAACGGATCGCCAAGACCCGGGCCAAAATCTTTAACACTGTGTTTTAGCAGAGTTATGGACCTGTAGTTCATCAAGCCCTTCCCAAAACATTCCTGCCCCCCCCCCTTCTTCAGCAATGTGATCAGCCCTTGGTAATGCGCTTTGGAATTTGTTCCTAAGGCAAAACCAGTTGTTGAAACACATCCGTCAAAATAGAAGACAGAAATGGCGACATCCTCAAGTACATTTCGTTTAGGGTAAACCGTTCCAGTCCTGGAGCTTTGTTGAGGCCGGCCTGCTTCAACACATCACGGACTTCAGATCCGTAATTCTCCCCTAAATCTAGCCGCTTTCGCCTCCTTTGATGGTGGGGAAAATTCGGCTAAATAGTTGTGGAAACTCCTGCTCCTGCGTGGTTCGGCAACCGGGTAAATCGCTCCTGGAAGTGCGCCCGAAAAAGCTTCCCGCATCTTACTGCCCGCACGAAGGGCTGCGGCCCGTCCGGGGTTACAACCACTTTCGAATGTACCGTTCGCGGAACCTTCTAAATTCTTACTGACGCATTTCTGCGGTCCAATTTCACGGGCCCTCGTGGGACACTCTATTTAAACCTAGATCTAACTATGCAAACCTTGATAGCGTCCCGCTAGCCTCCGCTCAAGGTCCCTCTAGCTAGGTCTAAGGTTAGGGATTCCCCTGTCCACCGCCCGGGAAATTCTGATCTTCCTATGGCTTTCCCACTTTCGCTGCCTTATCTAGCTTACCTTATTAAGCGGGCGTTAGTGGGGCGGTTATTGGAATAGATGGTGGGTTGACCTTAAGTTTAGGATTAAGGACTTCACTATCAAATATTGCCAAGCAATTAAGGACTTCCACTTATCAAATATTGCCAAAACAATATTGATAGGAAGTCCTTAATCCTAAACTTAAGGGTCAGCCCACCATCTATTCCCAATAACCGCCCCACTAACGCCCGCTTAATAAGTAAAGCCACCTCTCACGGTAGTCACGTATCCCCAGTACGGAGGTATTTAACTTCCAGTAGGAGGTTAGCCTAGCCTATCGCTTAGGCGAAGCGTAACAGTAAGCATTTTTATGGTCACTCTTCGCATATAAGTGGAACACAGGGAACAATCTAAAATGTCGACGTCGGGCTCTTCTAACTAACACTCTGTTCAAATAAGTTTTGACAGAGGGCGAGCTACTCGTCCATGTCCACTCTCCCTCCCTGCGTGGTCCACACGATACCTGTCGACCAAATCGAACTGGGCCATCAGATCGTGCAGGCTGCTTTCACACCCATTCGACCCTCTAGCTCCCCAACCCGACCGGTCAATTTGGGATCAAGGATCGCATTCCAATCTCCCATTAAAATTAACCGTCCTGGATACGCCATGTACGGCCCCTAACCGCCAAAAAAAGGATTTCCTCTCCAACGGTATTAGGCGCATACTTCGGAACTTGTTGCTTGCTATGGCAATATCGGCAAAAATCAGCCTGCCATCTGAGCCAGCATGAACGATGTCAGTCACTGCCCCCAGACTGCTTTTAACTAACAGTGAACACACCTCGACTGCGCGAATTACCGTATGCTGAGTGGACCTCATAGGCATCTCCACCCAGCACCCGGCCATCCCCGCTTGAAACAAAGTGTGTCTGCTGCACCGCGGCGACATCCACATCGAGAGTCTTGAGTTCTACAGACAAGCGGCTAGCGCTTGACGTATTCCTCAGGTCCCTCGCATTCAAGCTAGCAAGAAGAAGAGACATTTGTTACCTACACCTGTCCACCACTGGCAGGAAGTCTTCTGGGCTGAGGAAGCCGATGTCGTGGCAAAACCATCTTTTACCAACTCGTTGGTAATTGTATCGGTCCTGATGATGCCGCCGACATCCAGAGAAAACTTTATTTTAAGTGCCATGTATAAAGAAGGGTGTTAGTAAAATGGGGACCCTCCCTTTGCATTGGGCTTTAGCTTTTTCGATTTTGGGATGCACCCTGTCGACAAGTGTCAAGCCGGGGAAGACTCCTTCAGCTGCCTCGATTTGCCCGCCACAGGCTTCCTGTGCGGCCCGCTGGGCTTCCCAGGCAAAAGTTGTTACCAGGGGTGCATCCCTAAAGTTCAGTGGGTTGTTTTTACGCTCTTTTCCCTCCACGGAGTGTAATTGCCAGAGTGAAGCCCACTGTCTCTTTTGTTGTGGACAAGGTATTTACTACCTGGTCCGGCTCCACTCTTCAAATGTTCTCCGGAAACCGGTCTCGTTTCCTACTCCGTGGGGGGGGGGTCTTCTCTTTCTGCTGATCTAGATGGTGCTGGGCTTTTCTTTCTTCCAGGTGATCTGGATGGGGATCTTTTCCTCCTTCCTGGTGACCTGGAAGTTGTTAGAGATCTTTTTTCTTGTTGATTTTGAGGTTGAGGAGGAGAGTTTTTGGGGTTTGGTGTATGTAATTCACAGGGCTGGAGAATGAGGTTTGGGGGGTTGGGTAGTTTTAGGTTTTCTGTGTGGTGAGTGTGTAGTGCTTCTACCATTGTGTTTGTGTCTGGGTCTGAGGTCTGGGGTTTTTTTTCTGCTGGTCGCTATCTTGCGACCAGTCCTCTCCTCTTCCTCAATCCTACATTTCACCCCAGCTATGCCGGTCTCCAACAAGTCCATTGAGATGGCTACTTTGTGTGGCCAGTGGAGCCAGTTTGCAGGGGACTTCTTTTTTGGGGTGGCTTGGGAGAAGGTCCGGTGTTGCCTTCTTTGGCGAAGGCGTTGCCTTGGGAGAAGGCTCTTTTGTAGCGGGAGAGTCAGAAGTAGCTGAGGCGTAGGAGATTTGTCTCCCTTTTCTTATTACCTCAGACTACCCCTCTCTCGCTTCTGGATTCTTTTCTGGTTCAGCTGGAGTTACGTCCTCTGTTGTGGCTGCTGCTGCTGCTGCTGCTGCTGCTGCTGCATTTGCTGCTGTTATTATTTCTGCTGCTGCTTCTGCTGCTGCTTCTGCTGCTGCTTCTGCTGCTGCTGCATTTGCTGCTGCTGCTGTTGTTGTTGTTGTTTGTGTTGATGTCGCTGGTGTGGGCATCTTTTGGGGGCAGTTCCCTGACGTGTGCTCATATTGAGCACAAAACCAGCAGTGGGGCATACGGCCCTCCACCACTATCGTTACTTGTTGTTTATTATACTGGTATGTATCAGGGATGTTGTAAAAGGCTTCCTTCTTTAGGTTCACCATGAAGGCGAACTCTCCTACCCGTATGCCCTTTTCGAGGGTGGTGCTCATTGCCACAACGTCCCCGTAATTGCTGAGTATTGCCACCAGGAACTCGTCTGATAGTGCTGGCGGGGACGTTGAACATAGATACTCGAGTTCTCCTCTTTCCCTGATAGTCTGGCTGTAATTTGGTGCCATTGTGGTGGAGGGTTTTAATTGATAGCCTTACTGCTTCAGCTTTGCTTGGGAGGAGGACATCCCACGTGCCAAAAACTCAAAATCAGTCTCTATATGAGTGTCTAAACTAATCCCATATGTACATATATTGCGAGGGATGGCGAATTGTCGTAATTTTTTATTTATAAAGAAAGAAACTCCCCATGAAATGCAAATGAATTTTTTAAAAAATAGAAACTATAGTTACAATTAAAAATAAAATTATTGTTAGTACTAAATAATGTGTCAGAAAACGAGTTGACCGGTCGAAAAATGATGCGTGAAGAAACAAGAATTCTTCCCCGCATGTTCAGAGAACACGAATTTCTGTCATCTAATGACATGAGAGAGGACGAACTTTTAAGACACAGAGGGTGTATTACATTCAGCGCAACTGCTTCTCTAGCACTATGACCGTCTAGAACTATTTTCATTTTCTTTCACTCCCAGCTCTTAGACTCTCAACTAAAGTGCACAAGGGGACTCGAGGTGACCCGAAGGGGAGTTCCTCGATGGGCCCGGTTCTTCTACTCTCAGTCAATCTGTTCTCTAGTGCACATCTAACTCCATTTGCCCAGCTCTGGCCTGGCTAAACTGAAAGCCCCAACTGCTCCTTACTAGCACTAACTCTAAATGTCACCGACTGACACTCAACTCTCACTATAACTGCGTACCAAATTCCAAAGTGAGCGGTATATACGCACAGGCAACCACCATCTTTTAATTTCCGGATAGACCTCCTAAAAATAAACCTGTAACTTCAAATTCAGACTTTCTGTCACCGATTTTCCTTAAAAAATGTGAACATGAAAATTATTTCTGGTCAATTAAACTCCAAGGTCATTGAAATAAGAGGTCATTAATTTTTCAGTTTTGACTGAATCAATAATAATAAAAATATTTCTTCATAATTCTTCTCATAATTTCTCTAGAATCGGATTTTATTACTTTCTTAAAGTTTCGACCAAGAGGCTCTTAAAATTATATTCATGTTATAACCCAGCCTCCACATATACACGCATACATATATACAGATATATTCGCCTAAGTTTTGTTAATGCAAAAGTCATGCATATACATACACATATATATTCACCTAGTTTTTGCTAATGTTAAGATATATATATATATATATATATATATATATATATATATATATATATATATATATATATATTCATCTATCCGATTTCAAAATGCTAAATTGTCGTATCACATCGGTACCTCTACACAACTCCGACCAACTGGATATGTTCTGAACATCATCTTAGTGCTGTGACATATCACACTTACAGATCTGCTTACTGATTGCAGTCCTGTAATCAGTTGTGTAGTCAGTTATGATTACGTTACATATACCATTGGTGCCGTATCGCTTTGATAACTTCACTTTAGTGTTTTTGCGACCCTTTTAAGACAACGTTATATATACTGTTTTGATACTAAGACCTCCACCCTCAAAGGATCCATTCATACTACATTCTACTACACAATGGACTATTCCGTCAGAATATTGTCCACCATCTCGTTCATTTAGTTGGTTTCCTAATGCCGTTGTCGTTTTCCACGAATAACATGTCTATGTATCTCGAGTTGGTGAAAACACGGTCACAAACACACAAACACACAAAAACACACGTCAAGTGTTGAGAGATTAGTTTGATTTAATTGTTTATCGGCATATCAACTCCTCATGGATTATTTAATGCCAAAATGTGTTTCATTTGTAAATGTCTGATTATAATAATTACATATTCAATATTCCATTATATTTCTTTTAAATTGCACTTATTTGTTTGCATACATTTGTATGGCATCAAGTATACCTATCTAATACTAAAAAGGTATAATCAAATATAATGTTTAAAGTGACTATGCCTATTTAATAATAGATATGGTTTCAAGTAAATAATGATAATAGTCCTTGGCAAACTGGAACCTCACCACCGGATGCAGTTTAATGTCATACTCAGGACACCTCTTTTCTGGGGGATACAATCGGCATATATGGGAAAATTGCATACCAGTGTTTCGTAAAACGATAAGATTTTAAATGCTGATTTTAGTTTGTTGTTGTTTTTTGGTTTTTGGTTTTTGGTTTTTGGAGGTTTTTTTGTTGTTGTTTTTTGTTTGTTTGTTGTTTTTTTTTGTTGTTTTTTTTGGGGGGGGGGTCTTTCATAGAAAGATTCATGTATCATGATTAGTTTTATTCTAAGCTAAACGTTGTACATACATTGGGCAGATTGATGAAATTGAGACATGTCTCAAAATTACACCTTTTGGTATTTAATTACTTTCTATGATTTCATTCAGCGTTTCATATTTCCTGCACAACTTCAGTTGACATTTACGTTTTTCAAATTATCTTAGGATTTTATGAGTTGAGCATAAAGTTTTTTAAACGTGGGTCATTGAAATGTCAAAGAAGCGTGCCATGGTAACTTGTTAACTATGCAAACAAGAATGCTTACATTTAAAAGAAGTTTCAAACAACAAAATCGGAATGACATGATATATTAATTTTATAAACACTTTTGTAGGATGACTGATATTTTTGTCGCCGACGGTACACAGATAGAGCGATATTTTTGTTGCATTTTCCTATTGGCTGCTCATTGACTTATTAAATGCTAATGTATAGAAACATCGCTAGGAGATTCCACTATTGTGTAAGATTGTGTAAAGGTTGTTTTGCAAAATATCATAATTAAAAGTATATGCTCTATTGTTTTCAGGCTATGACACAATTGCTGCTCAAATTATCATGTTTTGTTTATTTTTATATATGACTAGCAGTGGCTACCCGGCGTCGCCTGGATAGAGGGGGATTTTTTAAGTTAGTCCCGCAGATCCATTGAATGTCTTCTGATTCTCGATTTATGATGAACGCGCCGAAAGTGCTACGTCATCGTAGTCGTGTTTCCTTTCTGTTGGCCAATGAATGGTCCAGTTTTAGAATCACGTGTGGTCTGTTCGGCCGTTAGTGAATCATCTTATGTATATATTTTTTTTTAACGAAAGAAGAAAAAAGACAAAAAGAAAAGAAAGCGAAGCAGAATTTTAAGACTTCAGGTTGGGAGTCCATTCATGATCGACATTTCAAATAAGTTGATTTAATCAATAAAATATTGAAGGTCATGTCACAATAGATAATCTGAACAGACTGAAATAGATATAGATAGATAGAAAAGGTAGATCGATAGATTTTTTAAAAGCCCTAACTTTTTTTGAAAAAAAAATTCATTGAAAACTTCTTACAGATTGATTGACCAACTATTTTCAGGTTTTCTTCTCTAAGGGAGATAACTAGAATTCTGACTATCCTTTGTCTCAATTCCATTCCGCCGTGTCGTCCGTCAACTGTGTTAGACCTCGCTGTTGTGTCTTCCAACTGCTACCGGCTAGCGGGGGCAGTCATAAGTGAATCAGAAACAAATACAAGAGAAGAACAAGGCAGAGGTAGGGTGAAATCATTTGTTCAGAGGAAGGAAATAACAATGTAACAGTTCCCGTCACATCACCGAAGTTAAACAGCGACGAGTCTGGTTATTTCTAAGGTGGGTGACCATTCAGAATGGTAGGTACTGTAAGCAGTCTGGGGCTTTTGTGCCAAATTAAGCATTTAACAACTAGAGGCTAAAAACATAATGGCGATTGTTGTTTCAACTTATAAACTATTTTATTGTTTTATTGATTTTTTTTTGTTTTTTTTTTTTTTATTGTTGTTTGTTTGTTTCAGAGGATTTGGATTCGATTCAGATTGTAACGTCACGGCTGGATTTGAAGAGTTGTCACTTGATCCCTAGTAACGAAAAAAGTCGACAAACACGCATTAATAATTTGATTCCCGTGTTTATTAACATCTTATTAGGTGAGGCATCCGTCTCAGTCTTTCAAGGGTTTGTTACGATGATCGAGTGAATACTGTTGTGAATTATGCTTCCCGAGTTTGTAACGGAACATGGCAAAGGGGTTTTTCGAGTGCCATGATAAAAGTTGTTGCCAAGTCTGCCCTATTATTTACCCATAGCTGAAGGGAGAATAATTGGATGCATACATTGTGGGGGTTTTTGTCCCCAGAAAAGCACTGTTTAAACCCTACGTTTTGTATGAGAATAAACCGAACTTCGAACGCAGTGAGGAGATGGGTGCTGTTTTTGAAGAAAGAAGACAAACGACTTTTTATAGAACAAATGTTTACTTTACATGTAAAACATAAAACAAATATCAACAGGGGTATCAATATACATAAAATGAAACAACCAAACGAGTTTTAAAGAATGTTCATAGAGTTCAGTTCAAGTTAACCAGCACCAAAGTATGGTATAGCCGTAATTAGTTAGTTAGATATTTAGGTATAGTTTAGTTAAGAGTTCAATGCGTTTGGTTGGTAAAGGATAGTTTAAGAATTGAATGTAGTTAAAGGGTTGGTTGCAGATAAAAAAAATTTTAAAGCCTGCGGAACTTAGCTGAAATCCTCTAGTTCTGTTCCTCGTAACCAGTTGAGTCCTGCATAATGGGTTTTAGGTGTTTATTTGTCGCTCCAGCTTCTAACGAGGTGAGGGTTCCGATTCGTCGTCGCCTGGGGGCTTTTAACGATACGGAACAAGCAACTCTTTCGAAGTATAGGTTAAGAGCGTTATAATCAGATCGTTAACTCTGGACGCTAGCGTCCAGACGCTCAGAACTTTTTATTTATTCATTTAATTTTGATTTAATTTTATTTTGTCTAAATCCTCACAGCCGCCACCGGCGTCCGGTGAAAGAGGATCACCATTCCCTTAATAAATTTTCACATTTTCCGAAGGTATTAGCGCTATATGAAATACAAACGTCCAGGATTTGGACTCGTCTCGTCGTATCTATTTCCTACGACGATAAACATTACACCACGCGCCTCCATAAAAAAATACCCAACCCGTTCACTACGGGTAGAATTTGACACAAGGTCACAAGTATGTGGCATCCAGCAAGGATCGAACTCGCTATTCAGTAGTAATGGATCTGCGACACTAGCTTGCTAACATTTACACTACGACTTTATATATCCATATATATATATATATATATATATATATATATATATATATTATTAAGGGAGGAAAATATAGTACTCGATTACAGATGTAAGAGCTATATCTATTATTATTATAATCTATACATTTAATGGTTGATTAATTACCGTCGGTTTCAAAGCATTATATGCTTATCTTCAGACAAATCGCCTTTTAAATGAAATCCAAATGAATATACTTTATGAATAGCTTTCTTGCTTTATTTGACTGCGTGTCATCCTCGTGTGTGTATGATGTTAAAATAACACCCGGAAAGATTTTCCCTTTTAAGGTGGTTGATTTTCTGTTATTTTTTCAGTCCAAGATTTTAGTAAAAATGTGTTTCTGTGTGGACAAGCTCTGAATATTTCCGATTTAGTATTTAGATGTTTTTGCGTTGAATTTAGTCGGAATTTAGGATCCAGAAACTTTCCATAGAACGTATTTCACATCTCTTGGGTCCATTTATATATAGTTTGTGGAGTCCCTTGGATCTTTGTACTTTATACGCGATTTGCGAGCATTGTAGCTACTCTCTTTTTGTCGTTCATGAATTATTCATTATGCGAGTAGAATCTATGATTGAAATCCCCTTGGACCATTAGTGAGATAGGGGAAAGTTTACATAAGGGTCAAAGACCGTTACAGGTTCGAGAATTGGTCAAGTTATTAAATTACGAAATGATATCAATTTTTCCAAAACACCCTTTATATACGTACACACACACTCACACACATATACACATATATACATATGCACACATATACACATACATACATACATACATATATATATATATATATATATATATATATATATATATATATACACACTTATGCATGCACATACATATATGGTTTCTTTGTTTGATTGCATATCAACTTTCGTGGATTATTTAACGCCAAAGTCATCCTTGTAGAAGGACAGTAGTGCTGCTATTTAACCCATAGCTGGAGTGATGAGGGCACCATATTAAATCGACTCAATGTTAAGCTTTTTTTTAGGGGGAGAAAAGTAAATATTAAGAGCAGAGTATAGTATCTGTGCATTTTGTGAATATACACACACATGCGTTATACACACACATGCACACACACACACACGCGCACACACACACACACACACACACACATATATATATATATATATATATATATATTATATAATATATATATATATTTGAGAATATTCTCAAATAACTTTGCTCTGTTTACAATAATTGAACATTGAGCTCTCATACGGAACCTGAACTCTGCAACAAACTACTGGTAGAGAATTAGGACCCACCTAGAATCACCTTGTACCAAGAAACTTGGTACCGCACCAAAGTATATATATATATATATATATATATATATATATAATATATATATATGGATATAAATTGCTTTTTTATATGTGACTATCTTTTTTTGTAATAAACACCACTCTTATTCTATTTCCACTGTGTCCGCTGATCAATCTAAATGTATTTCTCTATTGCATACTGATGTCATGATAGAATCTGAAAAGTTTTCTGGTTTGTTAACATCTTCTCTTTACCCCCACTCACCCTCTAGCAACGCAATAGAGTTCATTATTCTGTCAGTTTTAAACAGCACGTAGGTAATTAAACAATACTTGACAAGTTTGATGGATTCTCAGCGAACCTAAAAGAAAAATCTTTGGCATTTAGGAAAATGAGTGGGGGAGAAGGTATCTACCTTCTCCATTTTTCTGTTACTCTCTCCACTTCTTACTTTCGTTTTATCTATTTTCTTCTATTTCTTCCTCCATCCTGTTGGCTAGGACTGTAGAATACGCATACCACACCTCTGCAGAGAGATAAAACACCCCAGTCGGACCAAGTGTTAGCCATGGGTAGCAACACGTGACGCTTTAGGACGGGATCCTGGTGGTTGAGCAGTCCATGTCCAAGTTTCCTAATTGGTCACGTGACTTGCAAAACTCCACTTACTTGGCCCTTAGTTGGGCTAGACTGACAGAGAGGCACCATCCGATCAATCGAAGGGTCGCGTCAGGCCCTAACTGAAAAAAATTTGACATTGGTAAAACCATACAACCAAGTAACTAAACATCTATTTATTCATCATACTCTCTCTCTCTCTCTCTCTCTCTCTCTCTCTCTCTCTCTCTCTCTCTCTCTCTCTCTCTCTCTCTCTCTCTCTCTCTCTGGTTTGTTAATGAATTTTCCTTTTTACAAAGTCTTATTAGTGTTAAAGCTTACTTGTATTTTAGTTCACCCGGTTCTAGGAGGATCGTATATGGTGACTGCTCACTTAGCTTGCCAATGCCTTTCTGCCTGGTTCTACTACGATTAATCTTCCCTTCCACTGCTCTGAAAATGTCCGTTAGTTCGCTGGAGTTTTAAATTTGGCGTCGGTCAGTCCGGTTTTTTTCTATTTTTAGAATACTATCCTTTTTCTCAAACCTGCCCTAACAAAAATGCACAGTTTATGAACCAATACAGAAGCATTTCAGATATACGCACGCAGATAAGTAAAGATTTATCGTTTTCGTTCTCAATTTGTACCTACGTGTGTCAGGACAAAATGATGTCAGAGTTTGATACGAAAGGCGTAAACAGACCTGTGGCTGGCATTAAACCACTGCAACTCCTGTATATAGACGGTAATGTATCGGCAAATTAGCTCTTTAAGCGGAAATGGCATAACTATACCATTTTTACGTATCTAACGAGGCAGCCGAAACAATACCAAACAGCGCTACTGATTCACATATTTGGAGATGAAGCACTGCAGGTGTATTATGGATTGCAATTTTTAACACCTGAAGATGAGAAACCCCCGACAAAATAATTCGAGTGTTGGATGGATATGCTATAGGGAAAACGAATGAAACGTCCAAAAGTCATATTTTCCGTACAAGAAAACAGTAAGAATCGGAAACTGTTGAAGTATTTATTAAGTGGCCCCAGACGTTGTGCAAAACATGTCATTTTTGTGATAACAGTGTAATGTCGATACTTCGGAGCCAGATAGTTCTAGGAATACATGTTATATACACAAATATATATATCTCCCGATTCACTAAATCACCAAATTCAAGTCACCCACACACCGCAATAAAAAGAATGCTAACCGGATGTGAACAGGTCGAGGTGTAAAATCAAATGAACAAAACTCGTCTCTGCGCACCCAGGCTCCGCGCACAACAAAATCTTAGAAAATAAATAAAACCAGAATTCGCATTTTTCGTCCAATCTGAGACTCTCCCGGAAAAAATAAAAAGATGTTGAGTTGATCCAAATTCCACTGACCATAAACTATTTAAGAGCCGGCTTTTGAAAACAACGCCAGAAATACCCGGGGCAGCCGACCAGTCCACATCGCAAAGGAAGCCGACATCACGAAACTCCACACCTCAAGTCAGCCGACCTATATCTCTCACCTACCCTCAACCTCATGACTCTTAAGGAGACGAACGACTACGAAACCCTATATCATCAATTTACCAAACTGGCGGCGACTATCATCAGAAATCCCATCTACCAACTCGCTATCAGCTACGGCTGCTAAACATCGGATATTCTACCCGCATCAACCAACTCCTGACCAAGGGAGCCGACAACACGAAAACTCCACATTTCAAGTCAGCCGACCTATATCTCTCACCTAACTCCTAATCTCATGACCCTGACCGACCGGCACTCTTAAGGGGCGAACGACTACTAACTCTATATCGTCAATTTACCCAAACTGACCCTTACCACCGACCGGCAGTCTTAAGGGGACGAACGACTACGAAATCCTATATCATCTTCTTAAACCAAACTACGGCGATTATCATCAGAAATCCCGACTACCAACTCGCTTCGGCTACGACTACTAACATCGGATCTTCTGCCCACATCAACCAACTTCTGACTACTATCACTGGGACTTTTACATACCTCACCACCTCCATTACAACCTTCTCGACCACCGAACACCAAGAGTTCTGCAGACATTGCTACTCACACCACACCGACTATCACCAATATTGGACATTCTTCTTAACCCATTTCAACCGTGTAACCTTTGTGTTTTTAATACATTGTTAACTTAAAATCTGTGGGTTTTTTTCCATTGCCACCACACTCTTCATACTAACACTGTTTATTACATACATAACCATCACATACACGTTGAGTTGCTTAAAGTGATACAGCTGGATTTACAAAGGTGTATAGACATCTGTAATCTGTCAGGAAATGCTGTACGACTGTCTTTAGTTTTGGGACCTAAGGGAGTGAATAGAATTAATGTAAATTCGAAGGAAATAACTCAACACAGAGAAGACTGAATGTATTCAAGTCGTGTACTGTGCGACATGAGCCGGATAGAGAGTTGTGTCCTGCATTTTCTATGAAATGTAAATCCTTAAAGAAAACACATAGGGTTTTCTGATAAAGTATCCGTAATTCAAATGGAATGGACCAGAATTCCTCCAAGGATTTAATATTCTTTAGTCCGTTATAACCTTAAAAGAACCAACAGAGAAAGAGAGAGCAACAATGCACCTACCTACGTATCCGCTAGAGGGGACTCCGTGAAAAGACAGTTTTGTCCCCTAAAGGAAAGGGTGGAAAAGAGGCCGAGAGGGAAGCAGTGGCGCTTTTATGGGCAACATCACGTGATTATAAGGGGGAGGGCATAGCTGCTGCTAATCTTTACCGGTGAAACAGGTCGTTTGTCCCCTAAGGACTGCTACCCGGTGTAGCCGGAAGCGAGTCCCTTTCTAAATTTCAACATATCTTCCATTGCTCTTTTGTTATTTCTTTTCTAGTCTATTTCTACATCTTTCTCTCGACTTTTCTTCATTCTTGTAAACAATGCTGATCCTTCAGCTTTGCTTCTCGGTTAGTCATGTGATTTCCTGGGCTGGAAAATGTATGTCAATTCTGGTCAATTTTGTATTTATTTCACCCCACCGTCTTTCTACCTGTTGATTACCCGAACAAATCTGTGAAGACCGCCAACAAAATAAAACGTCGGTTGCTATTCCAATTCTCATTTTTCACACCAAACCTTCTTTTCTCTCTATTTTCTCTGTAACCTGTCTTTCTTTCTTTTCTTTTCTTTCTTTCTTTTAAACCTTCGTTTTGGTTTTGTTTTTGTTTTTGTTTTTTGCTGTCTCAAAAATATTTTCTTCTTTTTATTAAAATAACCAATAAAATAAGATTAAATTAAATTAAAATTAAAAAAATAAAATGAAAAATAAAAAAAAATAAGTAAATTGAAAACAAAAAGCAAAAACCTGAAAAAGATATGTAAATAATTTCTCGTCTTGTGGAAAGGGTAACCTTTCAGTTGCTACTAGTTTGATTTTTTTCGTGTTATGACCAGAAAGAATCACACACACACGCCTATCCCTCCTACAACAACTTATCATTCCCAAACACGCCTACCCCCCCCCCCCACACACACACACAAAAGAAAAACAGAAAAAATAAAATAAAGACAAATAAAAACTTCTGCCAAGATTGACAGTAAGAAAAACACTAGCAAATTTAACGCATTTTTTTTTTTTTTTTTGCCTAAAAAAATTGACATGATTTTTTACTTGAATGTTTGTACGTAACACAAGGCAGTGACGTAGCTAGATTGTGTACCACTCGGAGCAGCCCTTGAGTTTGTTTTTCCAACTCACTCTTAGCAAAAGTGTCAGACACTCTCCTAGCTACGCTGGTGACACGGAGCAAAATTTACATCGTTAATCAGAGTGTTGCAATTTTAATTTCTATTTGTATATTACAATATGAACGATATTTGTTTTTGGAGTGAAACAAAACAAAAAAAACAACAAACAAAACAAGACTGCAATTATAGTTGATAAAAAAAATAACTAATTTTTGTTTTTAGAAAAAGTTTAACACTTAATCTTAAATGACAACCTTAACTCGCATTCTGCATGGAATTATTATAAAAATTAAAGTGTAGAGAGAATACATGGGAACATGAAGTCAAGGAACAAGCAATACAACGATAAATGATACAACAGTTATAATATTAATAAAAGGCACATTAAAGTGGGTTACAAAGGCATGTTATGGTGAATGTTCATAATTTAGGTCGACCAAGTGACTAGGTAGTTTGGTAGAGTTCAGTTCAACAAGTTAGACAGCACCAAAGAGAGGTATTGTATAGCCGTAATTAGTGTAGTTATTTAGTTAGTTTTGTTTGGTTTGGTAGTTAATTAGTTTGCAAGAGTAAATCCTGCTACAGTCTATGACTGAAAGTATCAATGTGGGAAGATTGTCCGAGGTTGCATCTTATCGGGGGCTCCTCCAATTCGTCCTGGGCAGAATGAAGGTAATTACTATCGGTCTTCAAGGGTAAAGATAGTAAACTCTAAAGTCTAGAAGGCGTGAACGTGTCAGAATCCTTCAAGTGCTTAATGTTCTGTCCGTTGTCCAACTCATAGAATGAGAGAGTGCTTAAACGCACTTACCTTAATGTTGATCACATGGGGTGTCGTCCCCCAAGGAGATGCAGGTAGAAAATTGCCATTGACTCAAACCACAGCTTCCAGAAGACTTCCTAAATGCTTCCGTTATTCTTGCCGTCAGTTTATCGTTGGTTATGCATAGTGTTTCGTTGGTCTATTGCTCAACTGTGCTTCACACAATATAATCAAGGGAATTGTAATTTGGGAAGCTAGGTGGACAGATGCTAGGGGTAATATGGTGGCAGAAATGTTTCTCACAGCCAACTTTTTTTTTTTTTTGCTGTTTGTGTGGTATGATGCAGAGTCCTTTTGCCTGGCATGGGATCTTCCAGCAACCAGCATCTCGACCCAGGGCAGCACAACTTCCTCCGGGCACTTAATATAGTCCACCGTGTTGAATCTGAGGCCATGTGGGAAGATGAATAAAGTATAACGTTACCATTACATGTGGCCTGGGTGTTTTCTTTTCATAACTATTGGTACATCTTTTGGAGATAGAGCAAGCCAACGCTCATTCTGTGAGTTCGCCATCTGATCCTGGCATAAATCTTTCACATCTGAGGAAAAGCAAAGCATGATTGCTTATTGAAAAGCTATGCCCCTCTGTCTTTTCTCTTGTCCTTCATGGCCTGTGAGAAAAATTGATCCTTTCTCATTTTGTATGAGAAATACCGAATGTCTTCATGCACAACTTGCCTGATAAAAAAAAACTCCACACACATCCCTGGCTATGGCCAGATTTACTCGCTTGGGTAAGAACCTCGACAATCAAAGTCGGATAGGTCTAAAACCGTAGATTTATATCTTTCTCTGTCTTAATTAATTTGCATTTCTCCTTATCTTTTCACCTTCTTTATTTCTTTTTTTCTTTTCCGATACATGTGTACTTATTAAGCTTGATTTTTCCTCTTTGTAGATATATATGACTATTAATCAATCTATATCATCTATGTATGTATGTATGTATGTATGTATGCGTGATAGATAGATAGATAGATAGATAGATAGATAGATAGGTCACTCTCTCCTTCCTCTCCCAAGTTAGGCAGACAAATATCCTTGTGGAATTTATAATGCGAGCAGTTTAGCGAACGTTTATATATATATATATATATATATATATATATATATATATATATATATATATTACACACTTGTGCGTGTGCAAAAGAAAAAGAGAACATACTTAATTCATTAAGCGTATATCAGAGCCTCCTCCTCTTCCACTTCCCCCTCCTCATCTCATTGCAGTTTCTTCTTTGTCAATCAAAAGTGCACAAAAATGTACACACCCCACCCAAAGTTTCCAACACGGAAATACATATTTGAAGCACACATCCTAATCTTTTTTTTACAAATTGCAGTTTTTTTTTTCTTTTTACGACATACGGCACCTGCTGTTGCGGCCATCAATCACCGGAAGTGTGCGATCAAATTTACAAGTACGACGACCAATTCTGAATGTAACGTTTTGCCTTTTGTCTTCTCCATTTCAAAAGGTTTATATTTAAGTTGGAAGATTAATTCAGATGTTCCTTGTTTGCCAAAAGATCGTATTTCAAATGTTCTGTAGAACTTGGTACTATTTTAGCCGAAAATATTTTATAAGACGAACATTCTTGTTTTTGTTGATGTATTTATTTCTTGTAAAAGCCCGTGTAACATTCTTTTTTTATTTGTGGGAACAACTTTTTATTCAAAATCTACAGTTAGCCTACGAAAAGATTTGATTCACTTCCATCAAAAATGTCTTAATTCATCTGTTGCTCAATTCATCACTGGACATTGTTACGATTCGTCAGAAAAACATATTTACTTCAAACCATATGTAATATATCTATTTACACCACAATATAACACAAGGTCAATTATTAACCGGAGTTTAACAGGTATCGCAGCTCAAATACTACGCTGCTCAAAATTATAGCCTCCTTCCCCACTTTTCTGATTCTTCTCTGTGCTATTCAGCAGTCAGACACCAAGCCTCAGCGACGCCTTACGATTCAACAAGAATCGTGACTTTGACCTTTCTAACTAACCGGAATACTAACAAATATTCATTTTTATGAATATTATAACGTCTACCGGTCAGTAGCAAAGTCAACAAACGCTCATAGTGTTAGCAACTAATCTGAAGAGAAATACGACTCGAACCAGCAACGGGAATTTAACTAAAAGTGATATGTTGACAACCTACAATAGCAGATAATGGATGCCTTTTTGACGGTGCCGGAAGGATTTGGGGTGGTTAAGAGTTCTGTTCTCCAGTCTCACGTGCCCGGTGGCACTTGTTTGCTATCCCCATATCTTGAACAAACCTGCACAGGTTGCCACCAGCACTAAAAAAAAGTCCACCTTGCATGCAAGCTACCTGCTCCTATTCGTTTCTGGCACCGGTTCCCGTTCGTTCCCGTTCTAGTCTCTGCCTGGCAATGATCCAACTTCGCCTTCGACTCTATCATTCACATGCTCAGCCAATGACTCGGTTTTCTGCTAACCACGGTCCAGGCTTTCTAGCTGAATACGTTCTTTTGGTACCTCTAACCACCAGCAAACCGCACAAGCTCCAGCCAGTCGACGATCCAGTGTCCTACCGACCCTGATCCGGACCGACGATCCAGTCTCCTGCCGACCTGATCTTCCTCAGCCAACTGTCCTTTTCAGGACCCTCTACCAACTTCTGTCCTTGTCAGGACAACACACCCTCTAAATCAATCTACACCAGCTCCGTAATCCTATTGCAGACCGGTAAACTATCAAAGTCAATCTCTTTACTAGCTAGGTAATCCTATTGCGATCTGGAGATCTTCAACCCGACGAGATGTCCATCGACCTCGTTCCAGTCTCTTTACATTGGTTTACCCAGCATGTTTCCAACCCCCGGAAGACCAGTCCATCGACAACAACCAACATCTCCTTCTCGGCCTGCGATGCTACACCAGTATATTTCCAGCCTTCAGAATGGCCCGTCCGTCGACAACGACCAACTCCTTCTTCCTGGCCTGCGATGCTAACAAAAAAACCAATGAAGAAATCTACATACTTTGTTATGCAGTGAATAAACACTTCCGTATTTGTTAACCTAAAACCTTCGTGTTTGTCCTCCTTTGCCTGGTTTGTGTCAATCAATTCCTTTTTCTTTTCAAAACCTTCGCGGGGTTGACATCCTTATCGGCTCCGCGACTCAGGTTTGAATTCAGAGTTTTCGTTCTCCTCAAACGGTTGCCATGGCAAGGTTAAAGAGCACAGTCTGTCCTACTATTTGCCCATAACTAAAGGGAAAATAGTTGGATGCATATCTATCCCAAGAGTATTAGCGCTATGTGGAATGCAAATAGCCTTGTCCAGGATTTGAATTCAGGTCGCCATGTCCATTTCCTATGATGATAACCATTACACCGCGATCGCCTGTAAAGCGAAATGTAATATATATCCAAATTATTCGTGTACAACATGCACCCCTAAATTTGCACAAAATTGGAAAAATTCTCGTGTATTATACGTACTGACTTCTTAAGAAGTTGTAATAGCTAAATTTAACCTAATTTTAACATTTTTTCAACTTTTTATCGCTTCATATTGACTAAAAATAAGAATTTATAGAGTTTACATTATGTCTTAAAACATACGGACATTTTCACACAAAAAAAGCTTGCGGCGAAAATAAGCTCACGTGCTATTTGCGATATAAGAAGGAATGATAGAGTAAAAAATAGCAGAATATTTAAAATAAATGTAACATTGCTGACATTGAAACCTTACTAGCAAAAGGTTCAGCTTAGGTGGGTGGTCACGTTGTCTGAATGAATGAGAACAGGCTTCCAAAGAAGATATTATACGGACAATTACCAAATGCTAAGAGTCCTATTGGACGTCCACTCTTACGCTATAAAGACAAATTGAAGGACAATTTAAAACGACTCAATATTACCCTGAATGCTTGGGAAAATCTAGCATCGAATCGGAAAGAATGGCGTAAGACATGTTTCACTAAATTAAAGAGCTTTGAAGAAAATAGACTGAAACATCAAGATCAGCTCCGTCTAACTTTAAAGCAAAAACATCTGACTCCCGCTTTAAGAAATTCCATCTGTCAGTGTGGCTTCATAGCTCACAGCAAGGTTGGGCTGCTATCACACTCAAGGAAACACAACATGTCTTCTTGATAGTATGTACAACATGGGGGAAACAAATCACTCACTGCTGACCCTCATCTATCGTTCACGATAGGAGAGTCCACCATATATGTATCTCAAACACACACACACACACACACACACACACATATATATATATATATATATGTGTGTGTGTGTGTGTGTGTGTGTGTGTGTGTGTGTGTGTTTGAGATACATATCGCTTAAAATAAATGTTTTTCTGACGTATATAAAATGTAAAGAAAAAAAATTCTCGACGGATGGAGACGAACTGAAAAAAAATCACAAGAATGTCAAAAACCGCGGAATTCTGCGGATTCACGTTAAAGGATCATCTCTTAATAAGTAATTCATTAAAAAGGTTTTTGTTTGCCAGTCACTTACAGTGGTTACTTTGCTGAAAAATAGTTAATGAAAAAAAATGTGAAAAGTTTTTTAACTATTTTTGTTATATACTCTTCTAACATATCTCGGGTATATAATGAGAGATGGACAGACAGACAGACGAGGGGATGAGGGCTCTTGTTAACTCGGCCGCTTCTACTGCTGTTAATTCGGCCGCCATATTATTCCTAGGGCTGATTCTGTGGGGCTGTTTTCATTTTTCTTGTTGTGCTCATTTCTTGTTTTAATAACTTAACAAGACTAATTGTTTTTCTTAAGTATTTTATTTAAAACAACCCAGCCCATAAAGATTCAACCGCGCGGTGGAGAAACAACTCTCCAAGCGACGTCCGCTCTCATCAAGTATCTAGTCGCATCTTATCTAAAACTAATCTCCCATGCGTCTAAGGGTACGTTTTTCAAGGGGCCAAGTAAAAAGCTCAGGAACCATCGATGTAACTTTCCACTGGACCCCAGTTATTCTGAATCTAACGAGCCCCGATTCAAAATATCTGACTGCAGTATGTACACAATTCATAAGCTGCCTATGAATTATGTAACATTTTCCAACTGTTGCAAGTTATAAGACGTGTATACAAAAAATGTTTTTACAAGATGAAAAAGCTAATAATTGAATAAAATCAGTGTGTTCGGAAAATCTTGAAAAATCAGTTTGCAGGATTAATAGAATTATTTAGTACTCAAGAGGATAGTAATCTAATAACGAAAAGTTGGCATTTCCTGCCTCCATATATTTCCTGCCTCCATACTCATAAAAACCTAAGAAAAATCTCTCAAAGTACTTCATAATATGGTATGCATTTTCCTAATTACAAAATAACTACTACAACAAACAGCAAATTCACCTTTACTAAACTTTACTGAATCATAAACTTAAAAATAACCAACACGTGTTAATGGTTAAATAAGGGGAGAGAATAGAAACTTATACAGATTTCTGTTGACAGCTGCCATAATGGCCACGCCACAAATTAAGTGCAATAACCAAATGGCTTTTCAAGCAATCTTTTAATTTTGGAACAATAAAAGAGGTGGTAATTGGAGCAGTAAAATCGCCTTTTTAGCCAAAATTGGAGCTTCTACACCTCTCACTCCATCTGGAGAAAAGGTCACATTTTGGGAGAGCTCCGTAATGCCGTGTGTGTGTGTGTGTGTAACTGTCAGCTTTCTATACTTCTGTGTGCCACTCAATGCATGGATACAACTGATAGTGAAATTATATCGATAAATCTCATGGCCAAAACCACTTTCGTCATTTTCGTATTAATGTATCCTTCTTAAAGTCAAGTGTCCCTTATAACATCAACAGCATAAACATCTTGTCCATTGCACAATTTGAAATAATAAAAATAAAAGTAACTCTGGAAAACATGCTTATAAGAAACAAAAAATGTAGTTTATTTTGTAAATAGTTCGATGTTTATTTACATCATCTTTAGAATATTAATAGAAATGAACAGATTTTTAAAGCACCCACATGAGTACGAACTGTTTATTGCAAGAGGGTTCGAGAGTCACCGGAAAAATGGCTCCACTAAGATTAAATAATGGATTGGCTGTATCTATTATTTGAGAGTAGTGTACATCTTATTATAATGGAGATTGTGTGTTTTTCTGTCTGTAACCGAAATTATATTACTAATCGAGTCACGATTAACATAGTTATTTTCATCACATTCTTCATGATTTTATTTATATTTAAACCTCAATTATTAATAAAATTGCTTCACCTTTTTATTAGTGTTGTCCATATCTACATACTAATAACATGCTATTGTATTTATATATACAAAAACTAGCGGTTTGCAGTGTGAACGGGAAGGCTAATTTGCATATTGATATTAAAAATGTGATTTTATTAAATATGTGGTTAGTATTATTGATTTCTAACTGTTTAGTTTTATTTTAATGAATATAAGCAAAAATCTCTCCAATGAATCTTAAATGAAATCCATTAACAAGAAAAAATAAGTGTAATTTTATTCTTTATTTCCTAATTTAACTAAATAGTTAAATAAGTAAAATTCAGCAATGAAAGACGGCAGTGATGGAAGAGTAAGTTTCATTTCTATTTTTCTATTATAACCGCACTCTTTTTATCTGCATTCTTATTAGACTTTCTAATTTAATACGATATTTCATTACATTAAAACTTAAATACTTGCACCCGGAGGGTGCATATATTTGCTAGTTTTTTAAAAGATTTTAAACGATAATGTCAAGGAGTTATGAAAGATTTAAAGCCAGATGACTAAAATCCTAGAAGCTGGAAGTTAGATTGTAACTTTAAATTAGTCAAGAGCGATTAAAGGCTTGATATCCATTTTCCATTTATGTTCCTAGCGTTCCCTGGATTCAAATAATGTTATATGCACAGCAAAAGAATTATCCGTGTTATTTATCCCAACGAAACAACGGACGTTGTCTCTCACCTCGACATTGAAATGCAAAGCCAATATAGTTTTATTTTACGCTATACTACTAATCTTTATCAAATAAGATTTACCATTTTTGTACCACTTTTATGCATTGCTTGTTAACGGAACAATATGTGCACATTTTATCTGTTGGGATACGTTTGTGTATTCTTTATAATACTTCTTGCATACTATGCATATATTAAATGTTACTATATACGTAAATCAGTTTGTCTTTTTTGCTTTTGTCTTATACAGTGTTAGTGTATCATTAGATATACTAATGCACATATTGGTCGTTGGTGAGTGGGTACACGTCAAAATATCCCCCAACCCACCCCAATGTTATAGATGTTCCATTTAGCCAGAGAAAAGATTTTGAAAGTTAACACTTGTGTCCTAATCATCTGAAAAGTTTGACTTCAAACAGATTTCTTGATTAAATATTGCAAACCTACAATTAGCTTTGCGTACACAAACATACGCACGCACCCACGCATACGCGCGCACACACACACACACACACACACACACACGTGCATGTACGTGAGTGTTTGTGCGTGCACACTTTCACGTAAGGTGAATTGATGCCCAAATGATATGCTGACATTTATCTAAAAATGAGAGTCTACCATCAAAGGCATCGACGTATTTTACTCTTTGATGTAAACAGTATAAGTACTCGTCTTTATTTAGCGCAAAACCCCACTGCGTTAACGGTCTCGTTTACGTTTTATTTGATGTTCACCCAGGCGATGTGAGCCACATTTTCAAAATCTCCCAACCCATCAGTTGGTGATCACCTTCAAAAATAGTCAACTCCCGAGAATTATCTCGCGTTTCCTCGTTATCTTCTCGCGAGTCACGAGACCTTCAATTGGATCAATTGCTCATTAAAGTTGAACGTACGATTCTCATGAGATGAAATAATATGAGGTTGATGACAAAGAAGTTGGGGCCTTTGACGAAATCCCCCAGTGTCGATAGATTAAATTGCGGCATCTGTTATTTTTTCAACTTATCAAGATAAAGGGAGATAACTGCAATTCTAAGATTTTTCCCTCATTTACGCTGATGACAGACCAAAAAAATTCAATGAACCAAATTTAACATATGTTAGGTTTATGAAATTCAGGCATTAACAAAGGTTTCGATAGATTTATGTATATTAACATTGATACATATCCTAACATCTACACACAAGATTTCACCACATGTCTTGAAAAAGATTGCAAAAACCGAAACGTTATATTAAAGAATAGATATCAATCCTTTGGAACACCTCGTGTTTTTCTATATTTTTCAACATGTATATATGCATATGATATATATATTACATACAAATATACAGAGTATATACATATAACATATATAAGATATGATATATACATAGATATGACATATACATAAATATAACATAATGACATATATAAGATAGGACATTATATATATATATATATATATATATATATATATATGACACCCACCCACACACATATATATATATATATATATATATAACATATATAACATATATATGATATATACAAGATAGGACTGTATATATATATATATATATATATATATATATATATATATATATATATACTGCGTTTCAAATTATTAACGAGGTGACATTTTTTCATCTTGTACAAAAAATACCGAGTGAAATTTAACGAAACTTTCACAGTCTAATGAAAATAGGTGTATACGTAGGCTGTATAAAAACTGTATTGTTCTGCGCAACAGAAAATAAACAGTGGCCATTTGCAATATTAACACGATATAGAAGTGTCCCAGTTATTAAACAAGTGTCATTATACTCGTGCAATTATGGGTAGCAAATGTGACTTGACCCCTTCTGAGAAAGATATCATAACATCTGAACTTTCCAAAGGCAAGCCTACATTAGAAATATCAAAACAATTGGAAGATATCACCAAACTGTGAAAAGATTTGTTGCAGCTCCTACGAAGGTACATAAGTGGGCCGATAAGGGTTACTCGCGTGTTGTTTCCCGATGTTCTTTGTCACGAATGAAACGTGAAGCTGTAAATAACCCAGGCCTGACGAGTGGGGCACTTTTCAGAAGCATTGGAGAAGCAACAATGCCCAGAAGTATTCGCTGTTGTCTTCTGAAAAATGTCGGGGGCATCAGTAAGACCAGTGACAAAGCCTCGATTTACAAAAATACACATGCAAATACATTTGAAATGGGCAAAGGAAAACATGAAGGACGATTTCTCAAAAGTACAGTTCACAGATGAAACTCGTGCAACACTTGATGGCCCTGATGGCTGGAGCAAAGGTTGGGTCGTAAATGGACGAGATCCTCATCACCGGTTTAGACGCCAACAAGGAGGAGGAGGTATTATGAGTTGGGCTGGTATTATTGGGTGTATCATGGTTGGCCCGTGGAGAGTGTCTGACGGTACCACAGACGCTTATATAGCCTTCCTCAAAGAGTACCTGGAATCTTGGCTAAAAAGGCATAAAATCACCTTCAGGAGAACCATCATATTTATGCAAGATAATGCTCCTTTGCATTCAGCGCATAAAACTACGGGGTAACTGCAAAAATTAGGCTTCTGTGGACCTCGGAAGATGAACTGGCCGGCCAATTCTCCAGACTTAAACCCAATTGAAAACTTGTGGAGCATTCTGAAGCGACGTGTTTATGAGAATGGACACCAATTTAGGAGCAAATATTACTTGTGGGAGGAAATAGTCAACGTATCACGTGAAATTACATCAGAGGAGATCCAAAAATTGACATGTTCGATGGACCTGCGCCTTTTCCAAGTCATTTTTAAAAAAGGATCACATATCTCATATTAACTAACTTCACTATCATTTTTGAATTGTTTTTACTTTTTTTATTTCAATTTAATTTTATCTTAGTTACTGAATGTATCCATAAAATCTATAAATGAAACAATAAAAGTATTATTTTCTTTTTTACCGGGGTTTTTATTACGCCTCGCTAATAATTTGACACATGAATAATTTAAGTAAATTAGGTAAATGACCGTAACTTCTGTTCCTTTTTGTAGAACCTTACAATTTTTACAGAGTAGGTGTATATACAGGTTGTCATTATTGTCTGATAATTTCGTTAAATTCCAGTCAGTAGTTTGTGGATAGGAGGGAAAAGTGTCACTTCTTTAATAATTTGAAACGCAGTGTATATATATATATATATATATATATATAACATATATGACATATACATATAACATATATATACGATATGATATATATAACACATATATATACCATAAACATATAACATATATAAAGAATATAACATACATATAACATATGAAATATAACTTATATATAAGATACAATACCTAACATATATAATATATAATATATAACATATATGAGGGAGAGTCAAAAATAATCTGCATTTTCGCCATAAGAAATCTTTATATTGTCACACTGCATTCTGTCCATGCATGCTTATAATTGGCACTGTTGTGGTCACGTGATCAAATATTGAGCCTGATTGCACTATGTCACTTGCTGTCTTTACAGTATAAATATGGCCGCTCCGGTAGCACTATACATCAACGAAGAACAATCTTTTTAATACAATACGGGGACAGTTCACTACCATGTAGAAGTCTGTATGAGTGGATAGAGAAGTTTAAAAGTGGTAGGACAAGCATGATCCATGAAGAGGGAGCAGGACCCCCATCAACTTCCACCACTGATGAGAAGATTCAGCAGCTCGAAAGCTGGTAATGGCGAACCAGTGAGTTATCATCAATATGGTAGCTTATTTGCAGCAGATTAGTCATGGTTTTGTGCAACCATACAGTAGCACTAATATATGTTGGGCTTAGAAGAATTTTCCCTTTATCTTATCAGTGAGAACAGATTTCCATATGATCAATAATCTGTCTATAGCAGTCCAATGCGTACTTTGACATTACCTTTTGTAGATGAGATATTACTACCTAGATATATGAACTGGTTTACAAATTTCAGAGGCTTAACATCTCTTAATAATAAATGCGTATGTTAGTGTGTCACATTTTTCAACTTTACTCCTAACCTAACATATCCTCCCATTTTGAAATCAGGCCAATTCCATGAGCAAATTAAAAACATTCCATGTCAAATCCAGACTCACAATCTTGAAATTTTGGATTCCCAATTGTTAATTACTGCAATTGTTTTTTGTGATTTTTATGTGATTTAAAAATCACTTGGAAATAACTTGAAGATAAATTTGGGAATAATGAAAATTAATTGTCAAATCCAGCAAAAGCCACCCATGAAATAGAAATAATTGTTTGTACGGAAAGTAAGGACCTACCTACATCAAATTATCTTCAAATTAAGTGGCAGCAGAAGAATTATTGTTAAAATTTTAAAAGGTAAGTTTCAATATGAATGCAATTCTTAAAAGAAGTGATCAATTGTGGGTCCTAGTTGCCTATCGCATCGCTATTTGTACTGACTCCAAATGAGAAAACTAAAAATTTGTTTTTATCATGCAGCTTTGCAATAAGTTCCAAATAGACAAATTTTTTCATTGTTTTAATGAAAACTTAATTTAATATGTACTCACAATGCATGAAGTGTCATTGTTAGGCCAAAGGTCTAATCAAGATCCCTCTGAAGGAACTAGCTTAATTACCACCTGATACACCGGCTTTTAAGATAGTATATAATATAAAACATACATAATTTACTATATTCATAAATAAAGAGTACTCAATATCAGTGATAGAGCATATCTTATTATAATGGATATTCGGTGTCTGTAACTGAAACATCACTGCTTATGTCACAATACCCTCAGGAATTGCATAAGTTTATCAATGAGTATCTAATTCATAGTCAAAATCATTAATACACAAAATAAAGAACAACCCTGTATTATATATACTCAGAAATCAAGTATGCAACATTAAACGGTCCACATTGTGAAAACAAGTTTTAATAAATACATGACTGGTATTATTGATTTATATATAGTTTGTTTTATTTTAATATATATTTAAAGTTATCTAACATATAGAATTTTATGTGAAAATTATTTAAAGACAAGAACTAGTCACCTAATGTTCTTCTACATTAAATTTGAAGATATTTGTGTATTTATCTTTATCCAGTTTAGGTTTGCACATGTCAGCATTTCATCACGAGTTTAGATTTAACAACAGTTTCATCAATCATGCTTAACCCCTTCTGCTTCTGTTTTTAAGATTCAATGACACAGGTTTTTAAAAAAATGAAAAAGATGTTTTGTAGTTAAATAAATATCTTGCAATAGAATTATTAATTGATATTTAAAAGATTATAATAATCTTAATATTAATTAATAATTTATATTTTATCATACATTGAAAAATAAAAGTTCTATTTTGATTATCACATAAACAAAACAATTTTTTTTATTTGACGCCCCTGAAGAGAAAAACCTTAAATATTTGAATTAATTTGAATTTAACTGTTAGAAACTTAGTTTTATTAGAATAAAAATCTATTTATTTGAATTTTGATGGCAAACTATTTTTTTATGTATATTATTAAAAGAAATATAAGATTTCAAAGATTTGTTTACATTTTTTTAACAAAAGAGTGCGGCAAAAATTAATTTTTACACTGCCCGGAATTTAAAATTGCATAGACATAGTGTTAACTGCACTTGGTGACAATTTCTATGCAATCATTGAACTAAATCTATCCTATCACAGATACATATACACACAAGTTTTTATCTCTTCAATTTTCCCCTTCTCACTATATCTTTCTTTATATCAGTGTTCTCTCATCGCTGCTTCATTTTGTGTTATCTCTTTTTTAATTTCTCTTTTATTCCATCTTGTTCCTGTGTTCTCAATATAACTAATGCCACCATCTGATACACACAGACAAGACAAAATTCCAATCAAGTACATTAATAATCCAGTGATTTAAAAAATATTTGGAACTATGCTTGTTCCAAATATTTTTTTTCAGTCTGTTGTCTTAAGATCTGAACCAAAAAAAAAGGGTTTAGTATGTTATAAAGAAAAGTGCTTTTTAATGTCAAATAGCAGAGAGAAAAGAACACTGATGTAAAGAGATTTATAGTAAAAAGACAAGTGCTTTTTAATGTCATGTCACTCAAAGAGTGCTACTGGTACTATGTAACCCAGTACTACCTGTCATATGGTTGGTTGATTAGAGACTAAATTAGTGTGGGGGAGGGCATTGGCTGGGGTAGGTTAAGCTGGTTTTGCACATGTATTTATGTGTGAAGTTTCTTGGTGATTGGTGCCTGAAGATGGTCAACAGGTTTATTTGTGTAACAGGTTTGAATTCAGAGCATTCCTTCCCTTGGACAAGTTGTTATAGCAAGGTTAAAGAGCCCAGTCTGCCCTACTATTTACCCATAGCTGGAAGGAGAATATTTGGAGGCATTCCCAAGATGTGAAATTCAAACAGCCTAGTCCAGGAATTAAACTCGAGTTGCCATCTCCATTTCCTACAATGATAACCATTACACCACAAGCGCCTCCTGACTAAACCATCACTCTCAGCAGGTTTCCCTGATGGTGAATGTGGCTAGACAAAAACTAACACCTATCAAAGGGCATGTGAACCTTTGTTGTAGGGTCAATGTTAGCTATACCCAAAACGGGCCTAAAATGCATTTTTGACAAAATGACTTTAGCCCCCCCCCCTACAGAAAATAATTTACCAAAAATCAGGGAATTATCGGATTTTAATCAAATTTTCAGTGTTTATTTATCAATGAATGATCTTTATAATGCATTATTTATTTTATTTCAAAGCTTTCTCATTTTTTTCAGGTCACTTAATTTTGACCCCCCCCCCTTATGTTGGGGGCGTAACATTTTTTGAGTTGGTCTTATAGTTTTTTAATTACAGTATAAATAAAGAGATAAAAGACCGAAGTTATGAATAGAAACAAAAAAAAATTTTTACAGTGGCTTTTCTATGAGAAAATAAGTACTGAAAATCGGAACATAAAATGTAAAAAAATAATAAATAATACATTTTTTTGAGATTTCTTTTTTACTCATTTTGATAATTATTTAATTGACTATTATTTTTTATAAAAGAAAAAGTTATACATCAATATTTTTCTGCTTAAAAGGGGGGGGTACATTTTCAATCGAGTTTTTCTTTAAAAAGTATACATTGATGTAATAAAATAAGGTTAGCATTAAATAGATATTTATTTCTAGAATCTAAAAATATAACATTTTAAACTTAACATCAGGCTTTTCATATTTTAAATGAATTTTATATATTAATTTTTCAAAGAAAAAAGTTTTGAAATAAAATAACTGATGCATTATAAAATTCATTAATTGATAAATCAATACTGAAAATTTCATTAAAATCGGATAATTACCTGATTTTTGGTAAATTTTTTTGCAATTGCGAATGGTTACATTAAAATTGTAAACAAGCCAATAAAACCACTTAAAAAGAACCAAAAATGGCGTCAGCAAACAAAATTGACCAAACCAAATCGTTTTAAAATATATTAAAAATAAATTGCTAATGTAATGATATTTTTCTTTTTTTAATGATGGCCATTATGTTACTACTTATCATTTATAGACAAAAGTTTGACCTTAAATAATAGATTTAATTAATTTTAATTCGTTTTTAAAAACGTAGCAGACGATTTTTTGGGGTATACCTAGTCAATGACTATCTAGTGTACAACAATTTACAGCATTGGTGAACTCCATAGTTTTGAGTGATAAATCTAAAATTTACAATCTGAATATCACACGCCACTATTTGTTTCAGTTTGCTAGGCTGATAGATCACCCTTTGGCATAAATGCTGAGGCAAGTCCTGCACATAAATCTAAACTTTACCATGCAATTCTAAAGGCCACTTTATTCTGAGTTTTAAGACCAAATGCACTGACAATGATTTGTAAATTTCCACTTTTTTTTTCACTTATACTTCATTAACATTTGTTGAAGCTGAAATCTACAAAAAAAATATTAAAATAAAAAACATGAAAAATCAAATCTCATGTATTTTGAAAATTTTCTGATATTTTTATTCCTTTTTTTTTTAAACGAGTTACATGTTTTTTTCCATTTAATCAAATTTAAAAAATATCAAATTGCTAAACAAGTGAAATTATAAGAAAAAACATTTGGATGATGGGCCAAACAAAAAAATGACTTACAATGAAACATGTTGTCTAAATGACTGTCCAAAAAAATGGAGAGTTCAAGTCTCAAAGATGAAGTCTGCTTTGATTATTCCGAGACAAAAAGAGAGAAAGAAATTGTTTGTAGAATTGCAAACAGAGTAACAATGGAGGTTTTTGTCTACTTTTTAGGAGGACTAAATCAAAATTCCAAATTTGTTTTTTTACAAACAAAATTAATCAGTGGACCTTGACTGAATCTTCCGGTTTTTTTGTATTGAAAACCTCAGCACAAAACAAAAGTGAAATAACAAAAAATGTGTTGTAAATATTTATACTATGTTGGAACTGCACTATTGATGGGAAGATTGTGTAGCCCCAATCATCCAAATCAGCTTGCATAACTTAAAATAATCACTATTTGAAATTCTCATACTTACCAAAGCAAAATGCCCTAAATAAGCAAAGAAAGTCAGATTCCCCTCCCCAACACACACACACACACACACACACACACGTTAAGACATACCTTATGCATAACACATATATCTCGCTTAAGACACTGATTGATTTGAAATACCAAAATCTTACACCAATGAGGTGACAGGTTTTCAGCCACGCTATATTGTTTAGAAATTAATTCCTACTCAGTATAAAAAGTTAGGTACTTGGCAGACATAAATTAACTGCTTGCATAGCTACTGATGTAAAATGGTGGTATTCATTTTCTTGTTTGGTCTGTGGAAGCAAACTTGATTTTTTTTTTTTGGTCATGAAAGAAACAAGCTTAAATTTAAAACCCTCATTTAAAAATTGGTTTCAATGTCCTTGGTGTAAGGATCATAATTGTGAATAACACACACACATACATGTACACAAAGCTTTCTATGTACCTACTATGTATTTATGTGTATACACACTGCTAAATGTATATATAGTATTATATACACTGATATATATATATATATATATATATATATATATATTATACTTTGCTATATATACAGATAGATCACAGTATTGCACTATGTTGAGGGCCCAAGAAAGAGAATTGTACAAAACAAGTGAATTGAATTAAACAGTGAAATGCTGTAACAAATACATTTTAGGATAATAAAGAAGACAGCAATATTAAATGTCATAATAAAAAATTAAAAAATTGTAACTCACAATTGTCACAATTAAATTAGCTACCAGTTTTCTATTTTCTTTGTTATATGCAAAGTGATGGTGCTAACATGATGTCAAGGCTGCTGTATTTTCAGAATTTATATCATAATGCACATCATCTGTAATACAATGTACATCATCTGTAAAAACAATGAACACTACTATCTTGATTTATTTCCTAAAACATGAAATTCATAGAAAATGAAATATTCAATAATTGTTTTCAAAAAGATTTGAAAGTTAAGACCTCATCGCATTGTATTTAACTCTATATTGAATTGGGGTGTACGATATCAGATTAGGTGTCTGAGTAGGAGATACTGAATATGCTTTAGTCTGGCATATTTAATGGCAAAATGACATGAGACTTAAAACAATCTCATCATTTTTTCTAAATCAGTAAAGCTAATGAAATAACAATCATATCAGAGATTTTAGAAGTGTATTTCTAAAACAATGTTCCAGCTTCCAATTGTTAGGAACCAGTTATAACTGTAATAGGATGTTTGTTTGTATAGTCAACTTGGAATTGGAAACTTTACAGGTCTCTTACTTTCACAAAAGAATTTAATTTACATTATATATATATATATATATATATATATATGTCCTAGTCACCATTATTTGCACCATTTCATTTGTGTTGTTATATAAATTAAAAATAAGCAAATTTCATATAAAGTTGTTTGATCATTTGCTATTTTTTATCAACCAAGAGTTATCAATAGACCAAAGCTGTTTCACTAGATCCGTTTTTGTTGTTTTCAGGAGATATTCTATATTTTGTACTAAAATTTCATGGGTGTTAATTATTGTGACCAGGACTCACTGTGTGTTTGTGTGTGTGTGTGCATGTGTGTGTGTGTGGACATTTTATTATGTCATTTTCCTTGCAGACCTTGAAGATTAAACCAAATTTCACATTTTGTGTCAGCATATACCAGAGATGTGGTATTGCAAAAATAAGTTTAAACTCACGTAAGAACAGGCAGACTTGGGTAAAAATAAATGTACATTTTTCCCACTCTTGAAATACTGAGAAACTGATACACAAACTGCAGTTATTTCCAGAACTGCACCCAATCCTGAGAAAATTGTTTGTACAGTAAAATTATCCATCTTTTAGAACAACACAAACATCCACACACACACAGAGACAACACATGTTCCTTGCTAAATGACAATGAATATAACAACCATTTACTGCTTGTAATTGAACAGTTGTCATGGACAATGGATCATTTCTCTCAACTTGGTTTGGTTTGTTCATTTACATAACCATGATAACAGGTGATGGGAACAAGTGCACAACTTCAGGACTTTCTTTAACACAAAATCACATTAATAATGATGGAAAGAATTCAAACTTGGTTTCATCAATCCATTTTCCAAAATGCCAATCATTTTGGCTGTACATCTATCAATAAATACAAAGATACAAAGAAGACTTTTATTTTGTCTAACAATCAATGAAATATTTCAAATGTTCATAAAGTTCCCTGGGCACTTTCAAAATTTGGACAGATTTGAAGATAAAAAACAATGAGTAAGTTAAAGAAAATTTCATTTTGGTCTGTTTTGCTCATAAACATTTTTTTTTTTTTTCCTTTTTTCTTTTGAGATTCTGACATGAAGTACTTTCCTTTTTCCACATAGTGTAAGGAACAAGCCTCATTCAGAATTACTTCTTTATTCCAATTTTGAACAATTTCATTTGATAACCCCAAAATGCCTTGGCTGGAAAATCATTGAGATAAGAATCAGTAAAGAAAATTCCAACTGATTTGTCTGATGAGAAAGGCAAATTGGGACACAAATGATTTAAACACACAAAAGAATAAATCAACAATTGGTGAAACTGCGCTAGTGGATGAATTTTGACCTGAAAATTTACTGACAAAAAATGATTCTAATAAAAAACACATATAGACCATTATTTTCATGTACTAAATTAGACCTAATTAGTTAAATCTCACCAATTTGATGTCATTGAAAACTGATTAAATACAATTACTATTTCTTAATTCAGTGTGCCAGTATATTTTTTCATCATTTTAATAACTATGTTAATTAACCCTTTTGCAGGCAGAGCAACATTTTCTTTGGACAACGCTACACAGGCAGAGCAACATTTTTTTTCTTTTGCACTAACTCAATATAAGGCATTTTCCTATTGGCTGCTTATTGAGCAATATCATTGCATCTATAGAAGTAGGGTATGTGCATAACCGCCTGGTGCAAATAGTGGGGTGTAGGATTGTGTAAAGGTTGTTTTACAAAATATCATAATTAAAAATGAGTGCTTTATTGTTTTTATGCTATTGTATTATGACACATAAGTGCTGATCAAATCATCATGTTTTGTTTGTTTTTTATATAAAGGATTAATTGACTTGTTTGAACATACCCTCTATTTTTAAAATTTTCTGAAAATAATTAACCCACTCTACAAGGATTTTAAAAAATTATCTGTCTATAAAAAGGTTAACATCTTAGCAGAAGATTCCAGAAAACATGTTTAGAGGGAGGGCTTATGGTCATGTGGCAAAGCCAGAGTCAAAGCAAGTATGAATAACTTTAGTTACCTTGGTGGCCAATCAGTAAAAGCAATAACACATGGAACACTTGCAACCAAGGTTACATTTCATCTCCAAATTCCATCAATTAAAAGGTTATTCAGTTCTTCTATATGACCTTTTAATGATGATCTGATAGCAGTAGTGAATTTTATAAAAAAAAAAGACAGCACACACATTTTAGAAGCATTTTTTTTTCAACCCTATTTCTATTTTAAATACTAAAGTTTGTTTCTTTTCAGCAAAATTGTCAGTTTTTCAAATTAAACTTTAGAATAAACAAAAATGTTTACATCTTTTTCTTATATTAAACAGAACTCAAATTATTGAATTTTTAATTTTAAATTCATGTACATTTTAACAAGGATTTGTTTTAGGTTTTTTTTTTTTGTTTGATTTTTTGATTTTTAAGGAAAAAATCTATTTGGTTATTTAAAATTCTTCAAAGAATTAGGAATAAAACAAAAAATAAAGAGTCAGCACTGACTGAAAAGGTTTTTTAAAAATGTTTACATTTGTTGATTAGTAAACTTGGCTGGTATCAAATG
This sequence comes from Doryteuthis pealeii, assembly GCA_023376005.1. Lineage (NCBI taxonomy): Eukaryota > Metazoa > Mollusca > Cephalopoda > Myopsida > Loliginidae > Doryteuthis > Doryteuthis pealeii. The sequence continues at coordinate 25,678,135 of CM042142.1, forward strand.
AAAACATCTTCCAATTCTGTCGAAAAGGTTGGCATCACCAATATAGGTTGGCACCTGAAGGATAAACATGTTCAGCAGAAATAAAAAGGAAATCTAAACAAATATTCTCTCAGGGCTCTTTTCATTCAGATTTTTACTATTTTTTTCTAAATTTCATTTTGGCTGATGTTAGATTTTTTTTTTTTTTGCCTTGTTTCACTTCTGAAAATTTTCTACAAATAAAAATCCTTTTGAAACAAAACAAAATAAAAATGGAGAGAAACACAGTGTCATTTTTGATCCAGCCAAAAAACATATTTCACTTTCAGTGCCTTCATAATTAATTAAAAAAAAAATATTTTGCCAAATTTTCTTGAATTTCCTTAACTGAGAAAAATCAAATTAAATTCTTTCCAAAGAATTTTTTTCCTGTTTTTTTTTTCTTTTTTACAAATTAAGAAAATGAAGAATTCAAAATATCCAGCTGTCATAAACTGCAGTCCAGGTGACTGGAGTCACCCACTTGGGCAATTTTTTCTCTGCTGCTGATAATTCAGTACTCTCTTTCAAACCGCCATGCATATAATGACCTGCAAAAGCAATGGACATAACTGGTTGTTCCATTTTCCAATTTGGAGGAACCTGAAAAAGAAAACAAAAAGAATTTCCAGTGAAAATTTTAACTTCTATAGATTTTTTTTTTTTTTTTAATTTATTAAAAAAAATCATATTTGCTCTTTTTGAATTTCTGCAAATACAGCCAGTAGATTAGGAACAATGTGATATAGGTTTATAATACTAGGGAACTAAGTCCACACTTACATCAATTAACCTTTTTTATACTTCATATTATATTTGTAATCTATATGATACACCCAATACTTAACACGAATAGGTTACATAAATATGGCATATGCTAGGATAAGTCAAATGTTTTGCAGTATTTTAGTACACACTAGTTAGTGGTACATATATCACATGACTGAAGCAGTTAAAGCCATAGATAATACTCACTGTGGTTGGTAGTATCATGATAGCTAGTGTGCTGACACATTGTGCATTGCTTAAATCTGTGATTTGAAAGTCGCACAGATGAACATGTAAAATAATCTAATTTGTGAACTTATGCTTTACAAGTTCAAATTGGGCCATAATGCTGCAGAATCAACCAAAAACATTTGTTGTGCAAAAGGTGAAGGCATCATTTGGAAAGTTTCAGGTGAGCTCAGTCCAGTGTGGTTAATTACCTCCATGACAGAGCATCAGCTAAATAATTAACAAAACTTTGTTTGATTTAACAATTGAAATCTTTTAAAAAAACACTTTTGAGAAATTCAGCATTCAGACCCTGAAAACATGACAAAATGCATTGTTATCCTGTTTGCAATACCATTTGGTTCTTCTTGTATAATTTCCATTTTTAACTCTTAAAACTAAACGAAGAGGAACAAAAATGTCTGTTCAAATACATATGAATAGTACCGTAAGAGATAAAACAATATGAAGTAAACTTTCAGTGAAGGATACCTGTCCGGAAGGACGCAAATTGACAAATAGGGAAAAAGGAAAACAAACTGTTTAATCATATCTCCACATTGTGATATATATATATATATATATATATATACATATATATGTGTGTGTGTCTGTGTATGTGTGTGTGTTTATATATATATATATATATATATATATATATATATATATATATATACATTGAGATAAATAGAAAAGTGATGAAGAGATTGACAGTCTGTAAGTAGACACTGTTAGAATAGAAACCATCAAAGTCAAGGCATCAGAAAGCATTTTGACACATGTTGGAGTGGCAGCACAAGTTCACAATCTGTAGAACAGGCAAATACCATCTAACAAGTCAGAAACAAAGTCAAATTTTAAGAGGAGGAGTAGGAGAAAGAGAGGAAGGGGTAGGTAGGAACCATCTGCAACCATTGGTATACCACTGGACATGGTGGTGGCAATACCTCTTCTCCCTGCTTGTCAAGAAAATGACCTAGGAGGGTTACTTGGAGAAACCAAACTAGTATGCAACATCAATATGCTTGTATTGCTGATTTTACAATTACAAAAACGTTTTGAATGTTTAAAAAGAGGAAGACTGTACAGCACCAAAGTGAGGAGATAAGGATTACTAGTGCCAGATGCAACCTCGTAGAAGTGGATGGATATAGATAAACACAGCTTCAAGTAGACAAACAAACATAAGTTGAGTACAGAGATATTAACTAGATTTAGATCCTGATGCATGAGGCATAAAATAAATAAACATGACTTTGTGTTAAATTTCCCCCTTGTGACAAGGTGGATAAATACCCATATATATATATATATATATATATATATATATATATATATATATATACCATAATTATTTGTGTATAAGATGCACTATTTTTCCAGATTTTTCAGCACAAGAGTTAGGGATTTCCAGCCACATCTCCCCATATTCAGGATTGGATGACTGAAAGTAAGTTATACCAATAGTCCAAACTAATGTGTTTTACACTGTTACAGAGAAATATCCACTGGAATGTGTGTTTGTCTATAATTTTCGTACTCCTCGTGTGAGCTTATTTTCTCTGCAAACTTATTGCATTTTTGTGTGAACATGCCCATGAATTTATCCTAAATACTACATAAATTTTGTGTTTTAAGACGTAATATAAACCATAAAAATTCTCATTTTTAGTCAGTACAAAGGGAAAGAATTTGATCAAATAATGAATTTATGTTAAATTTAGCTGCCAGAAATTCTAAAACATCAGTATGAGAATTATTTTATTTTAGATAAAGCAGTAATACTGCTCATATATTGAAGACAAATGTTAAGAAAAAAGTGTATACCATAATTATTTGTGTATAAGATGCACTATTTTTCCAGATTTTTCAACCCAAAGATTAAGGATGTGTATTACATATGAAAACTATATAAACGTTTTTTTCTAAAATCTTTTTTCCTAATGATGACTTAAGTTTGAAAATAATCAAGAACAATTAGAAATTAAAAAGTGATCCAAAAGAAATTAACCTATTTGTCTTATCACTTTTGTTGATTTTATTATATAAATACACAAATATATACACACACATTGTATGTATGTACATGCAGTAAAATGTGTCATTGTTATGATGATGAAATATGTACTTAGAAGAAACATTTATTTGTTTGTTATGCCTCCTTAGGCATTGGAATGGAAAGGGTATATCGCAAATCAATTATTAGAGCAGTGATTCTCAATATGAGCCCTTAGGCCCACAATTGGGACTGAAAATGTCATTTAAATGGGCCTAGATGTACTCACAAAGAAACATAATTTATTGCAGATTGAAAAGAGACACTAAAATTGAACCAAGGTTTGGAAATTTGACTTGATAAGCTGATAAATAGACACCAGAGCAGTGTAGTCATTAGTCAGGATTTATATTTTCTATAACATTTTGCTTTTGTAAATAAAAATGTATTCCCTGTTACATAGAATTTCTATTTGTGCTTATGTGGGTCTGAAACTTTTTTGACACCAAAAATGGCCCACAAGGAAGAAAAGGTTGAGGAACACTGTATTAGAGTTGATCTTTTTACAGAAATGAAAATGACAAAAAAGTGGACAATGTTTTTTAAGTTTATAGTTCTGCTGGTCAATGTTTTAGAAATATAAGAATGAAGAAAAAAAGAACAAGATAATGCCTAATTGCATTCATTACAATTATAAAAACAATTAAAAAATCTCAGTGCAACTATTTGAACTTGGTAACCTTTGAATGAGAGAAAACAGAAAGATGTCAAAGAACAAAAAAATATTTAAGTCAACATTTTCTAGTTTATGTGTTAGCAAAAAAAAAAGAAGACAAGGATGTTGATAATACAACCTCTATACAATGTGATGGTCAAACAAAAATTCTTTTATTAATTTTACTCACTTACCTCAGCAGCAATATCTCATCTACAGAAAGCAATGTCAACATCGGCATAGGAAAGACATTGACAGATTAATGACCATATGGAAATCTGATCTCTCAGATTAAATAAAACAGGAATTCTTCCAAGCAGTAGTACTGATAGGGTTACAGCTTGAAGAATTCCAAGCAGGGATTCCCTTGACTCTCTCTCAACATCTGAAAGGGATGGATCTTTAGAAAGAGTTGTGCTGTTAGCATGCCTTGATGTTGATGATATCTTTTTATTACATTCATATACTTTATTTCAGAACACTACAAAACCATTCTCCAATAACCTGTTTTTCAAAGATATAACAAACTTACTGAGAAAGTAAGGCTAAATGTCCATGGTGAGTAGGGCTTTTCTGCATGAGAGTAGTATATAAAGTAGCAATCTTGGTCAATATCACTTGGGAGTTTGGCTAATCGGGGTGGATCATCACTTAATGACCAACGGAGTAAAGGAGTGTCAGCATGAGGGTTCACGAAAGCAATTATGTGGTCAGGACCTGTGAAAAAATAAAAAACAAAACAATAATGAATAATAAACTGAGATAAAATATTTCAAAAGTGTTTTATTTCAGTGGACATTTAAGCTCAATGTTAATTCACATCTTATTTATAGAATTTATTTTTATGATTTATTGCAAATGAATAAATAAGGGGAAGCACTTTATAATTAGCATTTAATACTAGAGTAATGTATAACCTTTTTGTGGTTAAAAATTGGGGATCATGTAATGAATGACCCCTAATTTTTAACCACAAGGTGTTTTTATCATAATGTAATGAACTACGGTATGCTTAGATGTGTTCAAAAAATATCTCATACCAGGAATGACCACTTGTGTTTAAAATAAAAAATTGGTCTTAAAAAGTTGTTCATTACACAAGTATATACAGTAGTTATTTTCCTTGATAAATCATAATTACGGTAAATCAAAACAAAGATCCTGCAGGAACCTTATTTATTCTTAAGTAGTAATAGAGATTTTATTTTTCAACTTATGAGGGAAATCAAAAATATTTGTTAGAAAAATTCAGTAAAAGTATACAAGAAGAATTATTTTATCAGTTCTCCTGACACAAAAAAGTTCTATTAAGATGTTTGACTGAAATAAGAAGTTGAATTTAATAATTTGCTGAGGATGACATGGTTCTCATATAGATTGTACATTGCTCTCTCTACTTTTCAAAGTGACACACATATGCATTTCAGAGTTTTGCCATTTAATAAGGAGATGACACAATAACATGACATGTAGTTATTAGCATTTGTTTTACAGCATGTCAACCCATTGGGTCATTTCATGACAAAGACATTTTCGTGTTATTCATTCTTGATGGGTATTCAATTTGTTTTAAACCCTAACAGGTACCACTCCTGGCCAGAGTGGACCTAGGAGCAATGGGATGAAGAGGTTCTCCACAGACTTCCAGAACTGGAACATCACCATCAGATAGAGTTTAACATCATACCCAGGATATGAAGACCCTCAGTCACCACCTTCTAGCACATATATGATAAAAAGTGTTGGGGGCTTGCCATAAGGGCAATAGGGTTGAGACAATCATATAGGAGCTAGGGCTTGAAGTGACCAGCCAATTGATCGGAGGGGGCCTCTCCAACTGCTCGTCTAGCCTAAGGGCCAAAGTGGAGTATTGCATGTCATAGCTGCTCAGCCACCAGTATCACGGCCATCAACATCCAACAGGTGGACCCATTGGAGGGGTCTTACCTCTCAATAGAGGTGCAGTCTAAAGCCCAGGCCGACAGGGATGGCATTTGTTGAAGGACCCTGACATGGATTTCTACAGATTAGGGTTGTTGAAGGTGAAAAAGCATTGCTTTAAATGCATTAATAAGGATAGTGAATAAAAATATTTAAATATTCATAAATATTCATGAACATAGCACACACACACACACACACACACACTTATATATATATATATATATATATATATATATATAATTGTAGTCCAAATACACACTTATATGTACACACACACACAACTGTAGATATCCAAATACACATTTATATACACACATAGACATATAACTATAGATAGATATCCAAATACATATTTATATATACACACACACATATATATATCAAAATACATACTCATACACACACAAACACACACATATCCAAATACATATTTATATATATATATACACACACACACACACATATATATCCAAATACATATTTATATATATACACACACACACACATATATCCAAATACATATTTATATATATACAAACACATATATCCAAATACATATTTATGTATACACACACACGCACACATATATATCCAAATACATATTCATATATACACACACACATATATATCCAAATACATATTTATATATACACACACACAAAATACATATTTATATATATACACACACACACACAACATACACATATATCCAAATATATATATATATATACATACACACACATATATATATCCAAATACATATTTATATATATATATATACACACACACACACACATATATCCAAATACACATTTATATACCACACACACATATATCCAAATACATATTTATAAACACACACACACACATATATCCAACATATTCATATACACACACATATCCAAATACATATTTATACACACATATCCAAACATATTTATATACACACACACAATTACATATTTATATACACACACATATATCCAAATACATCATACACATGTGTGTGTGTGTGTGTGTGTCATAATGACAAAATCTCTGCCTTTATTTGGTAGTGTTTTTACTGTCTAAATATTCTAATCTGCCAACTACACACATGTTTTTCTCATTCAGGAAACAAAAAAAATGAAGACCTTTCTCAACCCACCCACAGCTGCTAAACAAAAAAAAAACCTTCCACCAAATAAATACAAAAACGAAAATTGAAACTTTTTTAAGCCATGTGAAAAGAGATACCAACATAAAAGTGATCTTGAATTTTCAGTCTTATTTGTCTGTGGATTATTATTAACCCAATGTTTCATTAAACATTATACCAGCAAGGCCACCCACACTACTCATTCACAATCTATTTATAATTTTTTTTTTTTCAATATAAAGTGCAGCCATTTAAAAGTATCATTCATGAATTTTAGAAACATTTGCAAAATATTCTACCTCAGTTGTACAAGGGTGAGTCAAAAGTTTTCCAATATTTTAGTAACATGAGGTATAATATATGTACTGTCGAAGCTAGCTAACATGAGGTATAAGTCTGCAGCTCCAGATGCTTTCCCAAAGTCATGAAGGTGACAAACCACACTGGGCAGAGATGCCTATCTCGCCTGATACTCTTATATATTACTTGACAGTTTTGCTTCAAAGTTTTTGCAACTGTGCATTCACCTTTCATGCAACAAATGTTTTTGGCTGCTTCCACGGTTTTATGGTCCAGATCAGACATCTAAAACACAAGTAGACAATATTGCACATTCATCTATTCAGCTTTCAAATCACACACAGATTAAAGCAATTTACAATGTGTCAGCACACCAGCTACCATGATACCACCAACGACAGGAAGTATCTTCTACAAACTGCTTCAGTCACATGATATACACTGCAAACTAGCACATACCAAAAATATTGTAAACGTTTTGACTGCGACCTCCCGCAACTAAAATATACAACACAGAAAACAAAAAATGTATAGCTACACTGAATTTCCTGATCTCTATGATAAAATCAAACCAAAATTCTTTGAAGCTGTAGTGTCAGTACTACTGTATGGTTGCATCTCCTAGATTTTAACAAAACTCTTGGAGAAAAAGATAGATGGGAACCACACAAGGATGATGCATGCTTTTAATAACAAATTCTGGAAGCAGCACCCAACAAAAGAACAGTTGTATGGCCATTTACCTCTCATCTCACAAATCATCCAAGTAAGACAAGACATGATGGGCACTGCTAGAGAAGTAAGGATAAACTCATAAGCAACATTCTCCAAGCAAAAAAAATGATAGTTGTGGGGAGTAGAGAGAAAAAAATACAAATAAAATATTCTCACATTTCCAGAGAACTTGGTACTCTGTCATCTAGAAAGGAAGTATGTGTATCATATGTATGTGTATGTGACAGTATTCACCTAATATAACTTAAGCTGGCTATGCTCATAGAATTTACCATATTTTGGATTACTGTATTCTGTTAAGTTTCTCGAGGATTTGTCTCTGAAGTTGATCCAAACATATTTATGAGTATCATTGTTCACAACTGTTCATTGATCCCATAGGATTTTTTCCAATTGCTCAGCTTATCAGTCAGAGCTTATCTGATCATTATGCATTGGTCATACAAAACTAATACACTCTTATATACTCAAACAAGAACAACAACCACAATGTGAAACATATCAAACACCTCTGACAGTTAAACACTTATTCATGGAATGTAGATTTTTTGCTCACATCAGAAACCGTTATTTTAAAGCAAACGATATGAAAGATCTATTTGAAAATGTTAACATGGAGGATATTTTCTCCTTTTTGAGGGAAATAAAATTATACCATAGAATATAGACATGAAACAAATCAATGCCATACAATATAATCCCCAATAATGCTAACACATTGTTAAAACCAATTACTAAAGGTATATATATGAATACACAATAATGTATTACACCCTAACCGTTAGGCATGATATAACCCCGGACGGGTTGATATGCCGTTAAAATCAATAAACCAACCACCAACAAAGATGCTTGGATGGCCTGCAGTCCAGCACACCAGTAACTAGTAAATACCCACAAATACAGAGGCCAGCAGCACCAGAGGCTACCGGATCCCAGACAGATGCAATTCTGGATTTGTGAGCATTGGAACAATTATAATCTCAAACATTCACTTTCAAACTCTTCTCCATTTGGTGATGGAGGAGAGTTTGTGTAGTAGAGATGAAGAGTTTGCATGCACCATAGTGGGCCATTTTTGTAGGTGGCTGTGTCACACCTTTAGAAAGGAAGGGTGTAAAAAAAGATAGAGAGGAGCCAATAAAAGCCAAATATCCATTCTAACCAACCTGGGAAGTTGGCTGGACTTTTAGAGAGTTCAAAATTCTCGTCCTAACCAGTAATCTCCAAATAGAATTTGAGATTAGCCTCTTTTACTCTATACAAGCACTCAACATTCATCCATCTTTAATGAATTCTGACAGAGGCAGCCTTTATCCTTTCAATACTAATTTTACCTTTAAGCTGATGCTCAAAAGGATCAGGTGTTAGGTAAAAAGAACTGAATACCTAAGCGAAGGTGGCAACACCAGATAACATGATTCTGCCCTCAACCTGCAAAGGACATACAGTATAGGTAAGAGTAAACAGCCTTAACTCATTGCCAACCAAATTTCTCCCATGACTGTACAAAACTTTCTTGGTATTTTTTACCTGTATGATGGGATATTTCAAAGTTTACTATCTACTCACCTCAGAACTCATTCTATTCAAATAAAGTCCTATTATAATCATAATCTGAGTGATTTTTCAATGTAAACAAGTGACACATGCAAGAGCTACAGCCAGCAGTTTACAGTAGGATCACAGTGGTGGGAAAGTTGCTGTAAGTGGTTTAAAGTAGGCAAAGAATGAACGTACTGATTGAGACAAAATGGGGAGGGGGGTATATCAAAATATTAGATTGGCAAAATCTTTTATTTGGCATGTAATGTAGTTAGTTAAAAAAATTGTCACTTGTGTAATTGACAGTTTAGAGTTAATTAAAAGCTTGGCTTTCATTAGATATGATCAAATGATCCTAAAAAGTTATGAGATTATTATATAATTATAATGTTACTTTAGTCAGAGAGAACCTACCAAAGTGAGAAGTTTAAGATTTCCATCTCTGGCTGTCTGGTATTCGCAAAACAGGGAAAATGTAAGTCATTGAGGAAATGGAGTTATGTACACATAGAAAAGTGGTCTCATTGTTATTCATCATTTTAGTGAGAATTTGTCATAGTGAGAACTTGTGATGACAAGCAATGACAGCATCAAAACAAAACAGGATGGAAATAACAATGAAGTGATGAGCTGTGTGTAGTAAGAAGTATAGAGGTGATATAAAACAATGAGTTGGGGATGAAATTGAAGATAAAACTTTCATTCTGCCTATCTACAGGCATGGGACACCACAACTATTTCTCCAAACTGAAAAAATTAAACATTGAGATTTACCCCTAACATGTAGCTAGGAACCTCAAATATCATTACCCTGGTCTTATGTTGGACCCATGTACAAATACTCTCTTCTATCTTAAGAAATTTTCAAGAGTCCCCATAGCGTTGAGGCTAATGTGCTGGACTTGCAAATTGTATACCATTAAACAAAGAAACCAACCAACTTAAGAAATTTTCAAATTTGGACAGCACAGTCTTCTTTGCTAGGTAACACATCATACAACGTATGTATTTACCCAACCCTTTTGCACAGACAGGATGTGACAAGATCAATCTTTAAGCAGTAAAGCTGGTTTGAATTCAGAGTTTTCCTTCTCCTACACTGGTTGCCTAACCATGGCTAAAAAATTCAGTCTGTGCTACTATTTATCCCAGTGAAACACAAAGATCCTCATCCAGTATTTGAACTTGAGTCACCATACCATTTCATATGATAATAATCATTATGCTAGGTGGACCTTGTCTTTAAGCTGTAGTAGTTTCTTTACAATGCATGATATAAAGGAACTACTTTTCATGGTTGCTTTTACCTTTACTCCCAATGTAGTCAATGTTTTTCTGTCAACCACAAAGATAAAGTTTTTTTTTCTTTGCAATGTCATTCAGTTCAAATTGACAAGTTGTGCCTCTTGTCTGGTGTTTTTGATGAACTCATTATGCAAGAGAGTGAGGTGTTCCAATTTTGGAGAGAACCCAACTTATCTTTTTTTTTTCTTGTCTGGTGTATTTTTGGGTTTCTTTTTCCTTTTTGTTTATTTCTTGTCCTCCTTTATGTAAGCACACCTTCATAATGATGATGAAGGTAACATGTAATGACTTCTGTCTCATCACTATTATCTACCAAGATAAAAGTAATAATCAGCTATGAAAAATTGACACTTACCAGTCACTTCAAAAGTAAGTTCAACCTCACGAACTGCTGACATCTTCTTACTAACCAGGTTGACTTGGACTGATGGCGATCGAAGTTCAGCATCAAGTGGAACATAGGCAGTAGTTCTAAAATGAAGAAAATCCCAATAAAAATAACAGACAAAATTTTTTGCAACTACCAAATTTTAAACTAGAGAAAGAAAATAAAAACTTTTGCTTCATGAAGACTTTTCTTTTGGCCAATTTAAAAGCATAAAAAAAGACTTTTAAAAAAGACTAAAAATAGAAATAAAAATGTTAAAAAAATTTTTAAAAAGAACAACAGGTAACCAAAGATTTCAGTAACAAATAAAAAAAAATCTGTTTAACATAGAAGTTAAACAGATTTTTTTATTTGTTACTGAAATCTTTGGTTACCTGCTGTTTCCATTATCCACATTATTTTATAAAAATTTGCTCTTTGTACTCTTGGCTTTATACTAAAAAAAGACAAGAAACAAATGATATCCTGTGGACACTATTACTGATGCGGATTACACAGATGATCTAGCACTTCTTACAAATACACCTGCTTGATATCTCTGCTACATAGCCAAGGGCAAACAGCAATAGGCATTGGTCTCTACATGAACCCAGATAAAACAAAGTTTATTTATTTTAATCAAGATTTAATCTCCTCATTAAATGCCAAGCCTCTGAAATTAATAGACCAGTTCACATACCTCAGTAGCAATATCTCATCTACTGAAAACGATGTCAACATAGGCATAGGTAATATTGACATATTTTATTGACAATATGGATCTGATCTCTCTGATAAAATAAAACAGGAATTCTTCTTTTTAACAAATCCTGGAAGCAACACCTTATAAAACAGTAGCTGATAAGATAAGACATTCTAAGCACTGCTGGGGAAGTAAGGACAAACTCATAAGTGATATTCTCTTATTGATTCTTACACATGGATACACCAGTATTGGCCAAACAGGAAAGACATTAACCAGCTCTGTGTGTGATCATTGTGCCTTCTAGAGGACCTAACAAATGTAATGACTGATAGGGACAGAGAAAGTCAAGGGAATCCATGCTGTTGGCACACCTTAATGATGATGACAACTCCCAGGAAATCATCCTTAACTCATTTACTGAATATAGGCTAAAAGTTGGGTGCTTTTTTCAGTTATCATTTACTATTATACTAAAAGAGAAATAATCAATTAATTGTGGTTACATTCATGTAAAACAAAGACAGGTTTATTCATCCACATTGAAAATGCATCTTTACAAATACAATTATTGTGAGGATTAAGTTAATAACTTCCAGCTCTGAACATAAAAACTATTCTAACAGTTCACAGCCAACCAAACAACTAGGTGTGTATTTACCCAACCATTCCACCACAAGCAGGATGTGATATAACGTAACTTTTTTAATCAGAGTACAAATGTTTTTGAATTCAGAGTTTTCCTTCTCCTAGACCAGTTGCAGCAACAAGGCTAAAGAACCCAGTCTGCCCTACTATTTACCCATAACTGGAGGTGAAAAGAGATGGATTCATGACTTTCTCAAGGGCATTAGCTTGAAAGTGAAACACAAAGTCTAGTCCAGGATTTGAACTCGGGTCCATCTAACATGTGCCCTAGTGATTATCATCTTAGATAACCATTAGGGCATGCGTCTCCTACCAAACAGTTATGTAATTAAATAAAAATGAATCACTAGAAGCTCCCTAAGGAAATGCAGGTATATTTTATATAACAGTTATAGTTTAATATGTTGGCCTATTGGTAATTTGATTAAAGTGTTAATGACCATGAAAATCTGAGAGGAAACCAAATGATATTTTAGTTTTAAAACCAGGAAATGGTACCACACACAACAGAGAAGCAACAACTTTTTTTTATTAAGGGCCAAAGTGACTTTTTCATGGTCTTTTTTAAAAGTATCTTAAAACGTTTCTGAGAAACAATCTGAGATATATTTCTTAATCAGAAGGAAAAACTAATAATAATTAAAATCACTTAAAATAGATTTAACAATGAAAGAATAAAGGGCAACTAGGAAGGCATTGAATATGCAAATTAGTTTCTCTGAAATTCTCAGCTTCTTTACATATAAACAACACATTTTTATTGTGACAATGATTATTTCAATAAATAAAAAAGATTTTAACTCTTCATAATTTGTCTATGATCAAATCAACAAGAGAATAAACAACAATGTAACTAGAGTTGGCGGGTATGGCAATTTTGATTTCAGAATCAATTTCGCTTCTTTTTTTTTCTTTGATACCATATTTTTTCAGTTCAGTTTTGGTTTTTAATTTAGTATCTTTTCTTTCTAAGAAAACCATTAATTCTCTTATTTAATGATGATTAGTAGATATGTACAATTTTACTCAACGGAAGTAATGAATTTAAAAACAACATCTTTTTTAATTTTAAAAAGATTACCAAAAATCAGGGAATTGTCCAACTTTAATGAAATTTTCAGCACTTTATTCATTAAATGGTTATTTTGTTAAAATAAAAAAAATTGAAAAAATGTTAGCATTGTGTGTGGGGGGGTTGAGGGAGTCAAACATTTGCTCATTTGATTTTTTTTTAATTCCAGTTCCGAATTTTTACATTTCTAGAAAGATAAATCCAAAAGACTGTATCATAAAAATAAAATAAAAATTTTGAATTTAAAAACTTAAAAAAGACCCTAAAAAATAATATTGATCTCTAATACTATTGTTTTTATTCTCCGACATATTAAAATCAATCCTATGAATGATTTTATATACAAACCAATTAAAATATAATTGAAATAAGTGTAATCTTTTTATATGTGTTCTTATTTTTGTCAGACTTTCTAATCTAATATATTTCATTACATTAAAATTTAAATACTTACACCCCCGATGGGCACATATTCTTGCTAGTACTTAGTAATCATTTTACAAGAGAATGAATTGTTTCCTTAGAAAGAAAAAAAACTAAATTTAAAAAAAAATTAAAAACTTTTACTTTTATTACAAAATGTATTTTTAAATATTTAACTTAGATAACTGAAACAAATAGATTTCAGACATCTCACCCAACTTTTTTTACCACCCTGTCAGCTGGGGCGTTAGAATGCACCGACTGCACCTCTGCAGAGGGGTAAGACTCCCCCAATGTGGCCACCATGGGTGGCGACCCATAATGCTTAAGGATAGAACCCAGGTGGATGAGCAGTTCATGACCTGCAATACTCTACTTTGGCCCTATCTTGGGCTAGACAGGCGGTCGGAGAGGCCCCCTCCAATCAATCAGTTGGTTACGTCAAGCCCTAGCACCTATATGATTTTCCCAACCCTATTGCCCTTATGGCAAGCCCCAACCCCTTTTTATCATATGGGTGCTAGAAGGCGGTGACTGAGGGTCTACATGTCCTGGGAATGATGTTAAACTCTATCTGATGGTGAGCTTCCAGTTTTGGAGGTTTGGGGAATGTGGAGCACCCCTTCATCACCATTGCTCCTTGGTCCACTTTGACCCGGAGTGGTAGTACCTGTTAGGGTCCCATCTATGGGTTAAATAGAAAAACATGAGTTTATAAACAAAATTGTATTATGCATTAAGAATGAATTTATTTCACAACTTTGTCGGCATTAAATAACCTACCGAAGTTGATATGCCGTTAAACAAACCAAACCAAACCAACTTTTTTTAATTGAAAACATTCTATGCTAAAATATGAAATAGATTTCCTAAATGTCATATCTGTCTATTTCCTTTTTTTACATTTATTTTGTAAACAAATGAATTTCACATTTATTTTCTAAAAAAATAGTCAATTAAATGTTTTTATCATATTTTTGTTCAATCTTTTCCTCTTAGAATAGTATAAATGCTAATAAAATTTAATTTTATTAAAGCTGAAGGTCTTTTTAAACCGTATTTTCTTGAATGTGGTAGTTCAGTAGTTATAGCACTATACGGAACTGTTTTGGTTTCGAAAAATATTTCGGTGCAATATCTTTGTATGAAGATGAAACCGAAAAACCATGTTTTTTTTTGGATAAACCACCTATCTCTAAATGAAATACATCAATTTCAAATTATCAAACAACTACAACATTTTTTCTAGAAGCAAACTAAATACAAGGGTCATTCAATAAATACAGGGAATTTTTTTGAAAAAACAAAATAAATTTTTTTAATAATTTTTTTTCTATAAATTTCTGCATTGTTTGAAATTGTTTTATAGCAAAAATTATCTTAATTTTTCAAAAATATATGTTTTGAGGCTATTCAAAATGATGGCAAATTAAATATAGTGCTCCAAGCATGAATATAGATTTGTCATCAAATTCTTAGTGGCTGAGAAGTGCAAACCATGTGAAATTTACAGAAGAATGTGTGATGTGTACAGAGAAGTATGTTTTAGTAAAGAAAATATTTACAAATGGGCTAAACATGGGTTTGCCACTATGAGCCTGAGTCAAAAAGATTATTTATTGAATACCCTCACAGAATCAGAAAGAAGCACAAATGGTCCCGAATTAACAATGCCACAATCAAGAAAAAAATGGCTGTCTGCTAAAAGACATAAATGGTAAAAATAAAAATAGAATTGAAGAATAAAATGGAATTTGAGATGTTGGAAAAACAAGTTTTGGGATGAAAAATATTCATGTGTCTGTGAATAAATTAAAAAAATATTAAAGTATCTATGATCTAAATCTTTTCCAAACTTATTGGGTCTATTGGAAATAGAGAAATTTAAAAATACATTGATCTCCTTCTGTTAGGTGTAACAAGGAGATACAGAGCAAAAAATGGATCATCAGTGTTCAAATTTTCATTAACATTCAGGAGTCTTTTACCTGAAAGCACAAGGCAGCAGGCAGGAATGTATGTGAGTCAGTTCATGTCTATTGTTTTTGGGATGGAGACAAAATTCAATTAGTGAGGAATTTGGCTGTAAATACAACACACACATACACCAAAAAGAGGAAAAGAATGCTGATATATTGGAAGAAAAAAAAACAGCAGGTATGAATGGGAAACATAGAGCTAAGAACCATTGAGTGAGTAACACTGAGGTTTTTTTAGGGTAAAATAAAAATCAGCAGGGATTTACAAAAAAACAAAACAAAAAAAAAGAAAATCAAGTCTGGAAAGACATTATAGACTGCATTAAAAAAATGGTAAGTAAAAAATAAATTGTTTTCTTGTTACTAATTTAATACATCTGATAGAAAATTAAAAAAATGTTCTACTAACTGCTTCAAGAAAAGAATATTTGCTCTACAGTGCATTTGGCAACAAATTTAATGGCTGGAATGCACTTTTGACATAAAATAAAAAGGCTAGAAAATTTTTAAATTATTGAAGTTTCACAATTACAATACTACAATATATTTTGAAAAGCATTTCAAAAGTTGAAGGTAAAAAATCAAGTGCATTGAGGGGTGTAAGTGTATTGATAAGATAATTTATTATTCACTAATACTTCTAAAAGAATAATTGTTTTACTAAAGTTTTAGAAGATAATAAAGTCATTTTTTTGTTAATTTTAGAGTTGGGGTATATCAAACAAGAGGAACTTTTGTGAGGGTATATTGCACGAGAACCAAATTTTAAAGTTATTTGAACTAAAGTTGTATTTCGTCCTCATGCATTAAGTATATTTGTACGACTAGAGTTTTTTCTCCAAAAGGTTAAAGAAAATCCTTTTTTTCCTACTTATTATTAAACTTGTTAACACATTTTTCAATTGAGTCAATCATGGACACTACCATATAATAGTAAGAAAAAATTTGATGACTCAATATCTTATATTCATTGATTATATACACATGTCTGGTCACTGATCTCATAATCTGGCATGGTTATATGGGCACTATAGATGTAGTGTGTCTTAGACAGGAATAGCCTGGTGGAGCCTATCTCTCTTCAGACCTTCAACTGGTTTGAATCCAGTTTTCCTTCTCCTAGACCAGTTGTCATACCAAAGTTAAAAAGCTTAGTCTGCCATACTATGAGGATTATTCAATAAATACAGCTAACTTTTTATAAACAGACAGCTCCAGGCTTGAACTAGGTCTATCATCAAATTTTTGGTGACAGAGAAGTGTAAATCATGTCAAATTTACAGAAGAATATGTGATGTGTATGGAAGAAGCATGTTTTAGAAAAATGTTTACAAATGGCTAAATATGGGTTTGCTACAATGAGCCTGAGTTAAAAAGACAATCCATGGAGTGGAAACAGACTGATTCTCCAGTAAAGAAAAAGTTCCGGGAACAGTAGTTAGTAAAGAAAGTTATGCTTATTTATTGAATGACCCTAGTATTTACTCACAGCTGGAGACAAAATATTAGGATTCCTACCTTTCCCAAGGAATGTATGTAAAAAAGTAATAAAAGTATATGAGCTGTTTATAGGAGTACATTAAATCATGGACCCAATTTTCTGAAAAGAAATTGAAACCACTTACCTATAGGATGAAAAAAATACTGCTTGATAAGTGCTACTATTTTTTAAAGAATAAATATCAATACTTAACATCAAATAATAAGCAACACCAACCTGATTCTTAAAATGAAATTTCTATCTTTGGACAATCAACAATTTGCCATTACTCCTGAGCCCTAACTCCAAGTTCTTTTCTGGGTATTTTTGTTTGTTTTTTTTGTTTTTAACAACTCATACCAGCAGGACATTTTTGCAAATTAATACAACAATTGTTGAAAGATTTAGCAATTGAAATGAACATTCTGAGCAATGACAAATAGTGGTTCTTTTTTATATTGACTTGATGTTTTCATTTTTTGGCGCTTAAAAACAAGATCAACATAATGTGTAGTTTGTTTGTAGAGCTGGCATGATTACTTCACATCAATAAAAACTGAACTAAACAGAGTTAATTAATATATGTTTAGATTTCAACACCACAATAAAAACTAAACTGATCGGTTAACTAATATAATGTTTAGATTTCAACACCACAATAAAAACTGAACTGATCAGAGTCAACTAATATAATGTGTTTAGATTTCAACACCACAATAAAAACAACACAGATAAGTATTCAGTAATGGAATTGTGTTGTTACATTGAAACTGTTGGTAAAAGGAAAACAGACCTACCTGAAATCAATGATCCATATAAAAGGGTATAAATAGGGCCAGCCACAATAAGGCCCTTCACATTCCTGGGGGGATTTAATGTCTTTTAGATACTCCGGCATTTCTTTCCTGATTCCTTTTAATCCTGAATAGTCTAAAGTTATAAACCAGAGGCCACCATCTGCTTTTGTAATATTGCCATTTTGGTCATGGAATTGTCTTCTGATATGCTGGGGAACAAAAGTTATACAAGGGTGAAAAACATAATTAGTCAAGAGAAAATTTTTGGAAGACTAAAAAAGATTTTTTGCAACAAATGTTTCAAGTATTAATTCATTAGAATTTATTTACAAAACTATCTATTTATTCAATGCAAAAACATAGAATACTAGGGTGAGTCAAATGTTTTGCAATATTTTGGATTCATTTCATGAGGCACAATTCAGCAGCTCTAGATGCTTTTATAGAGGTTGTGAAGGTGGTTTAAAGTCACTGAAACATTAGATGCCAAGACTGCTTGATAATCTTCAAGTGCTACTTGCAGGATTTGCCTCTATGGCTTGGAGCATGGCTTCAAAACACATGGTTTTAGGTCTACCTGAGCTTGCCTGATCATCAAGGTTCTTGTAACCCAAGCAATATTTCTTGAACCATCTGGTTACTGTAATGTAATCAACTGTACCTTCAACTTTCACACAACAAATGTTTTTGATTGCTTCCACAACAGTGTGGCGCATTTCTATCTTGTAAATCATAAGTTCCTGAATTAAACTATGCAGCATGTTCATCTCTGCAGCTTTCAAATCACACACAATGCATAACATGTCAGCATGCCAACTATCAGAATACTACCAACCACATTAGGTATCTTCCATGACTTGAACTGCTTCAATCACATGATATACACACTGAAAACTAGAACATACCAAAATATTGTAAAACATTTGCCTCACCCTATTACAAAAGGTTATGCAAAAATTACCAGAATTATGCAACTTATTCCCAGTCATGATTTTGGAGAGAAAAAACAATTGGTCATTTCAAACTTCTTCCCTCAAATCATGTTACATATTTAAAACAAGTGTTATTTTTTCCTCCTCTGTGAACAAGCAAGACACAAATGTTTTATTTTCAAATCTGTTAATATTCACTGAAAAAACTCCAAAATAAACCAATCACCTGAGATATTCCATTAATAATCCAAAGATTATCTTCATTTTGCTGCCAAGGGCTAGTGGGTCTAAAACCAGCTATTTCCCTCAAGAATAGCAGTCCAGTAGTCAGAGGACAGACTCAGACCTTAGATTCTCCAGCCACTGAACCAAAAATATCAGTCTCAAATTCCATAATGATAACCACATTTTATCCTCAAAGGAATTCAAAACACAAATAAGCAAATTTACTAAATTGTCAGTAGATTAATTGGATTGTTTGGAATGTTTTTATTTAACAGGATTTAATTAAATCTAATAAAATTAATTAAATTTAGTCTTAAATGATAAAACTATAATTTAGTAACACTATAGCACTTGCCAGGTTCAATACTGGTCCTTACTAACTCAGCACATAAGTAGCACAGCTCGGCTAATCTGATCTATGCAGTAAAGCATCTGGGAGCTGGCAGTAGGTGTAGCACTCCACCTCACCAAAAACAATCTTCTTGGTCTAGCCAAGCAAAAAAGGGATAGACTTTTTGCTGTTTGGCTGATACTGACAATATTGCAATGGTGCTATTTTGCTGATCTCTTTGCAATTTCTTGGGGAGTTGGGTAGAAGTCTACCTTTTATGATAAAAGACATTTTATCCACATTGTGTGTTTATGACCCAATGATCTGCAAGGAATTCACAAGAATCTATCACTACCCAACACACACACATATATATATATATTTTATATATATATATATATATATATATACATACACACACACACAGGATGATGGGTAAATGTCATCTAAATCTCAAAAAATTGAAAATAACACTGACATCTCACTTTATCAGATATATTATATATTTACCAAAATTACATTAAAATATCTTGAAATACTATACATTGAATTTATCCAAAGAAATCAACATTAGCTTTAATCAAGGCCCCAGACAACTTCAGAATCTCCTGCAAACCTTTCTGATAGTTACTTGTTTATATTGGTAAATGCTGCTGTTATCCTTGCATTCAGTTCATCCTTGGTGTTTCATAGAGTTTTGTTGGTCTCTCACTGAACTGAACCCCACACTATTTATGGTAAATATGTAATATAATCAAGGGGATTGCATTCTGGGAAGCTAGGTAGCCAGATGTTAGGGGTGATGTCATACCAGAAATTTTCTCACAGCCAACACTGGGTTCTCCTGCTTATGTGGTATGGTGCAGAGTCTTGTTGCTAGACCTAAGATCTTCCAGCATCTACCCTCATGATCCAGGGTAACACTACTTCCTCCAGGCACAATGTGGGCCTCCAGTTTGAGTCTGAAGCCACGTGGAAAGGCAATAAGAAGCATAATGTCACCATTACAAGTGAATACCCCAAACACCAATATGTGGACTTGATGTGATGAAAACCAACTATTAGTACATCTTTTGTGGATCGAGAAAGCCAACGGTTGTTCTGTGAGTTCACCACCTAATCCAAGCAGAATTTTTTATCATCTGAGAAAAAGCAAAGCATGTTTGGTTGGAGGAGATGTTTGAGTTTGTTGAAAAGCTTTTGCAGTCTTTACTCTAGTTCTTTATGGCATGTAATAAAAATTGGCCATTTCTCATCTTGTATGAGAAATACTGAATGTCTTCATGCACTAAAAGCCTTATAAGAAACTCAGACATTCCTATGTGCCTGACTCCAGACCTGCTAGGATTGTTATTCATCATAGCCAGATTCAGGAGTTCTTTTCTTATAAGAACAGTCAGAGTGAGGCTTCCAAATTACCATACCTTCGTAATCACCTTTGAATTCATTCAACTCTTTTCGAATCCTCTACACTGTCCTCGGATTGACACCCAAACACTGTGAAAACTTTGTATTGGAGATTCTGGCATGAATGCCAAGCAGTGTATATATATATATATATATATATATATATATATATATATATATATATATATATATATATATGTGTGTGTGTGTGTGTGTGTGTGTGTGATATGGTCTTGGGCTCAACTTTTTTAAAAAAATTTTAAGTAGAAGCCACACTCACACACACACACATGCACACACAGAACAATCATTTTACCTATTGCATCATATATATATACATACACATACAATATATATATACACATACACATATATATATATATACACACACATAAATATATATATATACATACATATATATATATACACACATACACATATATACACACACACACACACACACATATACAAAGTGAGTGAGAGAGAGAGAGAGAGATACAGCTATTCTCTCCATCACTAAATACTCAAATAATTCTAATTGTCTCATTAATTGAAAATGAAGAAGAAGCAAAAGAACCTCACTTGCAGAATCAATCGTTGGTAAGCTGGTTTGCTATCGTCTGTACTGTAGGGAAAACCATAATCAGTGAACAAGACAGTCCCTGTGCCAATCATGATGATAGCCGTTAAAGCCATAAGTGCCTTCTTTTTTCCACAACTGAACATCATAATATTTGCCTGCAAGACAAGAAAAGAAGAAAACAATACATCATAAGAAACATCTGGGCTCCATATCATAACATGTTCAGTTAACAAACATATGTGAATAATATTATGCTGAAAGAATGAAAGTGTCCTTATTAGAGAATGTTAACTTAATCAATCCCCAAACTAAAACTAAATTTATCAACCACCCCTCACAATTCTTCAAAGCCAACTTTTCAGCATTTTTTGTAATTATAACAATGAAACACATAACATGCAAGTAATGAATTTTCCAGATTGAGAGCTTCTTTAAATATATTCCTTGCTTGATATCATATTCTAACTGATATCATTCTCACTAGATATCATTGTCTAATTGACATCAGCCTTGCTTGATATCATTTTCTAATTCAGATCATCATAAAATCCTAATTGGGAAAAAGGTTCATAGAAAACACACAATCTCATAATTATTGACAATCTTATTCACTTCTTCATGAAATTTATGCAGAATTTATTTTTAAGTGACAAAAGTCCTACACTGTTACTTTTAAGAAAAATTGTATATATATATATATATATATATATATATATATATATATATATACACTCTTATGAATGTACACATACAAACACACACATATATATATACACTCACACATACCATGGATATGCCATTTCGGTAGGCAAAGTAGGCTGTGAATACCCAGAGTAAAATTAGAAAAGTTAATTATTAAATATAAAAAGTAAGATTTCCAATTCATTATCCATTTATAACTTAACTTTTTGAACCCATGCAGTTAGTATTTGTCCCACTAACTAAAACAAACATTGATAGCCATAATTTTAGTCATGGATTCACTACTTTTATTTCACTATTGACAATAAAATGCTGCAATCTTATATCTTATATATAATCTTATTAATGTTGTAACCTGTTATTTGTAAAGCAGTTAAATAAAAGCTTTTACATTCTCAACAATTTTTCAAACCAGGAACCCAATCCTGGGAAACTCAGGATTCTAAGGGCTAATGTATTAAATTCAATGTATAATTAAATAAATGGTATTTATTTTCTTCTCAGATATGTTTCCTGTGCATTTCATAATCAGTATATAATAATACATATCATTATATTTTTTCCACATGCCATAGTCATTGCTACAAGCCACATTGATAATGAATGATAAAGGCAGCAGAAATTCTGCCTTTGCTTAAGTTATCTTCATTAGTGTGATTGTGTGTGTGTGTTGTGTGTTTGTAAATATGCTAAATATCTTTTTTAATTTGATTGTTCTAGTTTTTTTTTTTCTTATATAAAATCTCAAGGGAAAATTTTATAATGCATTATTAAAGTATTACTTACATTGCTTTTCAAAATATTTTAAAACTAGCAAGACACATGGAAATTCCACGGAACCCAAAAATTCAAGAGGAGCTATTTAAACATGAAAGGATGATTTGCAATTTTATCATATATAAATATTATTCATTGCAAAGGCAACAAATAATATACAATAACAATTTACATAATACTTAATACACATTAGTAGTAGTAGTAGTAGTAGTAGTAGTAGTAGTAGTAGTAGTAGAAACAAAAAAGGGGTTACAAAGAAATGAAAGAATGAATGAAAGGAAATAATAATTAAGGAAAAGAAATACGTCTCCATAACAAAAACAAACATTATTTTCAATACACTGAGAAAATGATAAATTACATAAAAAAACAAGTCTTAAATTTCGTTTTTAAAAAAGAATAAAGATAAAACTACCTTTTTTCTTTTTTGTGATTGAGCAATCTTTAAATTTTAGAGTCCAAAAACAATAATCTGGATTTGTTTTGTTTAGTTTTTTTTAGGGATATTTGTTTATTGTTAGCAATCATTTTTCTTATGAAGGCATGGTCTAGTGGCAATCACTTAGTCAAGGAGGAGGGTAGAAGAATATCCCATTTAGCTGCAGGAATTAATGAGCATAATGTGCAAACAAATAAACAAACAAAACAGAATTATATGATATAGATATTTTCTTATTGTGATGAGAATTTTGTTGGCAATTTACTTTATAAAAGTGAACTGAACATGATATATAGAAATGCACACAATGGTTTTCATTATTCAGTCAGATAATTTTAGTTTCTGTATCTTGATGCAAATGTTCTATGAACTTACTATCAAATATGGGAGAACATTTTTCTTTTTTGCATCCTTCAAAATTAATATATCATGTATGTATTTTGGGGCCAGTAAATATTCTGATGAAATAAAATGGAATTCTTCCAAACTGTAGCTGTACTACTGTATAACAGAACCATTTGAACTCTAATGAAACATTAGACAGGAATGACATAAGGATGCTACGTGCAGTTTTAAACAAATCCTGGAAGCAGAAATTTACAAAACAGCCACTGTACAGCCATTTACCTTCATGATACAAACCATCCAACTAAGATGAACAAGACATCCTGGAGAAGTAAGGATGAGCTCATAAGCAACATTCTCCTATAGACTCCACGAATATGGGCACACTGTGTCAGCCAACCAGCAAAAACTTACTTTTCATCAGCTCAGGATGCCATCTAGAGGACCTAAAGAGGGCATCTTAGAATAATAAGGAGGTGACCAAGTTTATTTTTAAGACAAAGGTCAAGTAGAGTAAACTTGGGCAAAACATTAATTGATAATCCTTAGGGTCATTCAGACAAAATAAAGAACCCAAGCCTCCATAAATAGGCATGACAAGCTCAGGTTACCTGTCTTAGATTTCTTAGCCTGTTTCTTTTTCCCTTGTCAAATGGGAGCACTACTTATAGTGTGACTACTCTAATTTGTTGTCCAAGGTCCTTTTCAAGATGATCTCAGTCATTCTATTTTATTCTGCATCCAGCCACAAGCAATTGTCTGAGAAGCTGCATCTGCAAGCCAACCAGGTGCTGGTCTAAGCTGCAACACTACACATATGACAATTCAATATTGGTTATAATACTTGTAGATAGAATCACTTGAGAGATGCACAAGAGTATTGTTATTTGAGAGAACATTATAAAAAATGGATTAGGAATGATTTTTACTATAAAAATGCATTGTGTGATATTATAATTTGAGTTATGTCCCTTCATATTTTTAAATTGTACAAAAGCGCTAAGACTTGGGCTTACCCATTATTGTAGTAGTAATCTGAAGTTGAAAAGAGTCATGCAAATTCAAGCCAGGTGTTTGTTCTACTTGTTTCATTACACATTGGTAATGATTTTTACTATGAAATGCATTGAGAATGATTTTTACAATAAAAACGCATTAGAAATTAGGTCCAGCAGTTGTGAGCATTGATCAAGTGTCAAGCAACCACAAGTAAAGGAGAATAGAAGGAAGGGGGAGAATAGAAGGAAGGGAGGAAAAAAGCAGAAGGAAATAAAGTAGTGAGTGTGAACATCTGAGTATTTGTTTGTGCATTTTAAGTCACAACATATATAAATGATAAAGTTCAGCAGAAAATCTTGACTTCTTTAACAGAAGACAATAACAAACATGTGACAACACTCAAAGTAAAAGAGAAATGTTAATAGATCAAATGAAGCTGTCTGCAATAAAACTCATAGATATGTGCATGGAAAATGCCTTTTTCTAAGCATTATCAGGTTTGTTAAATTCAGGGAAAAAAGACAGAACACTTGGGACTATCATTTAGCAATTCTGTTACCATTTCCAAAGACTCTGTAACTCATTATGGCAGGCATAATTACAGGGAAAGCAAAAACACCACTCAGAACTGCTGATCCTAGTAACTCAACAGATTTGTAAAACAAATAAGCACAAGGCTATCATTTTAAGAGCAACAACAAAATACATGACATCTAGCAATCAAAGCAAAACTGAAAGAGATGTCACCATATTATTACCTGTGCTCTTCACAGTGTTAAACTGCAACATTCCCATGCACTGGAATTAACATAAGGGCTTTGAGAACTGTAATAAAACAGGATAGATTTTTGGGCAGGGGGAGTTGTAAAGATAGCTTTCGACAGAGCTAGTGGCAGGTGTTCAATAACAGAAGGAATCTTTGATATATATATATATATTTGTGTATATGAAAGGTATCAAAAGCTCTCACATGCATATAGTTTGCATTTCACGTCATTACAATCACTGATCATTGCAACTTAATGATAAATAAAAATTAAAGTAGTGATGTTTTACATTTATGTCAAATGGATAGTCACACCACTGATTTTGGTGGAATTTTTGGTTAAAAAACATGCAGCCTCTCCATGAATATATATGGTTGTTTTGACTAATGAGAAGAGAGACCTTTTGGTTTAAATTCAGTTTTTATTTTCTTAGACCAGTTACTACACAAAGATTAAAGAAACCAGTCTGCCTTGATATTTACCCACAACTGGAGGAAGAATAGTTTGATTCATACTTTTCCCAAGGGTATTAGTCTGATATAAAATGATAACCATTACACCAATATCAGCTCCAGCTGTATGACCACTTACCTCCCATCACAAAAACCATGCAAGTAAGGTGAACAAGACATGCTAGGCACTGCTGGAGAAGTAAGGATGAACACATAAGCAACATTCTCCTATGGACTCCTACAATAGGGATGGATGGCAAGAGAGTCAAGGAAATCCATGCAGCCAGTATACCTTGATGATGATGATTTTGCCAAAAAACAATAAAATCCTCTGTAATAATCTACTAAATTTTATTAATTAAAAACATTAGTCATTTTCTTGATACAAATATTATCTAACAATTCTCGCAAAATTAAGTGATGACCCCAATGAATGTCAACGGACAAAAGCAAAAAAAAAGTAGAAATCAAGTACAGCCTTCCCAACTTCATGAGTTTGAGCTTTACTAAAGGTTATTTCTTTGTTTGGTTTATTGATAATCTACAATATCCAAGCATTGATTTGTACAAATATTTCCCTTGTTACTCATGTTATGCTGTATCTTCTTGATATAATATAAAACATCAACAAAAACAGGTGCTAAAGGTGAGGCAGAGCTGGCATTGGGCAGTTGGAGATGAGCTCCCACTGACCTACAAAATGGCCCACAACGGCATATACAAACTCTCCACCTCTACTACACAAACTCCCCACCATGTGTCCATATCACAACAGTGATTAACAACAAATGGGCGTGAAAGTGAGTATTCAGTGCTATGATCATTCCAATGCTCACAAATCCAGAACTGCATCTGACCTGAATCCAGCAGTTTCTGGTGGCAGTAGTCTCTGTATCTGTGGGTATCCCACAGCAAGCCATTCACTAGATACTGGTGTGCCCTCCTGCAGGCTATCCAAGCATCTCTGTATACAATCAGAGAAGTCCTGACTGATAAGCTGGGCAACTGTGAAAAATCCTCAACTTTGGGATTGATAAACAGATATGAACAATGAGGCTCACAAACGTGACTGGAGTCCACATTCAGACACCAATCCCCAAGAAAACTTCACACATACCACAATTTTTTTCTTAGAATTCACTTTTTAAGTAACTATTTTTTTTCAATCAAGTACCCCCTAAAGATTGTGGAGAATCTCAAAAGGAAATTCTCTAAACCAAATTTGGATACATAAAACCAAAAAGTGAACAGATTTGTTAATTGAAAATCTAAATTTAATAATCATAATAATAATAATGATAATTACTAGTGGGACCCATGGATATATCACGGTGTGATAATTTATCTATTATAACATTTTGATATCTATACTTAAGAGCTATTGCAATATTCAATATGTAAAAAGTATGGTAATCTTGATTTAACTCTCTCTCTCTCTCTCTCTCTCTCTCTCTCTCTCTCTCTCTCTCTCTCTCCTTTCCATTGAAACAAACAATATCCCTCATTAGCATTATCACTCTCCTCCCCATTCTCTTTCATATTATATTTTCTTTTTCTTTTTGATATGTAGCATGTTCTTTTTCTTCCCTTTCTTTCATCACAATCAAAACAGAATGGTCAATTATTCATCTAAAGTGACAACAGGGCATAACATTCAAACACATGCATTCATGTCTGATACATTCTTTTTCTTTCTTTTTTTTTTCCTACCTTCCTCTTTCCATTCCACTGAAACAGCCGATACAATGGATAAGTGTTAACTCTCCCTCTCTAACTTTCCCCCTTTTCTTTCTCAATCTTTCCCTCCTTTTCACTCTCTATTTTTCCCTCCCACTTTCTCTATCTCTACTCCTCTCTCTTTCCACCTTCTCTCTCTATCTTTTCCTACTCTATATCTCTTTATCTTCCTCCTGCCTATCTTCCCCCTCTCTCCCTTCCCTCTCACTTTCTCTCTCCCCACCCGTCTTTCAACTTCCCTCTCCCCCCTCTACCTCCTCTTACCCTTATCTCTCCCTCTCTTTCCCCTCCCCCTGTTCCTCT
Organism: Doryteuthis pealeii; assembly: GCA_023376005.1. Lineage (NCBI taxonomy): Eukaryota > Metazoa > Mollusca > Cephalopoda > Myopsida > Loliginidae > Doryteuthis > Doryteuthis pealeii. Next base: position 25,706,295 of record CM042142.1, read on the forward strand.
TCACTCTCTTTTCCCCTATCAGGTAGAACTCACAGCAGGAGTATAGTACTATGAATAGTGCCATCCACAGGATGATTGACAGCAGTTGATACAAATGAGTGGAATTGGTTAAACATCATTTTGTTATTTTCAAGGAAGGTTGTTTTTGATAAATAATCTAACATGAACTGAGATTGCTACAAAGATTGTTTCTGAGAAATAAAACCTACTTGGGTTTCCAGAGAAAGAAAAAATCTTATAATATGAATAATCCATTGTTTTTAAGGGTTGACAGTACTGATGAATAAAAGGGTTCCACCTCTCAGGGTGAGGGTTCAGTGGCTTCGGCCCTGGACCTTACAAGCTAACATCGTTGATAACAGGGGTCCATCCCCCCAGGCAACACCTGCCCCTTGATTTAAAGGGGCAGGGCTGGGTTTATTGCCCAGTGCCTGAGGTGCCCCCCTTGAAGTGGAATGCTGACGGGATCAACGCATTTTTTTGCACCCGCCACCCATGAGCTTCGGTTCGTGGGTGGTCCTACATTAATAGGGCCTAACCCGCACACGTGGGGTACGTGGTAAATATCCGAGTTCAGTTTGCCATTATTGGCTTTATCACTTGTTGGTATAGACTAGAGATACCCAAATTTGTCGCTAGCTTTTTAAAAACTAATTAAAATTAATTAAATCTCTTATTTAAGGTCAAACTTTTGTCTAAAATGATAAGTAGTAACATAATGACGATCATTAAAAAATGAAAAATATCATTACCTATGCAGTTTATTTTTAATAGATTTAAAACGATTTGTTTTGGTCAATTTCGACGCAATCCACCATTCTGCCTCTTTTTCAATGGTTTTAGGTGCTTGTTTACAATTTTAAAATAACATTTGTGATGGAAAAAAAATTACCAAAAATCAGGTAATTATCCAATTTTAATGAAATTTTCAGTATTGATTTATCAATTAATGAATTTTATAATGCATCAGTTATTTTATTTCAAAACTTTAATTTAGTATTTTTGCTATGAAAAATTAATATATAAAATTCATTTAAAATATGAAAAGCCTGATGTTAAGTTTAAAATGTTATATTTTTAGATTCTAAAAATAAAAATATCTATTTAATGCAAACCTTATTTTATTACTGAAAAGTATACTTTTTGAAGAAAAACTCGATTGAAAATAGCCAGAACCCACAAGGGGAAAAAAAAAGAGAAAAATGAAATTATTATGAATCATTTTGCATAAGTTTGAGAAATTCCCAAATGATGTAATTTGAGGTCCCACCTCATGGTGGCAGTGAAAGACACTCCTAAGGAATGGAATCATATGAGTGCCAGGTCTAAAGTAAACAAGAAGACCTCCTCTAGAAGAAAGAAAACTCTATAAGCAGAGATGCAGCACAGTCCAAAACAGTTGGTGACAGATGGAGTGCAGCAAGAGATGACATAGGTAAAGTTGCAGCCCTACACATATGTTGATATTGCTTTCAATAGATGAGATATTACTACCAACATATATAAACTGGTCTACTAATTTCAGAAACTTGCCATAAAACGAGGAGATGGCACCATACTGATTAAAACACATGAACTCTTCAAGTTACTGTAATTATTTGTGGATAAAATGCACTATTTTACAGATTTTTCAGCCCAAATGTTAGGGATTCATATTATACACAAGAACTATATAATTAACATTTTTCACATGCCTCACCATATTGAGGATGGGATGACCAAAAGTAAATTATGTCTATACTCTAAAGTAATGTGTTTTACCCTAATACAGAGAAATATCTATGAGTGTGTTTTCTTTGTCCTAATCTGAGGTTACTTTCACTGCAAGCTTCTTGCATTTTTGCATGTGAACATGTTCTTGTGTTTAGATACTGTGTAAATTTTGTGTTTTAAGACATAATGTAAACTATATAAATTCATATTTTTAGTCAGTACAATGTGATAAAAAGTTTAACAAACATCAAATTTAGCTGCTACAAATTCTAAAAAATCAGTGCATATTATACATGAAAATATTTTTACAGAATTTTGTAGTCCAAAATACACAAATAAATACAGTCAATTTCTTTCTCCTCCCCCCAAGACACATTGTTCTCTCAGGACAAGACTGTTTCTCCAAGAGGAAATCTATGAAAAACATTGAAATTTAAAAAAAAAAATTCTTAAATGTTACAAAAGTAAAAAAGAAACAAAACTTACACTAAATCCAGTGATGAAAATTATAGGCAGGGCAACCATAACCCCAACAGCAATGTCAGGAATGATGAAGCTGCCCACTCGACCCATGATGGGAAGGAAGAAAAGTACAGAGAGATGAGACAGGTAAAGAGTCATGATGGTTGGCAAACAAATTGCTCCCAAGTGAAAAATAAACAAAAGAGTTGGATTCTCTGAAATGAAAAGTAACAAAAAAATATCTCAAATTAAAATGACACTCAAAGGAAATAAGAAAAAGGAAAACATTTCAACATTTTAAACACTCATTCTAAAATGAAAACCATGTTCTAAAAAATTCCTTTCATTACAGAATATCAGCTGAGTTAGATTTGCCTCAAAACATTTTATTATTGCATTTAAAATTGCAATGTGTGTTATATAGCACTAAGAAATGAAGGTTTACATAGTATATGGTCAATAAAACCAAGTTTCATAAATGATTAATTGGTGTTATTGATTTCTAACATTATTGTTTTATTCTCAAATGTGTTAAAAGTAATCCTTTGTATAATTCTATATAGAAATCAATTAAAATTAAAATAAGTGTAATCTTTTTATATGCATTCTTATTTAGTTAGATTAATCTTTAATTTAATATATTTTATTACATTTGAAAGTAAATACTTGTGTCTAGAGGGCGCATATTATTGCTAGTATTTCTAATCAATATTTATTCAAATAAATTCCTATTTGTTGAAAGACACAAGAAAAAAAACAGTTTATGTACTAGAGACTTTGATGTAAATCCACATCCAATCAAATATTTTGCAATATTTTGGTAATGTGAGGCACAATTTGGCAGCTCTGGATGTTTATGTAAAGGTGATGAACCCCACTGGACTGTGAAATGCTGAGTTCGCCTGCTACACATTGGATTTGCCTGTATGGCCTCAGAAGCCACAGTTTTAGGCTTGACCTTGCCTGATAAAGGTTCTTGCAATCCAAGGAAAATCTCTTAAATCATTTTCTTACTGCATTGTAATCAACTGCGCTTTCACCATTTGCACAAGAAATGGTTTTGTTTGCTTTCACAGCATTATGGATCAGTTCAAGCTCATAAAGCACAAATTCACAAATTATACTACATTCTAGGTTTATCTCTGTAGCTTTCAAATCACACACTCAGTAAAGCAATGAACAACATGTCAATACACCAACTACTACATTACTATCAACCACAGCAAGTACCTACCACTGCTTGAACTGTTTGAGTCACATGATATATGCACAGGAATTAGCACATACCAAAATATTAGGAAAACCTTCGATTCACCCTAGTAAATAACATAGGCATTAAACTATAAAAGCCAAAACTGTGAACAGATTCTGTTAATGTTCTTAAATTTTAAAGTGAAAATTTATATTTTGTTTGGTTCTATACTTTTAAGAATACATAAAAGTATTGAAAAATAATTTTTTTTAAACTAATTCACTCACTTGATACATATTTAATAAATAATTACAGTGTCCACTGAGAGGATTGAAACCAAAGCTAGGATATTTATTTTATTTCGAGTTTAACACCAAACGAGACAAGGGAGGTAACTCCTTAAGTTTATAACTGACCAAAATTTACTTCAAAAGGCAGAAATCAGACAATATTATTAAAATCAACTGAATTAATGAAAAAACTTTTTTTTTTAATTAATTACACATATTAGAAAGTGTTTTTTTTTTTTAACAAGCCTGCTAATGCATTGTAAAGTCTTAAATAGAAATAGTAACAGATTTTGAGAGTGACCATCTTCATCTTGGTTGTTTTTAACAGAATGTTTTGATTGATAGATTTTTTTTGCCTTTTCATAATTTATTATTTTGTATATTTTTTTTTCAAACTATTGTCTTCATCCATGAATATTAAGTTTCATATTTATACTAGCACAAGTTGCCTTGGGAAAAGACCAGGAGTGAAATATTAACTGCAGCAAAATTACCATATTTATACAAAATAACCTGATTTTATTCCATTGGCAATAAACATTTACCATATATACTCTAGTAATGAATGACTTTGTGTAATGAACAAATCCTAATTTTTAGTCACAAAAAGCTGTATTTATCATATATTGCTTTTAATGAACAACCTCTAACTTTTGGCAATGTTAGACTACAAAATATTTCTTCTTGACATAAAGGAAAAACATTTAAACACATATTTATATTTTTAAAACTACTGTAATACAATCAAAATCAATGAAATACCATAAATAAACAATGTAGTCTAGACCCTTTACCTAACAGTAGGAGGCAACACGTGTTTGAATTCAGAGTTTTCCTTCTAGACCAATTGCCTTACCAAGTTTAAGAACCCAATTTCTCTACTATTTACCCATAGCTAGAGGGAGAATAGATTCATGCCTTTCCAAAGAGTATTAGTGCTATGTGAAATGCAAACAGCCTCATCCAGATTTGAGCTCAAGTCACTGTGTCATTTTCCTACAACAATAGCCTACCATGTTTAGTTGGATATTCCAAACATACAAAAACCCAACACCATAGCATTGATGATATAAAAATTACTTTGTAATTGATTAAGTACGTTTGAGAGGCAAGAAATCACAATCCTAAGCTAATATTTCAAAAACATAATTTCCTGTTAGTCAGACCCAACATGTTAATGCCTAAACAAAGGCTTTTAGTTAAGATAATAAGGTTTTACATAACATTGTTCACTATTTATAATATGTGTACATATTGCATGCATAGATGTTATAAATAGTAAACAATATTAAGTAAAAATCTTTTTCATCTTAACTAATTGCCTTTCTTTAGGTATAGGCTATGTGGGGACACTTTGGATCAAAGTTAGGCTAGTTTAGGCCTAGAAACAATGTATGTTTTGAATTGTTCAAAAATATATCTTCAGTAATGAATACTTTTTTTTAAGTGAAAAATTAGACTTAAAAAGTCATTCATTACATGGGTATATATGCTAACGCTGAGCAAGAAAAGTGATACTGGTCCAATTTTTTTAATCAAAATGGTGTCAGAGTTTTGAATTGTTTTGTTTTTGATGAGAACAGAAACTAATGGCAGACAAAAGGTTTTTAGACTAAATTTTTCACAAGATTTAAAACGTGTTTATTTTACTGTGTCAAAGATTGTACCACAGCACTTATTATAATAATTATATAATTATTTCTATTGGACATTAATTTTTATCTATAATTATAGGTAATATAAAATGGAAATTGTTTCTCTCTTTAACTTAAACAACAGATTTTTTTTCCTGTGCAAAATTGAATCGGAGTGACCACAAAACAATTTTTTTAAATAAAAAACAAAAGAAAGATATATTAGAAGGAAAGTGATTTAAAGCAGTGCTACTTAACGTGTGGTACATGGACTGGTGCCAGTAAGCAAGTCATCAACTACCAGTTTTATTACAATTTTTTGACACTATTTAACAAAATAAATACATTGTCTATGTATTAGATCAAATTAACACCAGTAATGTAAAAATCTTCTTTTTTTTTAAATCAGAAAATAATTGGGGATGGACCATATATATATATATTACAATTCAATTTTTGCAACTACTTAACAAAATAAATATATGATCTATGTATTATATCAAATTAACACCGTTAATTTTGCATTGTTTTTATGTTTTTAAGCATAAAATAATGAATTAAAGCATAAATGTTATAATTTATAAAATAATTAAATATTATAATGATATATATGTTGCTACATTTTCTAATGTTATTGTCACATATTTGCTATGTTTCCTAATGTTATTATTACATATTTTTTAAATTACAAATATCTTCACTTATACCATCATAATTCTTTTACTAAAATGTGCCTTGGATGATTCTGAATCAGTTTTATCCTGATTTTGGTAGTCAAGTGTTGTATTTTTTTATTATAAACAGACACACAGTCGGTTCACCTTTTTATATAGAAGATAATTAAAGACTAGATTATAAATGAATAAAAAATACAGCTATTTGTTACAATTTGACTTTTAAAGCTGACTATGCAAATTAATGATCCTCATTAAGAAAGAACCACAAAGTTGGCGTGGATATAAGAAGTATTCTATCATTTTAACTTATTATTAGTCAAAATGATAGATATAAATAAGTTATTTTGACAATTTTACATAATATACATATACACACATGGACAGACAAACAAATTTATTTAGAGAGATTGGAATTTTTAATTTATTCAAAACAATTTTATCAAGATTATTACTGAATTATATAGTAGGGTCTTTTTATTTGCATTTCCAAATGATTAAATAAATTAAACTGTTCATTAAAATATTGCAATTAATAAAAATAACCTCTGTCAATTTTAACACCTTTTCTCATAAATAAAAGAGAATTTCATTTTTTTATTTCATAATGAAATAAAAAAAAAAAAACCCTTAGATATTAATGCCTTCCTTTTTTTTTTTTCCGAAATAAACATTTTTAAAAATCAATATTTTCGATGAAATTTGATTTTGAATAATCTCAAAATAATTCTATTTCAATCCTTTGATTTTTCCAAAAAGAAATAATAAAAGTTTAATTTTTTTTAACTACAAACTGTTGATTAATTTAGTGAATAGAAATAGCTTAAACTATTGTGTATCAATCTTCTGACACAAGATATGAAGTTATCATCTTGGACTTAGAATATTGAGATTTACTAAGGATAGTTTAGTCTAGCTAGAAGTGTAGGGTACACAGTGAGGCTCAAATTCACTTCAGCAGTAATGGTCTGTGAGACTAGCTTGATAACCACTGCTCCACAGCATGGGTGGCATTTTCTAGGGCTTAGGACATTAGAATAAATACCCCAGAGCTTTTGTAAAGCTACATTGTATCAAACAGCAAAAAAACTAATTTGAATGCAAAAGATGTAGTCAAAAGATAAATAAGAAAGACACTTACCTCTAAACTGTAAATCAAGAATAGCCACAAGACGATCACGTACGAGAAACATGCACCATAACCAAAGAGTAAGCAAGAAGGCTGAGCCAATGTTGTAGTAAGTCAGGATGGCCAAAAAGCCAGACCAGATGATGATGTTGGCATCATAATAAATACTCTCAAGAGCAGAGGGAGTTACATTCTACAAAGCAACAGACAGACATAAAGAAAACAACACATTTACAAGGACTTCACATTTACAGCAGCAAATTAGAGATAAACTGCTTTGAAAATTTGCATAATGAACTTGCTTTTTATCAGTACAAAAAAAGATTAAATGATTTTTCAATTTATTATAAATTTTTCAGGTATTACAAGAATGTTGGCCAAATTAAAATTTTATGTCTTCATTGCCACATTTAAATAATTTAAAAATAATAAAACAAATTAAACAAAATAGGAGAAAAAATTAAGAAAATTCATGTCAACAATAAGAACAAAATCAAACAAAAATAATTCAAAAAGAGCAAATAAAAATATTTACTGAAAATGTTTTTTAGATATTAAATCTACAATGTTACAATTATTCATAGGCCAGTAGAAAAAGCCTCAAAAATGACAAAAGGTAAAAATAATTGCAAAAGAATCTTTTTCACCAAGCAATTCTATTAGGTCTCTATTTTAAAATATTAAAAGTCTATATAAATCATTCTTTGGCAAATATGAAAATTTTGCCAACAGTTACCTTGTATTTTCATAATGCTACATACTAAACAAGGGTATAATTTGAAGTGAATCAATAAAAATTAGGATATCAAATGTAATATATTAAATGCTTCTTTAATTTCATAGCAAAAAAGAACCTCTATAAAATGTATTTGAGTAAAAATCAAATTTTATGACAAATTTTTCATTAAGATACAGTATTTATTTTTACACATTCGTAGAACATTCTCCCAATGCCTAACTATGCAAAATTTTTCTGCATTTTTTCTGAAATATATTTCTACATCATCATTTTGCAATCTTTAAAAAAAAATAACAAATATATTATGAATTAATCAATTATTTGATCATCTTACTCTGTCATCTTTAAACGCTGATGAATTAGCACAGGCTATACCATGGCACTCTCTACATGCTTCTGAACAATCATGGCTATGCTTTTTGCAGGTACAACTAGTTGTATAACAATCTATTTTGCAGTTGCACCAAATCAATTTAAGAAGGCTTTCTGGTGCTTGTTAACATGTCTGTCATTTATGGTGTCAAAACACAATTGACCACCTGTTACTTCCATTCGATGAGCTGTAGAAAACCATTACCTAATCATACTTGTACTTGGTAGTATATATGCAGATAACAAAATTTTGCAGCAACTGATGTTTGAGGTTAGACATTCAAGTCCACTGTTTTTGAGAAAACCGACAGTAGCACAATTTGTTTAAGTTCTCTCCTGGTGTTTCTCCATATACAACAACTAGAACATTTTCACTAGATGCAATGATGTTTTCTTTTGATGCAATAGGTTGACAGAAGATCTCTGCACAATGCTGCAAGTCACTGTATATTTTAATTAAAACTGCTTTGCCTACATTGAATAAATGTAAATTTGTATCACATCCAAGTAGGGCATGCAGAAATAGCAAGTGTAAACACATGCTTGGAACAAGTGTAGACTCCAAATAGTGTATATTCCAGATTCTTTTTGAAGTCCCTTTCTTCGGCTCATGCAACATTAAGATAACTTTGTTATTTGGATCAACATGATAGCAAAGGAGAACAAGTATATCTGTATAATCAGTAACAACTATTATTTCTCAACGGACAGCAGCATTAACAGCAGTTTTGACAATAAGACAGCACCACCACTGGCATGGACACACTGACACTCTGATTGCTCCAAATACTCAGATAACATCTGAATAAATATCTTTTTATTTGACTTATACTCCAGGAAGACCTCGTTTTTCATTGTTGGAGCCATGGTTAATTCACAGTGTACAGCCAGAGTAGTTTATTCCTCTTTTCAGATGAGTAATATCTTTTACTGAAAGATCCTTACTGTAACCATCAAACACAATTACACATTTGCTATACTTGCATAATAAATATTAAATATGTATATGTCAGATATCTTTAAATGTAAGATCAGATATCTGATGTATGAAAGCACCTCTATCCAAAACATAAAATCTATCAGTGGGCAGTGTGCATTCTTGGCATTGGAGCTAGGCCCAAAGTGCAGTTCCCAGAATTACTTTGTTTTCGGGTCTGGGAGAACCAGTTGAATAAAAAAAAAATTTTTTTTTAAAGTGATTTAGAATAACTACACAGTTTATACTTGAACAGATCCAAGTTTTCAGCAATGAAAAAATATGGATTCCAATTGGTATTGCTAGAAAGCTCTTACTCTGAACGTTATAATGATACCATGACCAACTATTTAGTGCCCAAAATAAGAAAGTTATTGCAGTTTTTGGACATCAAATTAACAAAACTTGAATTACATTGAAATTTAACTTTATAGTTGAATTAACAGAAAATAAAAACGAGGAAGGGTGTTTGGCTTTCCATCTATTTTTTTTTTGGGGGGGGGGCAGAATTTTTATGTATAATTATAAAAATGATAAATCAAATTCAATAAGTATTACTTAACTATTTACAATTTCTTATAACTTAGTCTAATAAATAGACCACTGATTATAAATAAATGCATTTTTCAAGAAAAAAAATAAAGTGCGTAAATATTTTGGTAGAGGTTGGGTCACTGCTAAGATTTTCATTAAACATTGAATAGGTTTCTTAAAATATAAAATTATTCACTGAAAAGGTTTAGATGGTTCCACTATTAAACACGTGTCTTGAGGTAAGAAATAAAAAACGATATTGTGTACATTTCTTAGACGTCATAACCAGTTCTGACATATTGCTACCACATATCAAAAATTGTAAAATTCTTATATCTGCTATGTGTTGATTAATGTAGACTTTTAATATGTTTAAATAAAGACCTTATGGAAATGAATGATGGAAAAAAATTCCATTGCAATATTTTTTTTACATTTTTCACTGATTCTACAGGGTCAGTTAAGGATTGCTTTAACAATTTAACAATTATTAAATAGCTTTTCAAATTTCGTTTAAAAATCAGATATCAAAAATTGGCAGTGTTATCTCCCTTTGCTAAACAGAGTTGGGTTTATAAATAAACTAATATTTCTTTGCAATAACGATATTTACTAAGCTTAGCTTAGTTTGGCACAAGAGCACATTTGTGGAGCACTGTGCTCTGAGCACTGTGCTAAGTAAGTTTGATAATCATTACATCACACCGACGCAATAACAAATGTTTTCAAAATAGAGTTGCTTCCCTTAAATTATAAGCCAGTTATCATAAATTTTATTAGTTAAAGACACTTATTAATCAACACAAGTTCGATCCTAAGAAAGACTATCTGTTGAATTTTCAAATTTTAACACAAAAAAATCACCATCTCTGCAAAAAAAATATTTCTATTTTCTGATAGTTTTACTCACTTTGTGAAGAAACCTTTGAAGCAACATTAGTCCCGTGATAGCTGCAGCCAATGCAGGTGCAACAAAAAGCCAAAACACATTAATAGAATGGTTATACCAGGACATCGGGCGTCCAGCTTTGACCAGTAAATATCCCGAGGCCAAAATGGCCAGAATCAAACAAATCCACATGAAAAACACACCCAAGATGGCTTGAAGTAAACGTCGTAAATAGGTGCCATTGGAAATGCCTGAAATAGAAAAATTCTCAATTTTAACATCAAAAATGATAAACATCCTCAAGGACAGATACACATACATACATACACGCACAGATATACATAAATACATACATAGAATTCAATTCATTTGATGTTTTGATTGGATATATCATTAAAATACACACACACGAACCAGTTTTACTAGGGTAAGTCAAAAGTTTTGCAATATATATATATATATATTATATATATTTCAAATACAAGGTGATATTCTGCATCTGGTGGAATTATGAGGGGGTAATTCACTATGAAAAAGTCAAACCATCAATGCCAACCTATACTCCAAACAGCTGGAATGGATGTGTGACTGTGTGGCAAAAATACCCAGTATTAGTTAACAGAAAGCAAACTCTTCTGCAGTAAGACCTTATACCACTCAAACAACATGGAATAAAATCCAGGAACTTGAGGGAATCAAACCGATATCACACCCAACTTATAGTCAGAACCTAGCTCCCTCAGATTATTACTTGTTCTGATCCATGACTTACTTCTTGTGTTTGCGATACTTCAACAACCAAGAGGAAGTGGAAGCTTCAGTGAAGGAGTTCTTTATTTTGAAAGACAAGAACTGGTATCAGTGTGGGATCAAAGAATTAACAGGTGGCTTCCGACAGTGTAACATGGTGGCTTCTATTTTGAATGCCAGGCTGCTTTTGTTATAAATTGAAAAATAAAGCAAATAAATTACCAAAATATTGCAAAACTTTTGACTCACCTTTGTAATAAAAACATATTTGTTTCAAGCATTTTTTAAATCTTTCAAATTTATATTTTCCTTCTTAATCGAAGTTCAAAATCAACCACATTTAATTTTCTTAAACCATTTTACAAATAAAAACAAGGCAATTATTACCAAATTCTGATCAAAGAATTTTCACTGAAATCGATTCAAGAGAAATTTTTTATTTAGATGATATATATATATATTTTTTTTATACTAGCATGAGTCAAAAGTTTTGCAATATTTTGGTACATGCTATTTTGTGGCACATGTATCATGGGACTGAAGCAGTTCAAGACATGGTAGGTACCTGCTGTGTTTGGTAGTATCATGGTGTTTGGTGTGCTGACACATTATACATTGCTTCATTACATGTGGGATTTGAAAGTTGCACAGATGAACATAAAACATAGTTTAATTCAGGAACTTAGGTCTTTTGAGTTCAAACTGGACTACAACACTGCAGAAGCAAGCAAAAATACTTGTTATTCAAAAGGTGAAGATGCAGTTGATCACAATACAGTAACCAGATTGTTCAAGAAATTTTGCTTAGGTTACAAGAACATTGATCAGGCAAGGTCCGGTAGTCCTAAAACTGTGGATTCAGGGACCATGCTCCAGGTTATAGAGGCAAATCCAGCAAGTAGCACTCAGAGTTCAACATCTCACAGTCCAGTGTGGTTCGTCACCTTCACAACTTCAGCAAAACCATCCAAAGCTGCTGAATTGTGCCTTATGGTCCCAAAATATTTCAAAACTTTTGACTCACCCTAGTATTTTGTTTTTTGTTTATTCATCCATCATTTTATCCAACTGGAGCATAAACATTATTTTTGGCAATTAAAGGGATGTCAGGAAACATTTATTTTTTTAATAATTTATAATAAAGGACTGACTTCTGTAAAAATTCTGTTTCAACTTTCCACGATTTTTTGTTGTCCCTTATTATTTTTTCTTCAAAATGATGGACAAACAAAATGTGTTGATCAGTTGTAAAGTTGCTGAACACCTCAAACCATAAAAGAATATGGACTTGTAAGAATGGATTTATCTATCCAACCCCTCAGCATAAACAGGATGTGTCACAAGGTCAATTATTAAGCAGAGTTTACCAGATTTGAATTCAGAATTTTCCTTTTTCTAGATCAGTTGCCATATCAAGGTTAAAAAGTCCAGTCTGCCCAACTATTCACCCATAGCTTGGATGAGAATAGTTTGATTTTTATCTTTCCCAAGGGTATTAGCGCTATGTGAAATGCAAACAGCTTCATCCGGAATATGGACTTAGGTCACCATGTCCATTTCCTCCGATGATAACTGTTACACCACTAGCACCTCTAATATGGATTTGTATGTATTGAACTAATCTGAGCAATTGGATAATGCTTAAAATAATGAATTTATCTTTTCTCTTCATCATTAAATATGTTTGTCCTAATGCAAAAAGAGACTTTTTTTTAATTAGAAATATTCACAACTGATTTGATCAAGCATAAAAACACTTAAAGTTTTCTTGTAAATATTAAGTGAATAATAAAAAGATAATTTTCTTTCTTTTAAACCAGCCAGGTAAAAGAAAGAAAAACTCACCTAATCGGGATTGTCCAGATCCCATCCTGCGTTTTATTATTCCAAAGAGACCAAAGACAATAATGACCATATTGAGAATGGTAGCTATTCGTTTTGGATATGCAATCATTACAAGACCAACAAGATCAAAAAAGACCATATCTCCATGACGGTCAGCACCTGGATTCGTCAATTTAGGTGTCGATGCAATAGCTTCAACCAAGGATTTCAGATTATCACCTGTCCAAAAAGGATAAATGCAAAGTGAATAGATTAAAAAAGAGGACATCAACAGTTTTTTTTATTATTTACTAAGCTTTGTTTAAACTGGAAAACAGGTCATAGGGTGCACCTGGTGGTATTAAGTGGTTACTAATCTAAGTACTGAACAGGCACATTGCTGCTTAACTTCACTGATCTGACAGGATCTTTCAGCATAACTTGACTGCAAATAATTACTCTTATAAAACATGTAGAAATATTTATTCCAATAATTCATATAAAAATAATTATTCTTATAATTCTTATGTTATAGTATGAGAGCACAGTATTTTACAAGCTTGAGTTAGTAATCGCTATTTGTTAGACTAGTTTAATAATTAACCTCCTATCAAAGGTCAGTAACTAAGCTAGTGGGGTCAAAGAGAAAGTGTGTTGGTCAGAGTGAGGCATAGATTTTAAATTTGGGTTAAGGAAATTTTCATTAGCAGATTTGACTAATGAAATAACTATGTCAAAATTTGATTAATGAGTTCATTGTTAAAAAGTTAACAACCCTAGAATAGAAAATGTTTGGATAAAACAATGTTAGGAGAGTATAAGTTAGTTTAAAAACAAAAAGATTTTACTTTTTGACTCTGAGTATTTAATAGGTATTTATTGAGCAAGTGTGAAAACACACACACACACACACACACACACATACACACACACACACATACACACACACACACATATAAAATAATTTCGATAATGATACCCAACAACATGGTTAAGAATTATGATTGAAAAATGAAAACCAAGTTGTTGAATTTAATAATCTATTCCTTTATAACATGTTTCAGCTTCATCAAATAGTATTTAAAAATGTTTAAACAATAATGGAATTTATTCACATAAATTGTTATGGAAACAGATGCTGAATGCCAGTTGTTTGGGAGCTTTGAAATTTGAAATTTGAAAATTATTTGAGAATTCTGTTTGATGATTACTAATACTATGAAATACAATTGAAGATTATTATTAAAGATTAAAAATGTTGTAGTCACTCACTTCTATTTATTTATTAATATTTTATTTCATAATATTAATTAAGGTAAAACTAGAAACATTAAAAATCTAAATAAGGGCTTCTCAAAGTTGTCCATATAGATCAAATATCCCTTATGAGATGTTTTTAGAAAAAAAAGATTATTTAATAATAAGAATAAAAATATAGATTTAAAGAATAATGAAAAAGTAAAATTAAAATACAATGTCTGAAATTTTAATTCTTATCCATGGTAACACATTTTTAATGAATGAAATTAGAATTAAAGTATTATTAACAAGAGATCCAGATCTTCACTTGTTAAGTCAGTTTCTGTATTGGCCAGTATTAGTAGTTGTGGGTGTCATTATATGATTCAATATTCCATTTATAATAATTATACTATATTTTGTAAAAATGTTAATCTTGAAATGGAAACCATTTTTTTAAATCCACCTGTCTCATCATGGCATTCAGACTAAAAGAAATGTCAGCAATATTCAATTTTATTTGGGGTGAATAGAAATTAAATTTGGTGACAAGAGGTACATCGAGTAAAAAAGTTTCAGAAGCTCTGATCTAGATTATCTTTTATTATTTAGTGTATTGAAATTAGAGCAGATTCTTTGTACTTTTTTGATGATGCAGACCATATCAGGTATGAAGTTAGAACTGTTTTCATTTCTGTGGTTTACAAGAGTATTAAGGTTATCATACATCTTTAATATCAAAGACATAGGACTAAAATGCTTCACCAAGCCCTCTACAAATGCAAAAGAAATTACTAACTCATACTGTTGCCACATGAAACTTAGAACTCTTAAATGTCCATCTCTTTACAATCTCTAAAACAATGAATGCTAAAAGATTAAAATAGTAAAGGATTTATATTCAAAGAAAAAGTTATTGTTGATTTGCTTCTCTTCGACTACCAAACAATCATGCAAATGGTTTGATTTTCACTATTACAGTCATCTATACTTTAATCAGAGCCCCCACCAATAATCATTTCTCCACCCCAAACAATATTCAGTGCCTTTCTATTCATATTCTTTGCAAAAAGAAAAAAAATCAATTCTTGACAATCAAATTTCAAACTAACAACTAAATAAACTGTGTATGTCAGAAAAACAAAAAAGAATTGAAAAGTTGTGATAAAATCAACAATAGATAAGAATAAAAAACAACTTTGTAATAATAACAAGAACTCAGATTAAAACAGTTCAATTCTCAATGATACAACAATAATCCAATATGGCTGCACCTTTGATATTTAGCTGCAATGATCCATCCATCAAATATGAAATCAAATATTTAGTCATATGAAAAATTCTATGACACAGATTAATGAGAACAATGGAGATGTGCATCTGTAACAGTGGAAATTGATTTTTAGTAACTGAATTTCAGAAATCCAAAATTTTATTATCTGGCATTTTTAACTGTTTAACTTGAGACCTATAATAAAAATTGCTTTATTCAAATATAACTTAACTGTAGTCCATTTAAGGTGGAGATTCTTTTAGAATGTATAGTGACTGATCCTGGGGGGAAACAATTATGTTTGACTTCACCACAAAACCATTTTATAATGACAATGTAAAAGGTTTTCAAATTCTCAGTTTAATCTTCATGAGTTTTCAATTTGGAGTTTTAAGTCTTTTAGAAAAAAAAACCTTCATCCTAATGGACATAAATTGTCCGTTACTTCCATTGCACTGAAAACTTACCTCCTCTTTGAAAACATCCGGGCTCAATATATTCAGGACGATCATTTCTTGTATGGTAAACATATCCATTTGAAACATAAGCAATATCCAAACCTACAATAACAAAAACAAGTGAAGCTTATGAATATTCAATGTGGTCAAATCTAATAAAAATAGATTCATTTTGCAGACTTTCAATATGACAAGACTAAAATATTAACTTATCAATTTTACAATGCCCCCATCCTCCCAAAATGTATGTGTGATTTTAATAATTTTAAGAAAGAAACTTATTCACTGTTTATGTTTAAATGATACTTTATTTGACATTGTAGGAGTCTCCAGAAAGTTGTTGCTTTTAAGATTAAAAGCCATCTGACAAATTCCATATAAGTTACTATTAATCTAATACGCATACTGACTATATTACACAAACACATATACAAGGACTTTCTCATACACATATACACATGCAAGAACTTTACTATTAATTCATAAAAGGACTTTATTTGCCTGTGTATATTCTGACATAAATTATTGTTTTTGTTGATATATATCCTTCTTTTCATGATTATTTCTCTTTTACTACTTACTCTTAAATATTTACCTTCAAAACTAATAGAATATGCAACAACATGTTCAAAATACTGAGAAAAAAACCGTCATACAAAAATGTCTGAAATTGATAAACACCTTTTTCTTTTTTAAACTGATAAGTAATATCAAACAGTTACAAAAGATTTTCAAAATGTTTATTGTAACATCCATATTTTATTATGAAATTGTTGAATTATCTTTCAGGGGAGAAGCATAAGAGTAGATAAGAAAGCTTGTTATGCATTTTAGAGCACCCTGCATAAGATTTGCACACTGTTGTTGGCCAAGTGAAGCTAGTTAGCATTTGGGTGTGGTCAGAAATAGGAAAATTTTTTTAAAAACTAGAATCTTTTGAGGGCATCAAAAAGACATCCCAGGATCAGAATTTAATAACATTTAATATGTTCAAAATATTCAGTAAAACAGCCTCACAAAATTAAAAGCTGGTAAATTTTAAAGATATTTCTTCAGTTCAAGAGAATTATTATCAATCAGTTATAAGAAATGTATTGATATTTATTCTAACATTTATTCTTTAAATGTACAGCCACATTTTTTGAAGGCATCATGTACATGAACACAAATGATTATGAATAGATTTGAGATTGGTATCAGTTGGTCACCTGGAGAGTCCATCCTTAGATGATATCATTTGAACTGTCAGAAATCTGACATCATCCACTGCCCCAGACTTCTAACTGCACACACATGAAACAATATATGCAAGCACCAAGGTCACTACTCTGTTACATAAACATCATTTTAGAAAGAGCAGTGACTAAAAATATCAAACATAATATTCTGTTTATTAGCATTAAAAAGTTATGACACTATCACTAGTATGAATTTTACAAGTAAGTTAAGGTATACCAAGTAGTTTGATTAATGGAATCAGCACTGGATAAATTTGGATTTTGAAAGTCAATTAGCACTTCCCAAGATGAGCGAGGTAATTCTCATAAAGTTAAAAGTACATGGTGTTATATTTGCATATCTTGTAGTATATACATGTTACAACCAATCAGCTTAAAGATAGCTTGGTACCCCTGCTTGTTGAGAGTGAGTTATACCTTGGAATTATATTAAAGCTCCATATATTTTTCTTGGATATTTTAGTATCAGTAGCATGAAGAAGCTATGCACGTGTGAACCATGAATTATTATACTCTTTGGACCTTGTTGCTGCTACTGTGCCCACCTATATATTCCAACCAACACATGGTTTTCAGAATGAGCCTTATAACCTTTTATTATTAATACTTCAAAAGTCTTATTACTTAAATAAGAAATGGGAATTTAGTATTTTTTTTTAATTTTTACTTGTCAGTCAAATTTGGTATTGACAAAACAAAAGTGAGAAAACTTGTTGGGAAATAAAGAAGGAAAGAAAAGAATAATAGAAAAAGAAAGATGAAGAAGAAAGAATTTCTTTAGCTGATTCAACCAGCTAAAACCAAAGTCCAAAGACTTATTGCATCTACAGGGTGAGCACAAAAACTCTCCTCATTTTCAAATAATCATAGCATCAAAACTTATTTGAATATGTTTATAAATATGGTGGCATCATATACATTAACTCAAAATATTTATTTTCTCACTAGTAGAATCTCTGTGCACCACTAGAAAGCAGTAAAATCCAAGATGGCACTCAACAACACAGCTGGTGTGTGTTGGAATTTGCTAAAACAGTGTTGTCAGCATACAGCGTGCTTTCAGAAGATAATTTCATGTAGACCTGCCTACCAACAAGTTCATTACAAAATGGTACGACAATTTAATTGAGAAAGGATGCATCTGTGATCAGAAAAAATATTCAGGTCAAACATCAGTCTCAGAACAAGTTGTTGACCATATCAAAGAAGCCATTGATGTTTGCCACGTGACAAGCAGAGCACACATTGAGTGTTTGTGATACCAATTGATACCACATGAGATTTTATGAGATCAGGCAACCATAGCCAATAATATGTAAGAATATTCCAATAAAGTTCCATTCTATATATGTTTGAAATCAAAGAGTGTTTTTGTGCTCATTCTGTAGATTGAGATCCATTAGCTTTTTGAAATATTAATGGAAAGAAAAGAATTGAAGATATTTAAATGAAATAAAGAGACAAAAAAATATTTCTACTAACCAGGTACTTGGCCATATCTGTGGAAGATCTGATAGTCTGTGTCAGATGGCACCAAACCACCTTGGAAGATTTCTTGGCCCAAAATAGAAGCAAATGGATAACTGACAGATTGAGCATAGGTTTGGATCAACCAGGGATGTTGAGGTCCTGAAAGAAAAAAATAATAATTTTTAAAAACAACAAATTTAACAAATAAACATTATTATGTTCACATCATAAACATGAAACATAATGGCAATTAAAATGTCTGAAAGAAACTATGTGCTTGGTTGATCCTAGTGTAGGGAAACAATAAATAATTATCCTCCCTGGGCATATCTTTGGACATCATGTGTCTATTGGTCACTTGAAAATTTAGAATACTTTCCCTTCCTCTTTTTGTCCACATTCTTCGACCAGATGAGGCCACCCTTTTCAGCTCTGTTCATTGAACAGAATAGGGAGTTTATCTCCAAACCGAGCAATGAACTTTGGTTTCACTTCAGCATTGAAACATAAGCCCATATAAATATGAACATCAAAAGAAGACAAGCTTTTTCACCATTTTTGTACACATTTTTGTATATTGCTTGTTCATGGAACAATGTGTATATTTCATCTGCTGAGACACATTTCTTTATTATTATTATAATAGTTTTTATATGTTTATATATATATCTATTAAATGTCCTATATGTGTTATATGAGTTTCTAATCTTTTTTTTTTTTTTTATTCAGTGTTAGTATATCAGTGGATATACTAATGCTAATATTGGAATTTGGTGAGTGGAGACATGACTGAATATTCTACTTAACACTGAACAGTTACCAGTAAACAGTAACCACTCCAATACTAACAATAAATCCCTTTTAGAATTTAAAAAAAACATCTGGGAACCTCTAATTAAAAACAAATAAATAACAATAAATAAATTATCTGATTAATCAATAATGGGAAACATTTGTTTGTATTTGTATGGAATTTCACAATGGATAGTTGGGCTACCAATTCCACAGTAAATGCACCAGTAAATGAAGATCAAAGGGTATATAGTAAAAATATGATGAACAAAGAACATAGATATGAAAAATAGTCCATCTAATAAAGAAAGAATGAATAAAAATAACATTAAATCTAGAATCACAGCACTGCCACACCTGGTGACTGAGTTAAAAAGTCCTCACCACACTTCTATTCTGAAGTAATTTATTAAAATTATATTAATAGGTGAGATAGTTTTATATATCCTACCCACACTAGTGGTTAGTTCAACAGGTTCATCTAAAAGCCAGGACTTTGTATGCTGATTTTCTCAGCAGATAAGACCCTCACCCACTAAGAATATCAATGAAACATAATGTTTTTACCTTTATTTGATCTTGTACCATACTACTAATAAACATAATAACATTGCAGTATGTCAAATTATCAACATCCATTGAGATATGAAAAAATTATCACATGACCAGAATTGATTTTCAGGGATAATTTTGTACCAAAATTGGGTCAGTTTACAAATAAAATGAAAACAGCCAATCTGTAAAATTAATATTCTTTAATAATCAATGCATTAAAATTACCGACTTGTTTCTTAAATATGTGCACCAAAAATTGCATTTGATTCAATTATACACAGTTGTAAGGAGATACTTATTTGAAAATTGAGTGTGTCCACAAGATGACCTCATGGATAGTCTCATGTAAGAATCTTGGTCTCTTTTGTATCTGTTCTTTGAACAGTGAAGACATATCTTCTCTAGCCCATGGTCAGTGTACTGCCATCTACACTAAATAAGAATTTTACCATTTTTGTACCCCTATTATAAACTGCTTGTTAACAGAACAATAAGTGCATATCTTATCTAATAGGACATGTTTGTGTATCCTTGTCAATACTTTTTGTAGAGATAGGCAGTTTAACCGAAAAAACAATTTTTTTTTTGGTTTCATCTAAACACTGGAAAAACACACCAAAATTTTTTACAAAACCATTCAGTTTAGTGCTATAACTCCTTAGCGACTATATCCAAGGAAACATGGTTGAAAAAAAACTTTCAGATTTTAATAAAATTAAATTTTGATCAACATTCAGACTATCACAAAAAAAAAACATCTAATTGACTATTTTTTGGAAATGAATGTGAAATCTATTTGTTTACAAATGAAATGAAAAAAAAAAAATACGACATATATGATACTTCAGAATCTTTTATATTTTGTCATATAATGTTTTCAAATAGAAAAAATAGGAAATACAACATGATATCTGAAATCTATTTGTTTCAGTTATCAAAGTTGAATGTTTTAAAAAAATACTTTTTGTAGTAAGTAAACAAACAAATAAAGAATAGTTACCTTAATGTTAAATTTTATGAAGTTGGATTTTTTAAGGGATAATTTTTTCTGGTAAGCCATTATGCTAAATGCATCTAAATTAGATATTAAGAATAATTAAAATAGTTCTTAATTTTACTTTTCAAATGTGTATATTTCCAGATATGCGAGTTTCTGGTATTAAGTTGTTTTTTCTTTATTATTTTTTTTCCTTTTTTACAAATAAAATGACATTACACAAAAATATGAATGATTTCCTAAGAAAGAATAAATACTAAATTAAAAACTGAATACCAAACCTTAAAACACGGTATCAAGAGAAAAAAACGAAATTGATAGTGATATGAAAATTGCCAAACTGCCCAACTCTAACTTTTTGTATGTGTATTATGTACATATCAAATGTTTCTATCAATGTAAATGAGCTAAATCTTGTCATTCCGTTTATTCAGTGTTAGTGTAGCATTGGATATACTAATGCTAATGGTGAGTGGTGACTAGAGATGGACGGTTTAATAAAAAAAATCGAAAATATTTTTTTTAAATTTCATCTGTACACAGTAAAACCGCACAAAAATATTTTACAAAATCAAAACCATTCAGTGTAATTACTACTGGTGACCATAGCCAAAAAAATACGGTTTAAAAAGACTTTCAGAGTTTGATAAATTAAATTCTATCAGCATTTATACTATTCTAAGAGGAAAAGATTGAACAAAAATACAATAAAAACATTTAATTGACTATTTTTTAGAAAATAAATGTGAAATCTATTTGTTTACAAAATGAATGGGAAAAAAGGAAATATGATAGATATGACACTTCAAAAATCTATTTCATATTTTAGCATAAAATGTTTTCAAATAAAAAAAGTTGGGGGGATAAAACATGATGTCTGAAATCTATTTGTTTCAGTTATCAAAGTTAAATGTTTAAAAATACTTTATGTAATAAAAGGAAATAAATTAAGTTAGCAAAACAAAGTAGTGAGAAAAAAAAAGTAATTGCCAGTTTCGTTTTAATGTCAAATTTTATAAGTCGGAATTTTTAAGGGCAATTCTTTTCTGGTAAGCCATTATGCCAATCACAAAATAAAATTGTTGTAAACCAACCAACCAACTGAGAACATCTTGCAAATGTCATATTTGCAAACATAATGCAGTAGATTTTCATAGAAACACAAGTAATATGCAAAGTCAACTTCGGAGTTGTATTTTAGTTTCTGTAGGGTTAAAGATTTAGACCTTACTGTTTTAAGAAGTTAACTGTTGAAAACGAATAATAAAGGTTTGATTTCAACAGACAACTCCATAAAACTTATAGGATTGAGTCACAAAGTTGACTCCATCATTATGGAAATAATGGCATAATTCAAATAAATGTTGATTAACCCCTATTTTCTTAACAAGTTTTAGAAGAATCAAAACAAAATTTAAAAAACAAAAAAAAAAATGATTAATTTTGTTATTTATTATTGAAAATTACATTTAAAACCCAGATTTCATTAAAGATTAACAATTCCTCAAATCTGGAAAATTGTTTCCTCTAAATATCTAATCATTAGGCATGTTCAAAATGTAGAATTAAAAGGAGATGTGATGTTTCACACTTCAACTTTGTCAGAGAAGAAAATCAATTTCATACAGCAACGTTACACTGCTCAGCCAAATTAATTATTAAAATTTTAAATGAATAAAAATAGGTCAACTGAATCAGAGAAAATACATTTTTGCATTAATTTTTTTTTAAATATTGTTTTTAAAATTACGAAAAGAGAAAACTCACAACAAAAATTATTTTGAGTCTTAAGAAAATAACTTTAATTTTCAAATAACTTTTTTTGGATGTTGAAATTTAAAAATTTTTATGATGTGGTCTTCTGGATTTATCTTTCTAGAATTGTAAAAATTAGGGACTGGAAATGTTTTTTAATCAAATAAGCAAATGTTGAACCTACCCCCTGATCTTAACATTTTTTTCAAGTTTTTTTAATAAAATAATCAATTAAGTCATTAATGAATAAAGAGCTGGAAATTTCATTAAAATTGGACAATTCCCTTATTTTTGGTAATCGTTTTAAAATTTATTTTTAAATTTATTACCTCCCTTGAGTAAAATTGCACATACCTACTAATCATCATTACACAAGAGAATGAATGGTTTCCTTAGAAAGAAAAAATACAAAATTAAAAACCGAACCATAAACCTGCAGTATCAAGGGGAAAAAAACAAAATCGATACTGAAATCAAAATGACCAAACTGCCCAACTCTAGTGGGGACTCAACTAAATATCCTCCCTAGCACCATCCAAACCCAATACAGCCATTGTGTTTCTTCAAAATTACAGAAGTGAAATCTCAACTTTTCAAATGCTGTTACAATTCTTGAAAAAAAAAGTATTTCAATTGAATAAACCTAATTTTTCCTAACAAGAACTTTGATTATTTTCTCATCAGAAGATTAGTAACTAACCACTTTGTTTTAATTAACCTCTAAACCAGTAAATTAATGATTTTTTTTTCATAGGAAATTAAGTTGTTGTGATAGCTACCCCCAAAAATAACCTTGACTAATAGCCTAACAAACTTTTTAGCAATTGCTTCACTTTTAACAGATTTTGTTTTGGTATAATGCTACATTTTCATAAGGCCTTGAAGTGGTTACAATAAGCTTAGGGAAATATTGAGGTGATCATTTTTGTAGATAAAATTGTAATTGTTAAAGTTTAGCATTTTGGAAGGACTCAGATTGTATATTCGGGTAAGTTGATAAGGTTTTTTTGTTTAATGGTATATCAACCTTCATGGGTTATCTAATGCCAAAGCCATCCTTGTAGAAGAATAGTAGTGGTTCTATTTAACGCATAATTGATAGGGATAAGGGGGTTTAGTAAGTTGATAAGGACAAAATTCAAGACAATTTTGTGTGTAACTTAACTTTTTCATAGGCAGATCATTTTTTAAATCCTTATAGAGTGATCAAATTATTATCAGAAAATTTACAAAATAGAGGGTATGTTCAAGTCAATTAATCATATATAAAAACAAAAACATGATAATTTGATCAGCAATTGTGTGTCATAGTACAATAGCATGAAAACAAAGCACTCACTTTTACTTATAATATTGGACCAAGTCACTAATAAGCACCCTAGCTAAGACCTAGATTCAAAAGGACATGTTTTGCTTTTCACCGTCAAATTCCGGTTGTTGGTTAACTGACGATTTTTAGACGCACTTTTTTAATGTTATTCCATGTTGAATTTGTTACTTCAGTAGCAATTTTTTTTTAGATTATAAAACTATAAACGAAAGACATGTTTTTATATCAAAGACACGTTTTTTTTATTATTTCATGTTGATGTTGTTAATTCAATAGCAATGCTTTTTTTCATTATAAAACTTTAAACAAAAGACACATTTAACACAGGAATGGTTAAAGCTATAAAAAGTATATTATAAGGTTATAATAATAACTGGTAACCCTAGCAAAATCTTTTTTAAATAAATTTTTTTTAAATTTAAACTAATATTGTTATTGTTGTTTTTGTTTTTTGTTTTGTTTTTGTTTTAATTATAAAACTTTAAACGAAAGACACGTCTTTATATTAAAATAGTTTTATTTAATCAGAAGAGAAATGCAGATATGTTTATTTAAATAAAAATTGTTCTTACAAAGTATTTTTTAGGCTTATTTAAATAAAAGGATGTTGTTCAGAAATGGTATTACACAATCTATAAAATATATTTTTCATGTGTCTCTACGTGGATTCGTATCTGAAATAGTATTGTTATAATGTCAATAATAATATTAGTTTATTGTTGGTTGAAAATTATTTTTTAACATATACTAACAACATAAAATAACTCATTTTTTTTATTAACTATCCTTAGAGGCACATGGAAAATAAACAAACATGTCTTTCGTTTTAAGTTTTTTTTTTTTTTAAATAACAATATTAGTTTATCTTTAGTGCAAAATTAATTTTTTCACATATGCTAACAACAACAACATGAAATAACTAATTTTTTTATTAAAATCAAAAACTATTTTAGTATAAAAACATGTCTGGTTTTTAACGGCTGTTGATTTTGTTTACTAACAACCAGTGAAAAGCAAAATTCAGTTCCTTTCAAAACTGATCTGGATTAGGGTGCCTATTAGTGACTTGGTCCATGATACTTTGCAAAACAAGCTTTACACAATCCTACACTGATGGAGCCACCTAGCAAAGTTTCTATACATCAACACCATACAATAAAAATGTCACTATGCCTACAAAAGGGTTAACAAGTTTTTATTGGAGTGTAAATTAAATAGGAAAGTTGTATGTATATATGTAGAAAAATTATTTGAGGATATTTGCGTGTGTATGTATGAAAGTTATTTTATGATCCATATGTTATGCAAAATTACTAAAAATGTACTTAATTATTTAAGACGAGTTCATTGTTGTTGGTTGTTAAGTGTGCTCAGAATTATGTGAAAGTTTGTGTCTTGGGTAAAATAGGGTGTAACACATAGTGTGTGTGCTTAGTGTGCTACAAAGTCCATTGAAAACAGATATTCCCAGAAGGACAGAAAAGAAAGTGAATTGTTTTCACACTTATTCTTTAATACCAGGATATGTCACCTCCTAGTGATAGTTGTAAAAGTTATTTTACAGGCATGGGAGGTAATCCCACACAATAAACAAGATTTCAGCATTCTGTTTATAAATTTACTACTGATTGAATAAAGCCTTGCATAATTTTTATATAATTATTGAAATACTTAAATTTATTATCATTTATTGGTTTGTAAAGACTAAATTTCAATAATAAAAGAATTTTTGTTTCTCAACATAAAGACTAAAAATTAGGCAACATGAAAAAAAAAAAAAAAAAAAAAGGAAAAAATGAAAAAAAAAGGAAATAAAATGACCATACCAGTTTGAAAGACAATTTCCCAGCCTCCTGCACCAGCAGAATCCAAATTAACGAAAGCTTTTACAGATTTTGCCCAGGGGTGTTGAGTGATAAAGCCATGGCTAGCCTGTAAAGAAAAAAAAAAGATAGAAACATGTTTTGGTGGGTACGGTGTATGGAGACACAAAGACATTTTATGAGTCAAAATTTTGCATTGATAAGTTTATATTTTTGTTATCAATACAATATTTAGATTTTTGGCCTACCTTAGTTTAGAATGAAATAGTGATCAAGTATATGCTTCATCTACAAACAAGTATGAATAACACTGATGATGATGATGATGATGATGATGATGATGATGATGGGAGAGAAAATCTACAGGTTCAGAAAAGTTTAAAAAATAAACAAAAAAAACACATATTAAAGTACCTTACACTGTCATGTAATTTTTGGTCACCCTCAATCAAAAGCTAGAATACAGAGCAATGTTTCTCAACCAGTGTTACCCAGAACCCTAGGGTTCCACAAGAAGTCGCTAGGGGTTCTGCAAGAAACAGTAATAAATAGGATAATGCATAAATAGACTAATATTGGCATATAATAATGTTTATGCTGGGGATCCCTGAGACATGAAAATTATTTCAAGGATTCCACAAGGGTAAAAAGGTTGAGAAATGTTTATCTAGAAGCTTCCCTCTGGCATGAAAAATTTACAAATCTTACATATTTCATTAACTGGATATTTACTTATCAATTATGTTCTGTATACAAGTTAATTAACAAAAATGGAAAAGATATATTTCATACTACAATCGTGATAGTATGTATACATATTTCGTCTGTTGTTTAAAAAAAAATTATAGTGAAATATTATTTTCTTAAATCAGGAAAATATTTTCAATATGAAAAGCAGATAAGGTAAGTTTTTTTTTTTTCTTCAAACTCAATTTGTTCAGAGTTGAAATGTCAGTTAGCTAAAAGCTGACAGTCAATTATTGATTTAATGGGCATGGCCAATCCCCCCAACATAAACGGCAAAGAATCGATTGTGCCATGCACCAGAGACCCAGATGGGATGAGACAGAATTTGCATAAAGGGTAGCCAAGAGATTATAAAAAGGAACAGTGGCTGATACTGTGAGTCAGCAAAAATATTTTGTTATGTTCTTAACATACATGAAATGATAATAATGAATGAAAAACAGACTCATATGTAAATCAATGGTTTTATTTACTGCAGGACAGAGCTAATGGCTTCTACCAAAACTGAGCACTTGTGTGGGACCAGATAAAGTGTATATCTAACCAAGTGTCATAGTGGGCTTTCTTCTCCAATGCATCATGACCTAATGGGAAGTCACTCCGAAATTAGAGGGTAACTCTAGATATTTTCTTAGGGTGATCCTAACATATGTAAAATTATACATAGGATTTGTGTGTGTAAATAGTTTTGAAATATTAATATTGGGCACAGCAAAAATAAAATAGAAAATAGTATTTAATATTATATGAAATCAAATTATCACGTTAAACTTATTTAAAATAGAAGGGGCATAATTGAAGAATAAAACAGCTTAGATGCTAGCTCTTTCCATCACTCCCAGCTTTACTTGCAAATTTTTCCTAATATAAATGAATTAGACAGTAAAGAATAAAATTTCAGTTATTACTCTTAAGATTTATCAACAAAATTTTTGCACATATCTATTGAAATAAAATCAAACAATTAGAAATCAAGAATATTAAGCAAATATTTATCAAAATCAAATTTTTAAGATCAATATGTAAATTAACCTTCCCATTCACACCATAAATTGCTATTTGGTTGTACATATAATATTTTGTATGTATATATATATATAGATACAATTGCATGATACAAGTATGTAGATAAAGCCAACAGTACTCATAATATAAAACAACTTTCTTAATAATTGAGACTTAGATAAAAATAAAATCATGGAGAATGTGACGTAAATAACTAAGGGAATTGTGACACCAGTGGTGATTTAGTTTGGGTTATAGGCAGACAAACAGACAATCTCCATTATAATAACAAGATATAGTATGTAACAATGATTTGCAACAAATTCTACCTATAGAACAATACTAACAATATTACATCTTCAATAATAGAAATGAATTGTAGAAATAATTAAAAATATAAAAACTTTTACATTTATAGTGTAACTGTTATCATGTGAGGAAATGGGGTGAATGTCGAATATAATATCAATAAAAGTAAAAAATAAATCAAATATTTTTGATGAAGCATTCTTTTCAGATCAAATGACAAGGGAGTGATATGAATTTTTTTAAAATTTGCTATACTTATAGACCTTTATGATATGAATTGAATTCATATCACCAGTCTCACCTTTCAAACTTGACCTTTGACAAAAATAAGAATTTTCAATGATAATGACAAAGTTTAAAATTCAATATCTCAAGTGGTTTTGCATCCTGAAAGCTAATTTATGTACCATTTTAAAGTACTCGGATGGATCTAAAATGTACCATATGTATTTTTTTATCTTAGGTCAAATAAGACAAGTTTAGATTGACCTTATCCTTTGAACTTACTAAAAATTGATATTTCATTTTTTTTTTAAATTTGCCTAATGATATCTGTCTTATATCATATGTACAAAATTACATGGTGAGAATTTGGGTAGAATTTGTGCAACATGAGTTTTACTAAAATGACCCAAATTGAAAATGGCAGATTCAGGCATCTGCCACTATTTATCAAAATTTTGATATCTCACAATATGGTCAAGTTGTATATCTTTAGAAAGATTTTTAATGTTCAATAACATTTACATAAGTATCTTGGTCATAAAATCAACAGAACTTTTGTTATGGGTAAATGATAATCAAATAGGTTTTGGGGAAAAAAAACAGGTAATTTTGTTTTTGCTTACACTTTTTGATACAACAAACAGATTGTGTTATGAAAACAAATCAAGATCTCTCTTATAACATTCCAGATAGGTAAGGAATAATTACTACCAAATATTAACATTGAGAGGTGAGACTAGTGCCATTCAATTCAAATCATGAAGTTGTATAAGTGAAGCAAATTTGAAAAAAATCCATGTTGGTCATGGTCTGATCCGTTGTTAATTTGACATGGAATGACTCAAGACTTAATTGTTATGAATGAAGAAAGTAAAATTCACTGAATCAAAAATGCAGTCATTTCAATGCATCACAAGAAGAGAAGACATAAATATCAGCACTTTTGTCAAGAGCTGTAAAATTATAGGGCTTAGAAGTTAAGATACTGTTGATAATCAATGGGGCACTGGGAATAGTTCCAAAGATGATTGAAAAGAGAATAGAAGAATTGAAACAGTATACATGACAATGTCAGAATTTGAAATCTGAAAGAGTTTTACAATCATTTTCAATAGCAAACAAATAGTAAAGTTACAAATAATAATAAATTCTTTTTAAGAAAAAAAAAAAAAAATCTTTAAACCATAGCTTTACAATATTGAGAAGAGTGTAATGATATGGATAAAGAAACACAATTTATTCACCCAACAAAGATAAATAATAAGAATTTTGAAGCAAAGATATATTTTGTAATTTGAAGATAAGACAGGTATCTAAGTTCTGTTTTTTTTTTTTAGGTAGCGGCCAACAAAACTGTAAAACAAAAGTGTGGATTTTTTTTTTTTTTTTTTTTGCTTAGCAACCTCATTTTGAAACTATGAAACTACATGTATTACACACATTGGGTTGGTCCAATTAGTACTTTGGCCAACATTTTCTGGTGGGGAAAAGGTATGTAGTGGAGGTACTCATAGTGTAACAGTTATCATTATAGGAAATATATACAGCAACCACAGTTCAAATTCTGGACAAGGCTTGGAAAGGGTATGATTCATTACACCAAATATCACTTGTCGGAAAACTTACTTCACAGAACATCATTACACAGAAATAATCGCTTCATCAAAGAGTTGTTTCTTCAAAAAATCAAGAAGCCAAATTCAAATAAAGATAACTTTAATATATGAATTGGATTTTTTACAATTCTGTATAATTTTAAAATTACACCATGTTGTGAATAGTATTTGTGTATTTACAATAAAAAAAATATCAAAGAATAAAATTGATTCAAGAAATTAAAAAATAAAGATATTTTATTTTTTAACTTGAATTGAACATGTTAAGACAATGGCCAGAGATCTTAATCAGGATTTCTCCATCCGGTCTCGGTTCTGGGTTTCTTTTTGTTACAACCTGCGCACATGAGGTTATCATGAGAAAACCTTTCCTCCCACCCTCTTATTAGTTCTTCTGTCTTTATTTAACATTAAATTTTTCTTTGGCATTCTACATTACAGGGCAATCTAAAGTCATCAATTCTCCTCATCTATTCCCAGTTCGTATTTATTCTCAGATATCGCCTCAGAAGATTCTTTTTATAACCACATTTGAGTTTCCTACTTAATTCGTCAATGTCAACTTTCTGAACTCCCATATTCAAAAATTCAATAAACAAGTTGTCTTGTTTTTCTAAGTTACAATTCTCTTTAAAAAAAAAAATCCTTAAATGTAAGAATCTCCAAATTACTCTTCTCTAAATAGGCTACTCAGTCATATATCACATATGTAATGTTTTGACACTAAAATGGATTCACCTACTTAGCACTATATATACTGGTAGACAGGCTGGCTTTGGGTAGCTTTTTGACCTTTTTGCACTAACTGACATTGGAGCTTATTTTTTACCCCCCTCTTTGAAGATACTAGTTTTTACTGTATGCATCCAACTATTCTCCCTCCAGCTATGGGTAAATTGTAAGGCAGACAGCTCTTTAACCTTGGTATGACAACCGATCTAGAAGGAAAAAAATAGACCTTGTGTTACATCCTGTTCTTGCAGAGGTGGTTGGGTAAATACATACTGTATGTATTGGATAGTTTTTAAAAAAGATGTCTGCAGTCTGAACAGGAGTTTGAATGTGTTTAGTGCTTTTTGTTTTAATTTTATGGGCTCATGTACAAGATATCAGAGGGCCAATTGGCTACAATTTAAAAGGCTCATAGAAAAGTGAAAAATCATGATTTTTTAAAAAATGTTGTGAGCCTGTTGAATTTAGCCCTAGAGTTATTGTAATTACAATTTATTTTGTTAGAATATTGTAAGGAGGAAAAGAAAAAGAAATTGAGCAACAAAAAAATAGATGTTGATTTTTTTGTAAATGAAAATTGGGTTATTTCTCTGAGATTGTTAGTTCCCAGTAAACCACTATAATTATAAAATTTGATAATAATTGTCTTATAAGTCCTGGTGATATAAGGACTTTTTTTTCTTTATCTGCTTAGTATTTAGCATTTTTTATATTTCTTTCTGTAAGGCCTGACATGAACAGAGATAAATACTGCATTTTAATTAAAAGATGGAAGTTTTATTGAATTAAAATGAATGTTAAGTTGTTTTGAATATTATAAACAACTTATTTAGTTCAAGATATTTTATTTTAAGTCACAGATACTATTTTGATTTATTTTTAGAAGGTTTTATCATTTATTTCCTTCCCACGTCCCAATTTTTTTCCTCCTCAAAAAAGGAAAAATTGGTTATAACTAAAGTAGCTTTAAAGGTGTTTTAGTCATGGAAAGGTCAAGGAAATTGTCATGGTGGTGTCACTATCATCAAGAATCAATGGGTTGCCAAATGTTAAGCTTTTATTTTGCACAGGAAGCATTCATCAATATTTGTGTTGTTGGTAAAGAAAAAGGAAGTATCAATGTTCTGAATAAAGAATTGGCTTTCTCCTAGATTGGTTGCTATACCAAAGTTAAAGAGATGAGTTTGCCTTACTATTTACCCATAACTGGAGGGAGAATAGTTAAATTCATACCTTTCTCAAAAGTATTAGTGCCATGTGAAATGCAAACAGCCTTGTTGGGGATTTGAACCCTAGTAGCAGAATCCACTGTTTTACGATGATAACCGTTATGTCACAAGTACCTCCAATATTATACCAAGCCAAATCTAAGATGAGTAAGACATGCTAAGCACTGCTTGAAAAGAACAAACTCATAAGACATGTTCTTCTAGGGACTCCTACACAAGGACACACCAGTGTGGGTTGAACAGCAACAACTGTATTAGGCAAAACATTCTAAGATTTTCTACATCTTTTAGAAAAAACCTGAAAGCAAACATCAACATTGAATCTGAAAGCAATGACGTTGATATTTTTGTCATGAAATGAGGGAAATAAAATCAATGACAATTTGTTCAATAAGGAAATGCTGCAACTTGAATCTTCTGACAAACTTTGACAGTAAAAATCAATAAATATATTTCATATATTATTCAAAATGTTGCTTTGTTCTTTGTTTTTATTAATAGGACATTTCAACTAATATATTTTCTGTCCTAATTTTTAAAAATGGTGAACAATATGAATTCTAAAGAAAGTCTTGCAATATTTTGGTAATTTGAGGCACAATTTGGCAGCTCTGGGTGCTTTTGCTGAGATTGTGAAGGTAATGAACCATAGTGGACTGTGAGATGCAAAGCTCACCAAGTGCTACTCACTGGATTTGCCTCTATGGCAGCATGACCTCATAATCCATGGTTTTAGGCCTACTTGACCTTATCTGATTGTCAAGATTCTTGCAGCCTGAGCAAAATTTCTTGAACCATCTGGTTACTGTACTGTGATCAACTACACCTTCACCTTTCACACAACAAATGTTTTTGGTTGATTCCATGATGTTATGGCTCAATTTGAACTCATAAATCATAAGTTCCCAGATTAGACTACACTGCATGTTCATCTGTGTAGCTTTCATATCATACGTGGAATAAAGCAATGCACAACATGTCAGCACACCAACTACCATGATACTACCAACCACAGCAGGTACCTCCCATACCTTGAACTGCTTTAATCATATGATATATGCACTACAAACTAATATGTACCAAAATATTGGAAAACTTTTGACTCACCCTAGTAACAAAAAGCTGAAGATATCCATTTCAGAATAATCAGTTGATTGACAAACAAGAAAATATGACTAATTCTGTAAATATTTAATATTTTAATATCACAAAACCATTGCAATTGTCAATATATGATTCATAGGATTACATTCCTGTGAATAATAAGTAAATAATCAAAATAATGGACACTAAGTCATTTGTTAATTAAAAATGAAGCAAGATCAAAATAATGAAATATCAAATAGTGAAATATATATTTTAGTTTTAATAATAAATATGTGTCTATAAAGCAAAAGATGAACAAGTTGTTTGATGAACAAGTTTTATATGAGAGACATTCAATAAATAAGGTGAATTTTGTAATAAAACAACTCGCATTTCACCAAGTAAAAACTTTTCACTTTATTTTTCAATACAATCTCCATTCTTTAAAACATTTTTTTTTCCATCAAAATACAATCTTTTCTATTCCTTTTGTATAGAAATCTTTGGCCTGAGCTTTAGCCATTTGCTGATGTTACTCCTCACTTCATCATTACTTTAAAATTTTGTCCATACAAAAATATTTTGAGGGGGCCAGATTTGGACTTTAAGGAATATGTTCCCAAATAAACTGACTGATAGTTTCCAACATTATTGCTGCAGCATGTGGCCTTGCATTGTCCTAGTGAACACCCAAGGTCATCATGCACAATTTTGTGTGGTGTACCCACAGAAATTCCCACTTGTTCAGATAAGTTTTTTATTGTAACTCTTCTATCAGCCAAAATGAGCAAATTAACTGAATCCACCATTTCAGATGAGCTTACCATTGTGGGTCTGTTTGATCAATCTTCACCTCGACTACTATTTCAAACTTCTTTAAACAATTAGCCCATTTGTAAACATTTTTGACCTAAAACATGCTTCTCCATACTCATCACATTCTTCTGTAAATTTCACATGGTTTGGAGCCTGGAGTACTCTGAGTTGCCGCCATTTTGAATAGGCTTAAAACAAATATTTTTTGCAAGATTAAAATAATTTTTGCTATAAAGCATTTCCAAACAATGCAGAATTTACATTTATGAAAAAATTCTGAAAAAAAATTTTGCTTTTTTTTTAAAATTCACTATTCATTGAATGACCCTCATAAATTAAGATCTCTGAAATTTAGCATAAAACCAATTCCTTCTCATTCTCCAAGACACTAAAGGTATACTGGTCTACACACAATACTTGATAAACATGAATGCTAAGACATTACCTGCAACATGTTCTCTTCAGCACTATTAAAGAGAAAGATAATGCTGTGCCGTAGTGGGGTACGTCTTTGAGACAATGCACGAAGAACTTCCAACATCAAAGCACAACTGGAAGCATCATCTCCAGCACCTGCAAAAGACAAGAATGAATTTTAGTTCTCAAGAGAGAATAAGACATAAATTGCTTTTTCTAGTTGACCTTTTTAAAAACCATTATGTTAAATGTTAAAAAAAGATTCACATGACAAGTGCAATTAAAATGTAACATAATCAAAAACAGAACTTGACTAAAAACACATTTGAAACCTTTTCAATCAGAACCTGTCTTATGATATACATAATGAATAGTCCTTTGCCCATGTCCACAAGGCCTGATAAAGGCAAGAAGCAAATGATATTCTGCAGAAACTATTACTGATGAAGACAACACAGATGATCTAGCACATCTAGTAAATACACTTGCTCAAGCCGAATCTCTGCTGTATAGCCTGGAGCAAGCAGCAAAAGGCATTCGTCTCTACCTGAATTCGGATAAAACAAAGTTCATGTAGTATAATCAAGATGCTGCCATCTCTTTATTAAATGGCAAGCCTCTGAAATTAGAAGACCCATTCATATACCTTGATAACAATACCTTATCTACTGAAAGCAATATCAGTATATGCATAGGTAAAGCATGGACTACTGTTGGTAGGTTAACACTGTTAAACCACATGAGGTGTGCCCTTTGGATGCTCTCCAGTAGCAAGATACAATCTCAGTTGTACAGTAGCCATGTTGGATTTACCATGAGATGGTTGAACAAACTCATTCTTCCAATATAACTCTTGTTGGATTTTTTTTATATGCATTTACATTGAAAACAGTGCAATAAGATCATCAAAAGTTTATATCCCCATCTGCTTTAAACACAGAAAAGTATATTACTTGGAAGAAAGAAATGCACAGGACTGGAAATACCAAGACAGGTTCCCATTGTACTGTTATCTCTGGAAGGAAAAACCAGGGAGGCCATATTAGAATTGGTTATCACCACTCTGAATGCAGATGATGGCATAGAAAAGTTATACAAAAAACTCAACACTTTTTTAGAAGATGCAAATCAATCAGCCTTTATGACATACAAGATTTTCATGAGTTACCAAAGACAGAGTGACATATCAAAAGATGATTTTCTTGTTAACTTCAAGCATCATGTCATGAAATTAAAGGACCACAAGATACTTTTGCTGGAGCCAGTACTTGTCTACAGGGCATTAAAGAGTGTTAATCTTACGCCAGGGAATGAGAGGCTGATTAACGTCACTGTCAGCGAACTGACACTATTCGCTATGTCCAAACAACTTAAGAAAATCATGCACCAACAGTATTCCTTTGCTTTGTCACCCAACACTCCAGCAGTCGTGTTGAAGAATGAAATAGATGTTGCATACCATGAAAACAACCAGGCAGATGCTAGCAGGGTGTTTTATAGTCACTGGCGTCCTCATTTTTCTGTTCTTTATAAAACAAAACAAAAAACTGTGTGATAGATAGCTTGGTCCAAAAACTGTCATATGGTGCAAACATAAGCAGGTGCTTGTCAAACATGAGGATGGCAAAAATAAAGCAAGCTAGCACTTGACAGAAAAGGCCTGATGAATTTACAAAAGTAGCAAAATCTGAAGAGAATGATATTGATGAAGATTTAGAAACTAAACAGCAATGTCGAGCAACATCAGACTGTGAAAATGATAGATCACCTCAATAAAACTCCACTCTAAAGAAAATTGAGCTTTCTAAACCAGGACAAACTATCAGATGCAAGTTATCCAACAGTATTGATAATATAAAATAATTTTCTTAATTGATATTTGAATAAAAAATAAAATCATGGAGAATGTGACATAAATAAATAAGAGAATTGTGGCATTGGTTGTGACATAGTTTCAGTGACAGACAGACAGACACATAATCTTCACATTATAAGATTGTGTTTTCATCAAACTGATAGGTTATCAGTGTTGCTTTAAGAATTTTTATAACTAATCTTTTCAGTAATAACCAATCAAGCAATTGCAAATCATTAGGCACAGATGAGTAAGTTTACTGAAATCAATCCAATCAATACAGCTATTGAAATTGAACAATATTAAACATAATTAATCATGTGAATTTGACCAACAAAATTATGAAAAATAATCTTGTATGCCCTGACTTTTTAGAATTTGTAGCAGCTAAATTTAACATTTGTTCAACTTTTTATCTGGTTTTTATAGACTAAAAAATAAAAATGTACTTTTGAAAGAAAACATTTATGCAGTATTTACAGCAAACACATGGACATGTTCACACAAAAATGCAATAGAGTTGTGGCAAAAATAAACTCACACTAAGAGATAGAAAATTATAAACAAACATGCATTCAAATTGATCTGAGGGAAATCTGCTGTTAACAATCTCCAAATAGAGTTGCCTCCAAATCACACTAATGAATATCTGCAATAATTTTGTTTACCACTAACTGCATTATGTTTTTCCATGTACAATTGCTTCAAAGATTTTCTGCAGCTGTTGTCATCACCTTCATAGAGGTTTCCTAGTTCTCACATCTCACTGTTGTTGAATTCATAACCATTGTCAAAAAGAAGTTTTTTTAGGAGCACCAAAAATTGTCATCCTTCATATTTCCAATCCAACAAGCAAGAGTCAATCTTTCTTTTTTTTTTTTTTACTATTGCTTACTTAAAGATTTCTCATAAGCATTTAAGGAATTTAAATAGTCTTAAAGCCATCTTGTTCTAAAGACAATAATTAAACATGCAATTTTAAAAATATCCTTTTGCATCCTCTACCAATGATTATAATTTTGTGTTATAAAATGACAATTACAAATTCAGATCTGAATCAGCAGCACACAAAGTGGTAAGGGTTAAAACAAGTGAATAATAAAAGTCAGCCCACAAAACTGTATACATAGTCTAACAAAATTTAAAGAGGAAGAGAGAGACAATGATTTCATCATTAAGGTATGCCAACCAATGGATTCCCTTGACTCTTTCTCACCATCCAACCCTATTGCTTTTGGCAAGTCCTCTAGATAGCATCCAGTGTCCGCACAGAGCTGATGAATGTAAATTTTTGTTGGTCGGCCAACACTGATATGTCCATGTGTAAAATATTGCTTACAAGTTCATCCTTACTTCTCCAACAGTGCCCAGCATGTCTTGCTCACTGTTCTTAAATGGTTTGTGAGATGGGAGGTAAGTGGCCATACGACTGCTATTTTGTAGGGTGCTGCTTCCAGGATTTGTTCAAAATAGCATGCAGCAGCCTTGTGTAGTTCTCATCTAGATTTTTCTCTAGGCATTTCATTAAAATCCAAGTGAGCCAACCATACAGTAGTACTGACACAGCTATAGCTTGGAAGAATTCCCATTTTGTTTTATCAGAGAGATCAGATTTCCATATGGTTTTAGCAGACCATGCTTTACCTGTGTATGTTAAACCACTTTCAATAGATGAGATATTGCTTCTGAGGTATATGAACTGCTCTACTTATTTCAGAGGCTTGCCATTTAGTGAGGAGATCACACTATTTTGATTAAAACACATGAATTCTGTTTTATCTGAGTTCATGTAGAGACTGATGCTTTTTGCAGCCTGCTCCAGGCTATGCAGAAGCTTTGATACAATCTCAATCCAATTTTACTGCTTCATTTGTTTTAACTAGTAATGTTATATTAACTTTTTTATTAATATGATCATTCATTGATATAATATTCACTCATTCATTATATTGTTCTGCATATTGACAAGATCTTGTCTGATGAATTGATAAACAACATAAGGATCACTTTCATGGCTTGCTATCTGGACCAATAGGATTTGTTTTTCTATAATTTCTTGCTCCCAAATTTATGAATTGATTTTGGACCCTGAAGTGTCTACTTCTCTATTTTTTATCATAACTGTTACATCTTCTTCCATTACATACAATTCATACTTGTACTAGGAATCAAGTTCAAAAGGATTCATTTTACAAACTTTAAAATATCATCTTCATTCTATAAGATTATTGCTTGGTTATTAAGATCCAAGAAAACATTTGTGTCTTCTTAATAATGTTATTTCAAAAGCAATATTTTAGAACTTATCAAAACAGAACAAATAAATTGTCTACACTGCAAACAATAGCTTAGGATGATCTCTCCTGATTTTGCTTTATTTAAGCAGCCACAAGTGATGGTAATCTTTTTATGGACATTTTTCTCATCAATAGATGCCACTCTATAAGTAGCAGTAGTAATAGAGTATTTGATCCTGGCTGTTGGCCTATGAGGTTCTTCCACCCAGCATCAAGTGAAACATACCATTGACCCACTTTTGGATTCATATGCCTTGCTTCACATCCACCATGCAACATCCCATGGTTTCCAATGCTACATGCTTGTACAACTCAGTCATGTATGGACATTAGGTGCTGTATTGAGGACTCATCAAGCGCAACAACAGATGGTGAGAGAGAGTCAAAAGAATCCCTGCTGTTGGCATGCCTTGATGATGATGAAGTAGCCACCCACCAACTTCCACTAATTTTTGTTTACAGTTGATGTCCAGTGGTTGATATCAACAGTCTCAATACCATATTTCTGTATAATACCCTCCTAACTTTGAACTAAGAAATTCTGAAAAAATAAATTCTTATGATTTATTAGTATTTGTAGCATGCTAAATTTTACTTAAATTTAGCATTTGTTCAACTTTTTATCAGTGCGGACTGACTAAAAATAAGAATTTCAATAGTTTACATTATGTCTTAACCACAAAATTTATACAGTATTTAGAGCAAAAACATGGACATGTTCACACAAGTTTTCTGCAAAAATAAGTTCACAATAGGAGAAACAAAATTATCAACAAACACATTCCAGTGGCTTGTGGATATTTCTTTGTAACAACCGAAAATATATTAGTTTGGACTATAGATAACTTACATTCAGTCATCCTGTCTTAACTATGGTGAGGCATGAGGCCGGAAAAAAAGTTAATTATATAGTCATATAATATATATAATATGCACCCCTAATTTTGGGACTGAAAAATAGTGTGTCTAATACACAAATAATTACTGTAACTTAAATACACCAAAGGAAACCCTGAGCTGATCATAAAAATGTCCTTTCTTTTTATTGTTACAAAAGTAAATTTCTTTGATTTTCTCTTTAGATTATTTCCTACATTTCCTTCATTATTATGCAGAGATAAGATAGAGATAAAAATTAGAACATTATGAATAACTCTACAAAATTAATTTTAAGTAGATTTCTAAAATAAATACAAGGTTCTAAAGATAAAAGTAAACAAAATAAAAACAAGAGGGAGTGAATGACAAAAGTGACAAACTTTGATACAATTTTGAATGCATAATCAATGATAAAACAAACCCTTGGCAAAAGTTATGCACTAACCATACTTTAAAAAATGTTCTCTGTCTTTTTTTTCTTTTTTTTGTCATATCAGATAAACAAACTACAGATAAGACACAAAACAATTTTTTGTTTAACAGCCAAACATTCTGAATTTGTGAAATATACTGCAAACATGTAACCACTTGAATGAGTCAAAAGTCTTGCAATATTTTGGTACATGCTAGTTTACACATGACCAAAGAAGTCAAGCCATAGTAGGTACCTGTTGTGGTTGGTAGTATCATGCACAGACACATGCATTGTTTCACTCCATCTGTGATTTGAAAGCCATAAAAATGAATGTGCAAAATAGTCTAATTCAGGAAATTATGCTTTAAAAGTTCAAAATGGGCCATAATGCAAGAAAAACAACTAAAAATGTTTATTGTGCAAAATGTAAAGGCATACAGTAGCCAGATGGTACAAAAAATTTCTCTCAGATTGCAAGAACATTGACAATCAGGCAAGATTGTGACCTGATTCATTGTTTGAACGGAATTTTTTTTTTAAATTTAAAAAAAAAAACATGTAAATATAGATTGTCCGGGTAGTTTTTGGTCAGATGCTATCTTGAGTAAAATCAAAACAGATGGTGGCTATCATAAGGCCACCCAATATTAGAATGTCTGTTGAGGAAATCAGAAGTAGAAAATCTCAAGTGGTTTGGAAAACTCCCCGGGTCGATCCCACTTGAGTTGACTGCAATTGTTAGAAATAGTCTTTTGATGTATCCAGATTTGTTGGTATCAGGAAATCGGAAGTAGCCACTAAGTCAAGTGGTGGGAAGTGATTGTGAATGT
This sequence comes from Doryteuthis pealeii, assembly GCA_023376005.1. Classification (NCBI taxonomy): domain Eukaryota; kingdom Metazoa; phylum Mollusca; class Cephalopoda; order Myopsida; family Loliginidae; genus Doryteuthis; species Doryteuthis pealeii. Next base: position 25,746,861 of record CM042142.1, read on the forward strand.
TTTTGTTTTGGTCTTAGATAAAAATTAATCAAAGATGTTTTCTCAATAAATTCTTTGTTGAAAATCACATAAGTAACCGGGAGAAATGAATTAAAACCAGATGTCGAAAAAGGCAGCACTCCTTGTTCGGACCCACTTGAAGGGACCGGACAAGATAGCACTTAGATCGGTGAGTGGAAGTGAATTCAATTGGCGGGTTAGGACTAAAAGAGGGTAGTACTTTTGCCAAAGTGGGATGTCCAAGGAGAATTGCTAAGATCTTCACACCAGCCGGAAACTGGAAGTTCCAGGCTGAAACATTATTTAACGAGGCCTTTTCTTAACAATAGGGCAGATAAGCTGAGCAAGTCACAAGAACAGATTCGGGCCGTGTCCGGTGTGAGAACACAAATTCTGAGAGCCAACAAACAAACTGACTTCAGCCACCCTATGATCTTAACATTTTTTCAATTTGTTTTTAATAAAATAAGCTAATCATTATAAAAACTGTTCATTGATTACTACCTTTAATGAGTCAAAATTGAGAACAGTACTTGTTTGAATCAATTGTTTGAAAAAGCTGATAGTAAAGGATTTGCTTCCAATCTCATCATATACATATCATCACTTACTCTAAATAGATAATAGTCTTTGGTTAGTGAAGTTCATTTTATTTGTTCAACATTGTTGTGAAGTGTTCATGTTTCATTGTCCAACAAAATTTGTTTCAAAATGGAATATATTTTATAATGCTTAAGTAGCAATTCATATATAGACATATGGTTCAATAATGTTACCTAATGTAGAAGCTACAGTGCTAACAACTTTCAAGATAATCCAGTACCAAAGTATTTGCACATGCAGATACCTGTCTTTCCATCACAGTAGAAAGATATACTTTATATTTTCAGAAGAAGAAGGAAAAAAAAAGATAAAAAGAGTGTGAGATGAGAGGATGCAGAAATATTTTATATATATTTATATCTATATATCTAGATAGATAATATAGAATGAATAGAGAATAAATGAGAAAAGTATTGGCATAAAAAGGTGCTCAATGCTAATAAAGCAGAGCAGATTTATAATCAATAGTAATGATATTATGGATGATTTGGACTCATAACTTAAAGTTTCATGGTTATGCAATCCTCAGATGAGTCAAATGGTTGAGATCTTAAAAAACAGTTTTAAAACTGGTTTTTAAGATCTCAACCATTTGACTCATCTGAGGATTGCATAACCATGAAACTTTAAGTTATGAGTCCAAATCATCCATAATATCATTACTATTGATTATCTAGATTACAATATTAAGAGGAATTTTGACAAATAATAATATGGGAAACAAGAACCCCGCTCTTCCTCTTCCTACATAAAAAGGTGTTTTTGTTGTTTATCATTGATAGTTTAAATCCATCTTTTAACTCTGCAACATTTTCCAATCAGTTTTTTCAGCCTTCAGACTTTTGCTCTAGTAATAAGCTCAAAGTGCAAATGATGATAGCAGGGGGGTGTCAACTGGCTTCTTGTTAAGAAAATAAGTAGAGTTTAAGTTCCAGACTAAAGTACAAGTTGACAAATGAAAGCCTAACACTTTTGCAATTCTATCTTCCTCCTTCTTTCTATGCCAGCTGACAATGCTCTAATCAAGGTTGCCTTTTTCTGTTCATGTCTACTGCTAACATACTAGTCTATACCAATCAATTTAATGAGAATATCCATCAGAAAGAAATGCCTTAGACTTGTTATTTAAAACTAACCTTATCTTTTTTTTCTTTTTCTTTTTCTTTTTTCTTTTTGCTAATCTTACCTGCTCTTTTTGTCCAAATTAGTTTAATGTTCTTTTTACCTAGAAAAGCTACTGTCTGATTTTTAACATCATATACAGGGGCAGGTGCCCATCCTGAAGACTTGTTGATCTTGTTTCATTCTATTTATTCATGTTCATTCTTTGAACCTTCCTTCCATTGAAAATCCTTTTCACTGTTCATCTAGCACACTATAACAGGAGAGTGGATCACACTGTGCAAGTATCTTTCTTATTCTTTTTTTAATCTTCATGTAAACTTCAATTCTAAAGGCAACAACTGACATCTTTTTTTAGAAATGAGTCACATTTTGCACATTAAATTTCAAATAAAGTATCAATAAAAATGATTGACCCCCCGCCAAAAAAAAAAAAAATAAATAAATAGAGACTTAGATGCTAGATAATGAATTGGCATAGGCTGTTTTTTAGGGGTTTTTTTGTTTTGTTTTTGGCAAGTGTAAGAATTTAAAATAGTGATTAAATGATGGAAAAATACCAGTCATTTAGTTTGAGTGACAAAGCTTGAACTTGGGGTTGTTTGGGACAAAGCTTCTCATTGGCTTACAGACCAGATCATGCAAAGAAAATAAAGCACTATACCTAAAATATGGTTCTGTGTTGATTCCTGATAACTAAAGGAAAAGAACAATCAACAACACTAGAAGAGAGATGGGCTGAATAGAGAACAATTCTATCTAGAAAAGAGATGACACCCATCCAAAAGGAAAAACAAACCATGCAGAAAAAGAAGAGACTATGTAACAGAGACTATTCCCATAACCTGATTTGGTTGTGAAGATGCTAATCATGTAGTGTGTCTTGGGTAGAAATAGCCTAGCAGAGCCAATCACCATCCAGGTTTGGTATGAATTCAGAGTTTTCCTTCTTCTAGACTGATTGCCATACCAAGTTTAAAGAGCCCAGTTTTCCCTACTATTTGACCATAGCTGGAGGGAGAATAGTTGGATTCATACTTCATCTGAATTTTTTAAATAAAAGGCATTTCTTGAATAAGCTGTTTTGTAAATGAAGTACAAGGTGTAATCAAAATGTATCATGACACGTTTTTTAATTTTTTAATTTAAAATCTAAATAAAGATGTGCACAGAAGAGCAATAATAAAGTGATGATGGCTAAACAAGTCTGTGGCAAGCTAAAAAAAAAAAAAAAACCTGATAAAGTCAGTCTTTATATTTTTGATCAGCAGCTTCTAGTGATTGTGCAAGTGCATCACCCACCATACACACCATACCTAACTCTGCGCAACTTCATCTGCTTTCCTAAACTGAAAATTCATTTCAAAGATGAGATCTGAGGACATGTATCTTTACACCATACCAAAAGATGATTTTCAAACATGCTTTGACAATATTGACTTTGGAATATTTACTGGAATAAGTAGGAGAGTAAGTCAAACGTTTTGCAATAATTTGGTAATGTGAAGCATAATTCAATAATTCCAGATACCTTTGCTGAGCTTGTGAAAGTGACAAACTACATTGTGGGATGCCAAGCTTATCTGATACTCTCCAAGAGCTACTCACCTCTTTTTCGGCTTGGAGAACAACCTTGAATTCCACAGTTTTAGGCCTACCTTGCCTGATCATTGAGCTTCTTGCAATGCAAGTGAAATTTAATGAACCATCTGGTTACTCTACTGTGATCAACTTTACCTTCATCTTTTGCACATCAAATGCTATTGGTTGTTTCCACAGTGTTACGGCCCAGTTCAAACCAGTAAAGCATAAGTTCCCAAATTAGACTACGTTGCACATTCATTTTTGCAGCTTTCAAATCACACATGGAGCAAAACAATGCACAATGTGTCAACACACCAACTACCACATCACAACCAACCACTACAGGTTACTTTTCTATGGCTTGATCTGCTTCAGTTATGTAATGTATGTGCTGCAAATTAGCACATACCAAAATATTGCAAAATATTTGCCTCACTCTAGTATGTTGAATTTAAACCTGTTAAACTCCACTTAAATATTTGACTGTGTCGCATCCTGCTTATGGCAGAGGGGTTTGGTAAATACATACATAGATTTTTTTTAAATAGCTTTTACATTTTTATAGTCTTTTTAATATTGTAGAAAATGAATATAAAAAAAATAATAAAGAGCAAAAAATACAGAACAATCTCCCTGGCAAATATCTTCAAAGATAAACAAAAGAGAAAAATATTAGATTATGTAGCCATATATTCATAAATTCAACTGAAGATAAGCAGGAAAATTATGTATCACTTGTTATTAACTCCCTCTTGTTTTTGTTTATATTTATTTGCTTTTTATAACATTTTTCTAAATGTGTTCACTGAATATAAAACTAGATAAAGATTTCTATTTTGTTTAAAAAAACAAAAATTGGAAAACAATTATTTTGTTCTTTTTTCAGTTTTAAATTCATAGAGTAAGGCTAGGTTTGGTTTCTTTGTTTAATGGCATATCAACTTCTAGGGGTTATTTCATACCAAAGCCATCCTGGTAGAAGAACAGTGATGATACTATTTAACACATAGCTGTATTATTCTAAAAGTGAACATGACTGTGCGACTAGAGTTCAAACTCACTATGTCACAGTGTAGTGGCTAATGTGCTCATTAGCCACTACACCACATGAACTCCCCCAAGACCATTTTGGACCTTACTTAGCCTAGAGATGCAGTCGGAGAGGCACCCTCTGATCAATCAGTTTGGTCACATCAAGTTCTAGCACCTATACAATTGTCCCAACCCAATTACTCTTATGACAAGCCCCCAACTCTTTTATCATATATGTACTAGAAGGTAGTGGCTGAGGGTCTTAATTCTGGAGCTTTGGGCAATGTGAAGTACCCCTTCATCAACATTATTCCCAGGTCTACTTTGATCTGGAGTGGTAGTACCTGTTAGGGTCCCATCTATAGGTTAAATAGAAAATCATGAGTTCAAAATAAATGTGTTTTAAAAAAATTGAGTTAAAAAAAAGTACCCATTAAGAATGAATAAAACAAAAATGTCTTCAATACAAAATGACCCAATTGGTTGACATGCCATAAAACCTAAACAACCGATTAACTATTTAATACTTACAAGGTCAAATCTTTAAAAAAAAATTGAATTAAATTTAAAAAAACTTAAATGAATGCCAATAACAAGGTCAGAAAATTGATCATTTGATTTGAACAGCATGTAAACCTGTCAAGGGTTATTTTATGTGAAGAGGTTAGGGAAATGCATTCATTGTATGTTCATATTTACATTTTTGTGTAGTTATTTTTAAGAGGTCTTTTTACATGGAACTATCAAATACAAATAGTTTTAAATAGATCTATTTGATTCATAGATTGAATCCTAACAGGTACTACCATTCTGGGTCAGAATGACCTTGAGAATAATGGCAATCAAGGAGAATTCCACACTCCCCAGATCTCCAGAACTGGAGCCTCACCATCAGATGTAATTTAGTGTCATGCCCAGCACTAGCAGAAATTTGAGTCTACTACTAAAAAATTACAAAAATAATGCTGAATGAGTTCTTCATACACATAATAAAGAAAACTGCTTATTAACTCTTTGCCTACTTTAAACTGTTCACAGTGGCTCTCCCACCACTGCGATCCTACCCAAGCAAAGTACAAAAACTGATGGTTAGTTCATTATAATTGAACAGAAGGACTCAGATTATAATGATATTAGGACTTTATTTGAATAGATTGAGTTATGTGGTGAATAGAGAGTGAACTTTGAAATATCCTATCATACAAGTAAAAAATACCAAGAAAATTTTGTAGGCAAAGATTTAAAAATATATGAATCAAAATTTTCTTTATCAAGGCTAACAACCAACCAACCATAAAACAAATAAATAAAATAAAATTCAAATAATTCATAAAAATGATTCAGTAGACAAAAACATTTAAGTAAATTTTCACTATCCCTAAACAAGTCAAGGTATACATTTAATCTCATCTGAAAAAATCTTGAGAAAATTCAATCAAAATTCATTTAGATTTATTTATAAAAAGCAAAATATTGTCCAAATATATTAATAAATAGGTAAGTTTAAAAAACAAACCTTAAAATAGTTTTCAAATTTATTGAATATTTTTCCACACTTCTAAACTGAATTTTCTGTGTTAGCAAAAACAAATATTTTCGCTATACAGTACCATAATTATTTATGTATAATATGCATTCATATAATACACACCCCAAAATTTGGACTATGAAATTCAAGAAAAAAAATCATTCTAGTAGATATTTCTCTGTAACAATGTAAAACACATTAGTTTGGACTATACATATAATTTACCTTCGATTATCCTGTCCCAAATTAAAAAAGTTAATTATATAGTACTTATGTATAATACACAGCCCTAACATCTGAGCTGAAAAGTCTGGAAAAATAGTGCATCTTAAACACAAATAAATACAGTAATCAGATATGGGTGATAAGAGTATAGACCAAAGTCATTATGCATATCCATCGGCAAAATAAAATATGACCCCTAATTTGAAAATAAAGACATTACTAAAGCTAATAGAAGTCTATTTCACTTCAGCTATGACTACACAGATTTTATACTTGATCAAATACTTATGAGAAGTATTTTCTATAGCCCTTATGAGCAATAACCTATAGTAAGTACTGCTCATAGGTATTCAAACAAACAAAAAACATGTTTTTATTGCCCAATATTCAATACTTATGAGCAGTATTGTGTATATGTGCAAAATATATAAAACATTCAAATGATTGATTCATTCTGTCTGAGAATTGTTTTACTTGTTAAGCTAATAATTGTTGTTTAAATACATACATAGACACACACACACACACACAATTGTCTGCTTTCCTGTGTTTTCTGTTCAATTTTCAATACTTGCTACATTCTAAAAATTGATTGAACTACATTCAACATAAAATGAACACAGGATTATTCTATAAAAAACAAAATCAATAACAAATCAATAAGTCCATTCTCAGTTCCAACTGATCAATAGCAGTTTTATTTGTTATCAAGTATCTAAAAAAAGAAAGAAAAAGGAAAAAGAAAGAGTAATTCTTTTTATGTTACTGAGAGAAAAATAACTCAACAGTGTCTGCTGTTGTGTATTCTACCTCATTTTATCAGACTCTTTCATACAACCGAGTCCTATACAATCAGTTGTAATGAAAAGTAGGGACAATACTTGTTTTACAAAGAATCAAGAGGTTTGTAACTAGCATAGTACCCATAAAAAATAATAAAATTATATGTATTTAGCAAGCACTCCACACGAGCAGAATGCGACACAGTCAATTTTTAAGCAGACTACAACCGGTTTGAATTCAGAGTTTTCTTTCTCTTAGACTGGTTGCCATACCAAGGTTAAAGAGCCCTGTCTGCCCTGCTATTTACCCATAGGTGAAGGGAGAATATTTGCATGAATACCTTTCCCACTATATGAAATGCAAACAACCTTGTCTAGTATTTGAACTCAGGTAGCCATGTCCATTTCCTACAATGATAACCATTACACAATAAACACCTTGATTATATTATTATATATATTATTCATACTACCAAAAAAAAAACGCCTTCCAAATAGTGTAAAAATTAATTTTTGAAAGATATTGTCTTTAAAAATTCAATGTCAGAGGGTTTGTATCATGGGTAAGTAAAATCATCAACCTTATTTATAGGAGTAAAAATATAAAACAATTTGAAATGGAAACTTAGTTCAGTCCCCTCAAATAAAATGTTGCCATGGAATTTTGCTATGCTATTTTATAAAAAATTGTAAACAGATATTTGAAATCTTATATTTTCTTTAATAATAGACATAAAAATAGTTTTGCAGTCAAAATTCAAATAAATATGTTTTCTTTCTGATAAAACTAAGTGTCTAACAGTTAAATTCAAATTAATTCAAATATTTGAGGTTTTTCAGAGAGAGGCATCAAATGAAAAAAAATTGTTTTACAGCAGACAATAAACAAAACAGAAAGTAAGGAAAAAACATGCGTAAACCCAAACCAGATGCAGTTAAATAAACACAAAATCTCCAAATTTCATTGTGTAATAAGATTATATGACTATTTCTTGTTTGTAAATAATTTTCTGGTAAAACTCTATACATTAGATAACTAAGGTTGCATACTCAAAATTTGAGTGTATGAAGTTTGATTTTTCTTTTAATTTTTCATTGGTCTGAAAAATCGGCATTACTTTAAACTTCCAGTTGCTACATTTATAGAGAAGTTTTGATACATAAAGGCATCTGTAATTACTATCTACCTCACTGTAGAAGTATGGTTTTAGTGGGAACCCTGATGCATTTTGTGGTACCTTGCTATTTGGTAAATAAATTTAAGTTTTGGTCTTGTGTTAATATCCTTCTTTTGAAAAATCTTAATCATATCTTTATGCCAAATCTTGTCTATAGTTTATGTATATATAATTTTGATAATGATGAATGATTGATAGGTAATATATTATATTTTATTGGTTTTATATATAATTTGGTAGTAAATAATTTTCATTAACATCATGTGTATTAATAGATTGGTGGTTGATCCTCAGCCACTACCTTCAAGCACCTACATGATAAAAAGGGTTGAGTGTTTGGCATAAGGGCAATTTGAAAAATACAGTCAAAACAATCATATAGTTGCTAGAGCTCGACATGACCACTCGATTGATCAGATCATACATCTTCAACTGCCCGTCTAGCCCAAGTAAGGGCCAAAGTAGAGTGTTGCAGGTCATATGACCACTTAGTGCTCTGGTCACAGACTGTTCAGCCAACAGGTTCCCTTCTTCAGGCATTAGGGATCACCACGCATGGCCAACAGGTGGCTCCCAGGGAGGGGGTCTTACCCCTCTGCAGAGATTCAGTCAGTGTATTCAACAGCTGCATCTAGTTAAAGACAGATGGCTTATAGGAGATGCTATGATTTATTTTAGAGTTGTTGCTTTATTAACTTATCACTAATATAAATATGGTTGGTTCGAGAGGAGAGTGTCATAAATGATCTGAAAAATTTTGGTTCTTTGTATAGTGATATCAGTTCAAATTAAATTTGAGTCTCAGGATGTACTTATAAAATCTATGATAATCAACTCAGAAGAATTTGGAAAATAAAGAAGAATACCAAAGGTTGAGCTATGAATTAATAGCATAAATTCATCAGTTTGTTTAGTAATATTTAGCTAAGGGCTCAGCAAAAATTGCAGATTTCCTCAAGAGAATTTGTCAGACGCACAAGTCTAGAATGTCACATAGCATGTAAAAGAAAAATTCCAAATGTCACAATTATTGGCCTGAAACTTATCACTATATAAATATGTGTGTGTGTGTGTGTGGTGACTAAAAGGACATTTAAAATGATAGCTGCCAGAAGTACAGAATGTACTGAAAAATAATAGTCAGACTACTAGAAAAGTGACTTTGTAAACAAGCTTAGAGATCAGGGTCATCAGGTGGAGTAGATTCCAACCAAGTAGCTTGTCGGACTATTAGTTATTGACCAGAACTAATATTAGAATGATTGGGAAGAGACCTGGGGGGTTGGGCGGTAATTAGAGTGGAGGGAATTAGGTTTTCTTGTTGTGTACCATTAGAAAAGGATGAGGTAAAGAACAAGAATATAGCAGAGAAGAGAGAGGGAGAGAAGAAAGTGAGAGATGATAGAGATAAATAAAAAAAGAAAGAGATAAAGATGATAGAGGAAACTAAGAGAAATATAATACACACACTTCCTTTGTAAATGTTACATATATATATATATATATAATGGTGTAAGGTAAAGAGCAGCTAAAGTGTTTTCCTGTTCTTAGCCAGCAGATACATTCTCAGCAGTTGATTTTTTTTTAAATTTCAGAAAAACAAACAATTTAAGGACATCTGAGTATGGTTTCCTGCTGTAAGCTAAATCCAGAGGGCAATCATAATTAAGACAATTAGGCAAAGTAAATTATCCTCCTTTCACTCTTTGCTATTTAACAAAAAAAACAAGTATTTTTAACTGGTTGTTGGTATTTAACAGCACTGGACAGAAGATGCCATTCCATTATAATAATTCACAAGTCTTTTTATTATTATCATTATCAATACTACTATTACTACTACTACTAGGATGAGTCAAAAGTTTGCAATATTTTTGTATATGTTAGTTTGTAGTGTGTATTTCACGTGATCGAAGCAGTTGTTGGTATTTAACAGCACTGGACAGAAGATGCCATTCCATTATAATAATTCACAAGTCTTTTTATTATTATCATTATCATTACTACTATTACTACTACTACTACTAGGATGAGTCAAAGTTTGCAATATTTTTGTATATGTTAGTTTGTAGTGTGTATTTCACGTGATCGAAGCAGTTCAAGCCATGAAAGGTATCTTTTCTGGTTGGTAGTATCATGGTAGTTAGTACGTTGCTTCACTCACAGTGTGTGATTTGAAAACCACACAGATGAACATGCACTGTATTATAATTTGAGAACTTATGCTTTACGAGTTCGAACTATGCCATAAAACCATAGAAACATCCAAAAACAGTTGTTCTGCGAAAGGTAAAGGTGTAATTGATTACAATACATTAATCAGATTGTTCAAAATATTCAATCGGATTGCAAGAACTCTAATGATCAGGCAAGGTCAAGTAGACATAAAACCATGGATTCCAGTGGTGTGCTCCAAAAGCCATAGAGGCAAATCCAGTGAGGAGCACTCAGAGATTATCAGGTGAGCTTGACATCTCCCAGTCCAGTGTGGTTTGTCATCTTCATAATCTCAGCAAAAGTAACCAAAGCTGTGAATTGTGTCTCACATTAACAAAATATTGCAAAACTTTTGATTTGTCCTAGTATAATATAAAATTAAGTTAAAATATTTTCTTATCCAAAATCTGACACAAATATAAATTGTTCAGGCAGACACATAATATTTGACTATTCAGCATCAAAAGGAAAAAATTGGTTGAAAGGATTAATTCATATCTATATACTCAGGTATTTTGGCTATACTAGTTTATAAAATATTTCTTCAACAACCAATGACATAAAGAAAAAATATTCAAACACTTATTTATACTTCCAAAACTATTGTGATACAACCAAAGTCAATGCAATACAGTAAATAAACAATGTACTCTAGGCCTTAATGTTGCCTATTATGTTTACTTGAAAGATAATGAAGTTTTTACATAACTTTATTTATCATTTAGAATATTTGTAAATATTATATGCATTTAATTTACATTGTTAAGTAAAAACTCTTATCATCTTAACAGCCTTAATAGTCTTTGTTTGAGTATAGGCTATGAGGGGACACTTTGGATCAAAGTTATAGAAAGGTTTTGCCTAGAAACAAGGTAAGCTTCTACATTTCAAAAACATCTCATGTAACATATTTTAAGGTGAAAATTGGTCTCATAAAGTCATTCATTACATGGTTATATACAGTGATTTAAAAAATTAAATCTGCTTTAATTATAATGATTATTATTTTTATTATTATTTATCCATCAAAAATGACAATAATTTGTTTTCATTTACATATCTTTGTTGAATATTTAAAGTTTTATTTACCTTTTGTTGCTTTTTTATCTTTTCTTTCTCAAACCCTTTGCCTGTTTTTCCCACCAATCAACATCATCTTTCATCCAAGTCTTCTTCACCTCTACAGAGGAGAAAGACCCTGCCAATGGGGCCACTTGTTGGCCATGGGTAGCAACTCAAGATGCTTAAGGATGGTGGAACCCTGGTGCAACTTTCCACTTAAGATCTTACTTAGACTAGACAGGCCCCCTCCAATCAATTGACTGGTCATGTCAAGCCCTAGTACCTATATGATTGTCTCAATCCTATTAAATTTAAATGGTCATTCTTGTAATGTGGATAAAAAAAATAAAATGAAATTGATACTGGATTGGCAACGGTTGGTGTGATGTTCATAAGTCACTGAAGGTGTATCCAATTTTTGCAGCATATGGAGAGTTTTTTTTCAAAACTGTGGAGTAAATTCACTTTCCATGGTTAATGGTAATAAAATTTTGAGTGGATATGTCCACAGCAAAAGGGTTAATATCTTATGTCCAAAAAATTGTTATTGCATTTTTTTTTTTCACTCTCTCTGATATTAATATCCCAATAATTGGATAAAGTAGCATATTTGGCCACATAAACAAAGTTTGATATGTCACTACTAACGTCATAGCTGCATTGATGAGGTAATTTACTGAAAGTATAACAATCAGGAAGGAAGGTGGAAACAAGCAGAATAATATTATAGATTACTATCACACAGGTCTTAAGTTTGTTTGTTTATGATACTCAAAATAGTTCAGACTATCTGGGAAATAATGATTACTCAAAATGCCAATATGTCAGATGTAAATCTTATTGAGTGTATATCATTAGACCATAAAATGAAGTCAGCAACACAGACTGCATCATTTTTTTTTTTTTTTTTTATTTTTTATTCAGATGCATCTCAAGATTTATTCTGCTATATAACAAAGTTAATTCTCTGTTACACATTTCAAATGCAGCATGTTGACATTATTTCAATACTGTATTTACCATTACAAAGAGAGAAAGCCTAACAAGTAGGCATCAATTCTAAATGCAGATGAAGTAGAAATGTGTAACAGAGAATATTATGGTTTTTTTTTTTAATTACTTCAACTGTGTTGAAATAAAAACAAAATTTATCAAGAATCTACTGTCCACTGGTGTTATATTTTTAAAATAATACTATAGTTTCATGTGGAAACACCCTACAAGAAAGCAGCTGCACAGCCACTTGCCACCTATCACGCAGACCATCTGAGTGAGGTGAACAAGACATGCTGGGCACTGCTGGAGAAGCAGGGACAACTCATAAGTGACATTCTCCAAAAGAAACCAACATATGGGCACACCAAACCGGGCCACCCAGCAAAACCTACATAGACCAGCTCTGCACGGATACTGGATACTGCACTTGTCCCAAACATGTGGTTATACTTGCTATTTCTGCATGCCCTACTTGGATGTGACAATATCATGTTTATTCAATGTAGGCAAAGCAATTGTAATTAAAAAATACGGCTACTTACAGCATTATGAAGAGATCTTTTGTCAGCCTATCAAAAGAAAGCATCTAGTGAAGATGCTTTAGTTTTGGTATACAGAGAAACACCTGTTTTCTCAAAAGATTGCTAAAGATCACCATTACAGTGGACTTGAATGTCCTGCTTCCAATATCAGCTGCTGCAAAATTCCATTCTATGCATGTATACTACCAAGAACAAGTAATGGTTTTCCCAGACTCTCAAATGGGGGTGCAGGTGATTGATCCCACCATGACACCACAAATGATAGGCATGCTATCAGCACCAGCATGTCTTCTCAAGTTGATCCAATTCAGCTACAAAATGGATTGTTATACAACACAGTGTACCTGCAAAAAGCATGGTCTTCATTGTTTACCAGCATGTGGAGAGTGTTGTAGTACAGCCTGCACTAATTCATCAGTGTTTGAAGATGACAGAGTAAGATGATGACTAAATAATTGATTAATTCATATATTCACTAATTATCTTTTTAATTGCAACATAATGATGCAAAATTATTGCAATAGTTAGACACTGGGAGAATGTTCTACTGTATTTCGATGAAAGATTTTGTCATTAAATTTGATTTTTACCTTCATATATATCTTATAGAGGTTCTTTTTTTCTATGAAATCAAAGAAGGATTTAATATAGTTCATTTGATATCCTAATTTTTATTGATGCACTTGTTGGTGTGTAGAGTAGATTATATTCTAAAACTACAAGATACCTTTTGGCAAAAATTGTAAAATTCTCATATTTGCCAAGTGTTGATTTATATCGCTTTGATATGATGAAATAGAGATCTTATGGAAATACATTGTGAAAAAAAATTATATTGCAATTATTTTGATCGTTTCATATTTTTTAATTTTTTTCTACTGGCCTAGTATGTTTTTGAACATGTGAAAGCTTACCATTGTCCATTACAATATGTGATAAAAACAGCTTTTTGAGCTAAAAATTAGGGATCGTTGCTGTATGTTTTATTTAATTTCATTAATTTTACTATATTCTAGACAAATACATATATACTACCAAGAACAATTGAAAGTGTTTCAAATCCAGATTTTTCACATTTCATGTTTATATGAATTTAATTTTGGTTGTAATCAAACTGAAGCTTTGAGAAATATGAATTCTATTTGGGGCAGTTTGATTAGTGAATGAATAGAAAGAGCTGAGTTGCAAAATAATTCAGTTTAGAAAACTAGGATTGAAGATTTGAAGTTTTTATGGAAAATGATCCAAAAACCTCATTTATAAGCTTTATTGTACCAAGTGAAATCATTTCAAAGTAATTGACAAGAAAAAAAATCCCTGATAATGTGGTTCCATTAGAATTGAATAAAAAAGAATTCAAACAGATGTAGTATGGATTAACCTTTTCATTGATATGAAACTGATTGGCTTTTGTATATAGTCATCTGAGATCAAAATTTTAACCAGAGAAAATCTATACAATGGTCAGATGTGAAAGGTCATTTAAAACTGGAATGGTATGTAGAATTATAATTAGTCTACTATATTTAGTTTACAATTATGATCATTTCTTTCAATGTAGACAAACAATAATTCTACATAGATCTGTAGATAAGTATGAAATAAAGCATTTAAATAGCAAATAAATCATTTTGGACATAGAAAATCATCTTACTGCATTACAATCAGGGCTAGTGTGTACTACCTTTGACCCCCAGACCCCTGAGAAAGGGTGGATTTCAGCAGTGCTTTATTCAGGGCTTAAGATTAACAGGGATAATAGAATATTAATAGGAGACACCAAGTCCCCTCATCAGGATCAGGGATAACCCTTTGGAAAAGTACATTCTTTTAATTAACTATAACCGACTACCAAAAGATTAAGTATTTTTGCAAATTTTGAAATCATTTTAAGGTCTTTTTTTTTTTTTAATTCATCCTAATTAGGTTACAATAAATTTGTAATTTATATGAATACTATTTTATGAAAAGCCACACGTAGTAGACATGTAGTCAAGTGGGGGGCTCCATTTCATAGACTGGTGGGAGGCATGAGACCTTAGCCCTGATAACAACCTCCACCTTTGCGTCATAAAAATTACTTAAAATTGAATCAGTTAAAAATGAAAACTTTATTACACCCTGTCTATTAATCTGAACTCTCATTTAATAATCACCCAATTTTTAAAGTATCTCTACTTTCTTTCTTCTCTAAACAGAATCAAACTAAAGAAGCTATTGGAGTTAGTTGTTATATGACAGATCAGTACCCAGAAACGAGCCCCCAACAGAATAAATGAAGTACTATAAGATATTAGGGAGTGCACAAATAGCAGTTATCATGTTTATTTCATGTAACGTTCTTAACAACATAATTACATTGTACAAAGACGTACTTACATTTACGAAAGTGTTTAACTCAGATGGAATTGCCCTGTACTAACCTCATCTATCCTCACTAAATAACATAGTAAACATACATTATTGTATATTGGTTTGTGGAAGATCTGATGATCTCTGAAGTTCTGAAAAGCTCAAAGAGCATGCTATCGTAGGCTGAAAAAGAAAAAGAAAAAAGCTCCGAAGATTCTTCAGTACCAGCAATACCGTTATCCACTAAGCTTCTTGGAAATCCTCTTAAAATAATAGATATTAATAGTCAATAGCCATCTAGATAACAAGATAGGACACTTTATCAAGGATGAACTTGACAAAATTTTAAAAACAATCAAAAGTAAAACAGCCTCAGACCTGCATGAAATACCCCCTGAAGAAAGGAAATTTGATGACATACTTCTTCAATTATATAATGCTCGGTCATTCTCTACTAACATCAACCAAAATGTGTTTTTCAAAATTTGAATTGAAAGTTAAAAAAGTCACTTTTTCCAGAAAATTAATCCCTCTAGTTCAAAAAACTAGCTGCAGCTTTTGTAAAAACTTTCTTTGCTACAGTAATGGTGGTGGAACATAAAGGCACTTATTAGCTTCACTGTCCCTGGAAAATGAGGTTTACACAGCAGTAGTGAATTATATATGTTGGTAACAATTTACTAACCTAGTTCTTTGTTAAATGCAACTATTCTTTCCATTTCATACAGCCAAATGAACCTGGGTTGAAGTTACATGCAATTAAAAATTACAAATTCGCTTGTTACACACGTCACAATTTTGAGCAATAAGTCTCATAGACCTCCAATGCAGAATTTATTTTTTATGAAACTTCATTTTCCTAAGTTAAAAAGTGGCTGTTTCCCAGATGCATTGCCAAATATTTGCCCAAAATTTTTGTAGTATGAATTATTCTGCAAATATTATTTGTTATGTCACATCTCAGCATTAAGACAGGTAAAGTATATTTTGATACTTATGAATAGCATTACCAGCTCGTTTCGTAAAATCGTTGGACATACAATTTTACATAGGAATGCTAAGTTTTATCAAAATTGCTCCAAAAATAAAGAAATGGTGAAGAAATTACTAAATTTCTTATTTTGAATTGGTCCGTGATTTGACATTTTTTTAAACAAAATTATGTCCACTTTTGTACCCCCAATTTTGTGGCTTTAAATTCTCATAACTTTTGAACCACTGGGGATATTTGCATAATTCAAACAGTTCTGGACTCCATTTACAAAGCTCTATATAACTAACATCATTAAATAACAATAACATCAAATTTAAAAAAAATCAACTTGGAATGCTATCATGAAGGCCTTGTTTCTGTAAAAATTGAAAAAAAACAACATAAAACAATGGTGAAAGTACACAAACTTGACATTTTGCTTCATCATAAATACAGTTAAGACTTCCATTCCTTGGTTTCTTGTATAGGTAGCATGGCAAATCATAGAAAGAGGAGAAACTTTGGATTTCCAGTATTATGACCAACTCTGACCATCATTTGTGTATGAGCCAACTTGGTGCACACATCCATAATGTCTCCTTTTGCCACATAGTTTGGAAGTGACCAAGTAGTTGGCAGTCATGTATGGATTTTACTTTTATTTCACAATGAAAGATATACAATCTATATATTTTCTGAAAGCTTGATAATTCACAATTCCAATAATAAATGTCAATTGTTGAAAACAATATTATGAAATTCCAGGAAGACATTTCTTTTTAGACATTTGCGTTCAAACGAATTGGACTAGAAAGGGACCTAATTATGAGACAAGGCGAATACAAAAACTCCCAACTCTATTCGTTTAAGACGTACCATGAGTTTCGTTAGAATACAGCATAGTATATCTAGAGCACATGTCTTGCCACACATGATCTCGCAGAGAAACACATATTCTTCTCCTAACTTCGAATGTACATATACTGACCAATTGCACGGCTGAGATGCATTGACGAAAAGCATAGATACACACTCTTATTGAGTTGCCATTATATTGAGATGAAAAGAGGCACTCGATGAAGACAGAATATGTCGCACACAGTGATTGAGTGCAAATCAGGACAATTCCCTTTTTGTGGCTATAAATGTATACTGATATACCACTAAGACTTCAGAAGCCTGACTTGTGGTTCTTAAACACGGACGAAGAGAAATGAGTAACTCTCGATACTGGAATATAACTCTTTCACAAAGACACATTGAGCGAATGGATCGGAACACTCCAAAGAACCAAGCATATGCCACTAGATATACAACACAATTTGAATCGTGGGCATAACGACTCATAGATTATTTTCTGGGTGCATTTTCGACCTGTGGTTACTTCCCAAAAGTAAACAATACGTCCAAAATCATAATACAATATTACTTGTGACATCAAAGATTCATCTTCTATATCTCTTTAGAATTAGCCTCATCTCACAATCTCCTATGGGAGTCTAACGTAGTAGTTTATGGTCTCCCTATATCATTTACTTTTCATTTTTCTATTCTTTTTTTTACTAACTATATGTTGGTACAACTTCTCCTTTTCTTTGTTTGTTTTTTTATTTTCAGATTTAACTGTTCACACTTTCCACTTCTTTTTTTCATTCTAGATCTAGCCCATGTCACTTTCTCGTATTTATTTTTATTTTACTATACACACTTCCTTTTCTTCGTATATTTTTAAATGTTAACCTATATTCCACTTTCACTTCTTTTTAACTGCTCTTTTTTACTTTCACTCCATAATTTCTTATTTTACTTATATCACTCTTTACCTTTTTGTTTTTCTTTTAATTTCACCCGTTATACCTATAAATGGTTTTATTCTCAATTCTTTACACTTCATTCTTATTTTACTTTTAACTTCCACTATCCTGCTTTATAAGTTCCTTTCTCTGGATTTTTCTTTATCAATGTTACCTTTCTACATTTTCACTTTATTATGTGTTTGTCTTTTTTTTGTGTTGTGAGCAAAAAATTTTTTAACTATGTATGCGTTCGATCTTCCATATCTTTTTCTTCTTTTTTTTTTATTGACTATTCACTTTTCTCTCATTTTTTTTAATTATCTATTCATCCCAGCCCCCAGTTGTGCAGACCAGAACAACGTGCTAACTTTTCCGTGAGGAAAATTGATCAAACTTTTATACACAAATTGCTTTGATATGTAGTGTATATTGTGGTTGTATTTTGCCATTTCTTCACTAGAGAGAGTGTATAGATAGAACCAATACATATATTAACAGAAACAGTCTAACAGACAATATCGTGTCCACTACTTTATATTCTTTACAGATGTGCTTGTTGAGAGAACATTCACTTAACACATTTGTGTTCCATGAATGATTGAACCTCTCATTATCATACTACGATATTATTCACGTGCTAGCGTTATGTGTGTATTATTTTCTGACTTCTTCTTTTCTTATAACCACCATTTCTTCAGTTTGTCTTTTTATCTCTACGATTCTTTTAATATGGTGACTTTTACGACCCATCCCCTCTCTCCTCATGTTCCCCTCCGCCTCCTCTACCTCACTCCCGATTCTTATCTATTGTTAGCTAATCTAATGGCAGTTATATCTTTATAGGACTGTATTATGTCTCTTTGACATATCTGTTACATACATCCATTTTCTATATATTCACGTTTACATTTATTTTACTTAGGCCTATATACTTTATCAGATAGTTCACTTTATTAATATTATTTATTATAGTTGTATATATTCCAATCGTATACTTAAATGAGAACTTGTCGTTAACGCTACTTCTATTGTTTGTTATCCTTTATGTGTTCATCTTTTCACTCTCTAAGCGTTTGTGTTAACGTTTTGATGAACTTTCTATTTTACTATTTAAACATTGTTCTGGCAGAACATATCCTCGTCTCTTTTCAACTTTCTATATTTATCTGATTTTTCCTATCAGTATTTTGAGCTTATATATAGTTACTATGAGCGTTATATCGACGTAGATTGGTATTTTTATTTTATTGGTTCTTGGGTTATGTGGTCTGTTTTACTGATTCACTTTCCTAATTATTTTTTTCTTATGATTATTTCTAATTCTTTATTAACCATACAAACATTTATCAATTCTATGTTCATTAAATTCATTTTCCTCATCCATTTTATCTACGTTCTGGATTATAACTTATCTATCTGACGTACTGGATACTACACTCTTTAAAACTTGTCCTATCTTTCCATCTAGATCCACATGCTACTAATTTTACATTCACTCATCCTTCACAACACTATTGTGCATCACTTTGCGTGGCTATGGTTACTCATATTATTATATATGTAACATCTTTTTGTAGATATTCTCACGTAAATAATTAGAACTTTGAATATCCATCTATATTCACTTCTCTCCTTGTACTTATTGTGTAATTTACACAATTCATATCTAGTTTCATCTTACACATATTCGCTCTGAGAATTCATGTGGCACGTTTCAAAGTATGTATTAGTGTAGTTCACTGTCATTTCTTTGTGTATATAACTTCTAAAAGCTTGTTATTTTTCGTGCGTATATTCAAGCTCATTTTACATCCGCACTTAAATAAAAACTTCACATGAGATCCTTTTGATACATTATTATATATTTTATCACTCAAGATGTGATGAGCATAATATGCACGTTCTATTTACTTGCTACTGAATGATTTTTGTTATAATCTCAATGCCACCATTGATAGTGTTATTCAAATGAAAATGTATAGAATTTTGAGTTTGGAGGCTTATAAATTTATTGTTTCTGATCTTTGGAACAAATAGACAAATGACAATATAGTTATTATAGTGATCAATAAGGAGCCAAGCATTATACCAACTATAATTGTCAGGCTAAAATGAGCGATTTTGTGCACAGAAAAAGTCAACTCTCACTGGTTCGAAACCAGTAAAGATGGTGTAGCAGGGATCACAGATTGCAATGAATGACAGAACACTAAATACACGACAATAGATATAATTTTGACTTCAGTATCTGAATGCTATATAATGAGGTCATTCCTATATAGACTTACTAAGATATAGAGCGATCATAAGTTGATACAAGGTCTGAGGACAAGTTCTTCCCAAATATGTCCGAGAAAAGATTGGCCGAATGTTACTAAGCATGAACTAGAAGAGATCACTCCCAGCTTGTAAGAATATATATAGTAACATAGCGATGAGCTACTACTCTGTTAAATGAATAATGACCAACTAATCACTAGGTCATGCAAATCATAACATTAAATCTCAATTAATCCACACAATTTAACTACCCCTGAACATATTGTGGAGTGAATAGTAGAAATGTCGTTTTTTCACTAAAAGCTTTAGCGCTAATAAATATTATCCACAGACCTCCTACAACGGTTCATCGGATTAATAATGACACTCAGATCATTGCCTATGAGTTCACATATTGGTACGAACCTTACGTATGAAGGAAGGTGAGCTAGTACGTCCAAAACATAAAAAACATACAGGCAAGCTAGTAATTGGATTTAGCATCTAAGTGTCTTTATACAACGGTTCAAACTATCATCAGTATGATTCCATACTACGTTATGAAAATGATGGGCGAAAATAATCAGTTAATTACCTATTTCTGACGGAGATTATTGTTGTTCAACCTCTATATTACTTCACTCAAATTATGATATCATCGTACACACCATTCAACGCATAAGTGAGTTCACATATCTATCTGATTTGCGTTAAATTCAGGTGTCAGATCTCCGCCTGGATCAATGTATTGCCTTAGCCTAGGCTCTACTTATGGCTGAGATATAGCAATATTAATATTTACACATTTAGTGTATTCTTCCCTTTCTACATAATTTTATACTCTATAATGAGCACATTTTCCTTCTACCTTTATAACTCTTCTCCTATATCACGCTAGACTTATATCTATACTTTAAGAACATGTCATTAATTCTAATGAAAAAGTATATGGCTTATAACATTGTCTTAATAACATAAATATGTGACTTTACGTTACCTTCGAAAGCCTATATAGTAAAAGATTGAATTAGATGCAATGAGAACTGTTCAAGCCAAGACACCGCATAGAGTCGATAATTGAATAGCACTGTTTCATCAGCGCTTGTGAGTGATGAGTTTAGTTCCACCCTAGTCATTGAAATCTCTTACACCTACATAATGCTATATGAAACTATCTAACTATATCTGTACGTTTATTGTTGTCATCATCTAGCCTAGCCGCAGTCTTCTCCACCAATAGACCTCATGTAAACTCGCAATCACTGCCCTACTGACAGAATAATAATATCTTTGACTAGTATGCAAGCAGTAAATCTACATAGAGTGGCGAGTTTGATGTAGGCACTGGCGTGATATGGGTCAACAACAGATGGTAAAGACTGGAATCCACATAGTTGATCAGACGAATCATGTAGACCCTCCTGTTATCTACTGTGGATGATGCGTAAGCCTATCGTGCCTAGTAGATTTATCCGCGTAGACTAATTCACATATAGTAAACCAAATTTTTCGAGAGTGTGAGAGTAAGAGAAATGTGCTATCAGATCTATCAAGAGGAGATAAAACAGAACTTAGATATCTTGTATATGATTGTATACATATCAACTAGTGAAAAAATTTATTGCCATGAATATACTTGAGGATCATTAGAGCCATGCACTAAGAATATATATTTTGTATCTACGAGTTCTAGTGGAAATTACTCATTGAGTCTGCGTTCTCCGCTGTCATGAACTGATAAGTTATACAAAGCTACAGAATATCCTTCTCAAGCATTGATTTAGTTTCTAGTGTATCTCATTGTCAAACTACATGGTGATATCTTAGAGCGGTACCACTTAGATGACAAGAGCTCACTATCGACAGGGGTAAAATGATTATGAGAATACCATTACTTTAGACTAGAGAGATTGCATTATATGCTTATCACTAAGTGTATATTTTATAGTTCAATTTGCTTAGCTGAGATAATCATACTCATGTAATAAGTAGCTCACTAACTCTATCTCAATAATGCACCTGTAGAGCCACTTAGTCTCTTTACGAGCAAAACCAGATTTCATACTTCGTTATCTGATTATGACGAGCATTCGGGCTTGGACTATCTGTGACACGTGCTATATTGATGATATAGGAGTAGCTCAACTGCACTTTATGAACGACTATCTCTGACCATTATCTACCTTCAAAGAGCGTATAAGGGCTGATTCAGTATATCACTTATGACATCGGTTTCAAATTCTTTAGGCCTGATTCCACCATAGCGATCTAACAGGATGTGTGAAGGGAACTAGGACCAAGCAAAAAACCTATATAAATTCAGCTTGTAGCAAGAAAGTGTATGGATGCAGTCTGAAGTGGCAGTATGAAAGTATTATTTACGTCCATATGTCTACAAAAATGCATATTTTAATGACAATCGTAAATACAGTTGACAAGAAAGGGCTAGAATGTGTATATAAATAAATACAACTATTTTTATTATACTTAATTTTATGTCGTTTTTGTTGGAAAAGAGAGCGTGTATAGTATACATAAGACTAAACGTACAACCGGATTGATGATGCATTACAATTATGATTATCTTCCACTAGAAATATTGGTACAGTGAAATAAACTTACGACATTTAATAGTTTTGATATCAATTGAGTATGTAAGTAGCAATTTATATAGTATGATCTAGTGCGTTATCGAGTCTGTAATATCTCATTTATTATCAATATTATAATCTGAGCAAAAATACAATGAATAGGATAGTGTAATGTCGAAGAAGCCAATGGACTGGTGATTATACTGCATTCTTACATGTAATAACATATGTCCTATTTAACAACAAGGACGTAGCTAAACGTGAATATTCTAGTCTTTATATTCGAGATGCATTTGCAAGTCATGCATTTTCATAGCCCGTTATCTTTTCATATACTAATCTATCTACTATAAGCGTCCATCTGGCCTTTAATACGAGAACAATCATTTCATAAGGTTATGAGATACATGGAAAAAAGAGTACTAAAATATAATGACGACTATTGGCTTCTAGTGGCAGGACTCTGCCTAGAAACATAACGTTGTAGCAGTCTCTGTATTGACTAAAACCAGTGCTAGCGTACGTAGCGCATTCGTGAAGGTAATTATTAATGATCTAACATATTGAACTAACAAACAGAGAATACGAGATACAATTCTCACTAACCATCTGATACAACGAGTATTGAAAATATGCGTGTGATTAAAAATTGCTAAATCATTTCCATTTCTTGTTTAAATAGTCATCTTCTTGATTATTTTTTCTCTCATCCCATGAGATATTGGAAATATCCACGATTGCATCCTGCTTAGAGTTATATTCAATATAATAAGTACATATTCTATGAAGAATATCCTTAAAGATCATAAGAAAAATTCTCGTATCAGTTTACATCACAAGAGCCTGAAAATAAAATTAAATATTAGAGAATAGGAGATACATATTTGAAAAATTAATATTCACAATTTATATGGACAGATATACAACCAGTATAGAAAAAAAACAATCTGTAAATTATTATGGAATATAACGCTATATGACTGAGCAAACAGATAGGTCATACCAATTATGAAAAAGAGAACAATAAAAAATAGCATATTTGGAATCAATACTGCTTGAAATTCTAAAAGTATTTGAAATGGTCTTTGAAAAGTGCAATATACGAAGAGTTATATGCTGACAAATATGTAACCTATTTAGAAAAATTAGCTTGCAAAAAGCGTCAAACACTTCAACTGTAATTTATATAAGTTTTTAACGGGCTCAACACTATCATGTGTAAGCCAAAAATCACACTACAGAGCAATTAGGATAATAAGTGTATTACTATTTATTAACAAAACAGATTTGCTGAAATATAGATAAGATCATCATATAATGAATATGGATAGGTAACAGAAATATAATAAATGAATTAGAAATCCTATGGGAGTATCATATTGAAGCTAAACAGAATTCCATCAGCTTAAAGTCTTTCGCTGCCATGAGGCTAAGAGATCGATAAAGAAAAAAACCCACTAGTTTGGGAAATAAGTGAGGTCACTTAGACAAATTAGGGAAAACTAAAATTTAAATAAATACTCCAAAGTGCCAAACAATGTGGGGGGGTGGAGATTATTGATGTCCAGTTATGGAATTGATTTCAGCGTCAGGTAAATTCAAATCTCACAGAATGCATTAGGCTATTTTACTGAATGCATCCTGTCTGCGATAGTAGGCTATCCCACAAGTGTCCATCCAAAAATACTTGAGTCCGACCTTTCACCTAGAATTTTGATTCTACTTGTAGTTGTATAACAATGTACCAGCTAAGGCAAGTCTTAATATCCAAGGGTGAAATAATAGTTAAAATATGCACACTACGACCACCAATGTGTGTGTTACATATTTGCGTTTTTAACCTTCTTTAAGTTAAAAACTTAGTGTCAATATTAAAATACACTTCAAAGACATATACAAAAATGACTGATAAGAGAGAACAATTTTCTATAAAGAAAAGGTTTTGTCAGATCCTTAGCCCTTGCTATGTCAACATTTGTTTTAAAAGGAGCCCAACGTAGATTTCATTCATCTCCATCAATCCGCATGTTTGGTCTCTTAGTCATTCTTTATGTCTTTCTTGCTATTGCATGCTTATAAATGTGTGTATCATTTACAATTAAATCTAAAAATGATTTACATATAGAAAAGAGCAATATCACCCAATATAAAACTTGAATTTAAACTACATTCAAAGAAAAGACAAAAATATAAGAGAACATTTTATAAAAGGTTTTGTCATTGCCTGTTTTAACATTTTTAAAAAGGACCCAACATTCATCATTCATCAATTTGATGTTGTCTGCTTTATTTCTAATCTTTTGAGTATTATAAATGTTTTATCATTTACAATAATCAAAAGATTAGATAAAACAGACAATATCACCCAATAGTCAAGACTGAAGATTTAGAATTACTTCTTTATTTTCATATTTTAGTTTTAATTAGAATTTATGTTAAGACAACCAATAAATTAACTGCAGTGGTAACTTAAATTACATGTTTAATACATTTCATGTGTAACTCAATTTTTCCCATTAAATTCAACTGAAATCTCATTAATCAGTTCTACCCCAAAAACACCCTAATTTGTTTTTTTTTGTGTTTTTTTTTTGGTTATATTTTTTAAATGAGAAAAATAGCACTGTATTGTATAAAAAAAACATAATAAAGTAGAGTATAATGAATTATGTACTGTAATATGTTTTAATGTTTATATTTAATGAATATTTTTCTTTGGCATAATAAATTTGGAAATTTAAATATTTTAGAGAACTTTAATATGAGAGTATCTAAAGCTCGCTCATACCTTAAATTTTTGCTCACAACACAAAAAAAACCACCATATGACAGCTTGTAACTCAGAAAACTTATAAGCAGGGATACTTGTAAGTCATTGTACCATTATATTTGGAATTAAGACCAATAAGTTGGTAACATAGTTAACTTATTGGTTGTCTTAATTCAAAGTTTAATTGCACTTGGCTATCTGTGGAAAGTTGACTATCTGATAAGAAACAACAAAAAAGTTTCCAACATTTGTATATAACTGTAGGGAGACCATAAATAACTGTCTTCCCTAGGATTGTGGCCATCTTAGAAGATCACATGTTGATCACATGAGAGACAAGAGCCTTTTCTCTTCCTCTTTTGGTTCCTGTTCTTTGAACAAATAACATTTTTCTTATCAACTGCTCTTCGAGTGGTGGATATGCTTTTCATCTCTGTTCATTGAACAGAAGAGAGCCTTTGTCTCCAACTCTGGCAAGGTACTTTATTTGACATCATAATAAAAATCACTGAAGTAAGACTTTCACCATTTTTGTATGCCTTTTATGCACTACTTGACATAGAACAATGTGCACATTTTATCTGTTTGGAGCACATTCATGTAATGTTATAATATTCCTGTAAAACTAGATATTTTTTTATACATGTATACATCAAATGTCTCATATGTTTATATGAGTTTATCTTGTTTTTCCTTTCTATTTATTCAGTATTAGTTTATCAATGGATACACTAATGCTAATATTGGACCTTGGTGAGTAGAGATGCCACCAAATATCTTCCTTAGCACCAAATACCGAAAACTGGTAACAATCCCCATATAACAAAGAAACTCACTAGTCACCATCATCATAAGTTATTAGGTTTGACATTTGCCACTACCACCACAAAAAAATGGAATCTGTATCAACTGGAAAAAAATTAAATTCTAAATATTAACTTACAGAGAAAAATGTTTTCAATTTCTGGAAACTGATTTAAATATGCTATTGATAAATTTTTATACGCACATATTTAAGAAAATCCTTTTTTATAGAATGGAATTTACTGAGAGGGCTGCATAACAACGATCCTAATATTTCCAAATTGGAAGGAAAAAAAACCACTGGATTTTGCATGTTGATTTTCGAGGTATGCAGATTCTCCCCACTTGAAAGATTTCTACTATTTTTTTTCTTCCTCCTTTTCACCTTGTATCATACACAGGGTTGGATTTAGGCCTTAAGAGACCTCTTTCATGTTCACTCCCCCCCCCAAAAAAAAGATATATTGAATTTTTTTTTAAAAACACTCCAACTCTCTAATTGGAGTTGGCCCAAATACTTTAAATTTGTTTCAAACTAGTTCAAGGAAGACCCATTAAATCAGAAAATTGTGGAGTAGTACGACGGAATAGATATTGGACCGGGACGCCCTTGGACAGTCACCTGCAATAATAGACTCTACCATGCACGTGCCAGGCATGGGAGGGAACTAATATAAGCAGGCTTCCTCCTCAAAGCCAGGAGTTTACGTTTCGTCGTCGAACCTGTTACATGGCGTCGCCGATAAGGAGTTTTGTTTTTGCAAGGAATTATTGATACAACTTGAGGGATGGAGACCAAGGAAGTCATGAACCAACAGTGTCTACAGCTCACACAGCAGCTGGTGGAGTTACAGAGAGAAAACAATGCACTACGCATGGAAATGCTTTATAAACAACCAAACAAGTGTTACGGCAAAAAAACAGAACGGCCCGTAATAGAACTTCACTCAACCGACGGTGACTAGGCGGTGTTCCTAGACACATGGAGCCACTACAAAGAGATGTGTGAGATTACGGACCCGGTGGTAATCAGAAATGAGCTTCGCGTTACCTGTACCCCAGAATTAAACAGGTTGTTATTCGATCTTATGGGTCCAGAAACTCTCAACACCGCTACAGAGGAACAGCTGTTACAACAGATAAAGGTGATAACAGTCAGAGGCCTGCATAAGGAGGTTTACAGGCAGGAATTTCATTCAATGAGGCAAGAAGAGGGCGAAACGATTACGCACTTCTTAGTCAGGCTGCGAGGTTTTGCGAGTTTGTAGTTGCTTGTCCCAACGAAAAAATTGTGGTTGGCAAGTAAATTATTCTAGTGGCATGGTGGCCAGCCAGATGGTGGCAGGGCTTGCTAATGCTGAACACCAGAGTAAGATATTAGCCGAAGTCTCGAATCTAACAACTTTGGAATGAAAGTTCGACAAGCTGGTCAGCCTGGAAGCAACAGCCAAGTCAACACCCCATCTATATAACACCAAGCACCCCGTCGCCGTGTCCGGTGTGCAAAAGTCTGACCCTAAGCGACAATGACCCAGAAAACTAGATGTATAGACGATACTATACTATGGGATGACTCCATAGAAACATCATTCTGGCATACGATAGACTACATTACCCACCATGGCAACAACGGTATCGTCTTTAACCCTGAAAAATTCCACTTTGCGAAAAAAGAGATAGACTTCGCCGGGTTCCGGATAATGGAGGACGGGATAAAACCCACTAAAAAAATGACAGAAGCAATATCAAACTTCCTTACACCTACAAACATAACTAATATCAGATCGTGGTTTGGACTTGTGAACCAAGTATCATACGCGTTTTCGCAAGCCGAAATAATGGCCCCCTTCCGAGAACTACTGAAAACAAAGGACAGGAAATTCTACTGGTATGACACGCTCGATCAAGCTTTCGAAGAGTCTAAGCGTAGAATCGTAAGAGAAATCGAGGAAGGGGTTAAGACATTTGAAGTCAACAGGCCAACATGTCTATCAACAGACTTCAGTAAGACAGGGGTAGGTTATTTTCTTATTCAGAAGCACTGCAACAGTGCTACAGAAGCGGGGCTGATTTGTGATAAGGACCACTGGAAGCTGATTTTAGCCGGATCTTGTTTCACCAGTGACGCTGAGTCACGTTATGCACCAGTTGAGGGGGAGGTTTTGGCACTAGTATATGGATTAGAGGCGTGTCGAATGTTCATACTGGGAAGCCCAGAATTACTAGTAACCTACTGTTACTAGTAATTCTGGGCTTCCCAGTATGAACAAGCCTTTAATAAAAATATTCTCAGACAAGGCTCTGGAGGATACAAAGAACCCATGGCTTGAACAGCCATGGGTTCTTTATATCCTCCAGAGCCTTGTCTGGAACACTCCCTGATGTATAAGTTCAACATAAAACATCTCCCTGGCAGACTCAATGCCGCACCAGACTGCACATCAAGATACCCTTCAACACCAAAATTAGATACGGCACTAATAATCAACAGTGCTATAAAAGCATCATTTAGTTCCACATACGAACAAGATCCAAAATTAAGTGCTATTACATGGGACTGAATCAGGGCGGCAGCAGCCACTGACGAAGAATGTCGGTCCCTGGTGGAATATGTACAGAAAGGGTTCCCTAAGTCTCGGCATGAACTACCAGAGATAATCCGCCGGTTTTGGTCCATGAAGGAAACATTATATAGCCTGGAAGGAGTGGTTATAATGGACAACAAAATACTCCTACCTAGAAAACTATGGGGAGAGGTGTTAGAGTCGCTACACTTCGCACATCAGGGCGTCAACGGCATGCTGGCGAATGCCAGACAGCGACTATTCTGGCCAGGGCTAGACGCAAGCATACGTCAGACCAGAGCCCAATGTAAAATTTGCAATACAATGGCCCCATCACAGCCTAGGGAACCTTTAATGCCACTGCCGAATCCTGAATTCCCGTTTCAGATAACAGTGACAGACTTTTTTGACTTGCAAGGGAAAAATTATATGGTCTACGCAGATAGATATACAGGATGGGTAGAAGTTGCCCGTATGTTGTCCGGAAATGCCAGGGCAACATGTGACACCCTACGAAAATGGTTCTGTACATACACTGTCCCGGAAGAAATATCGTCTGACGGAGGCCCGTCGTTTGATTCCCAAGAATATAACCAGTTTCTGAAGAACTGGGGGATAAAAAAACGCATATGATCAGCATATTATCTTCAGAGTAATGGGCATGCAGAACTTGCCGTCAAAACAGCTAAGCGGTTGTTGGCAGATAATATTGACAGCTACGGCCGTTTGTGTGAGGATCGTGCAGCCATGTCCTTATTAACGCACTGGAACACCCCCGTCCAAGGCTTGGACATGTCTCCAGCAATGATGCTGTACGGCCGAGTGATAAAAGATCACCTTCCAGCCCTTCAAGAAAAATACCGAATTCACAAACGGTGGAGTGAAATCAGTTGGTATAGAGAGATGGCAATGGCAAAAAGGCACATTACAAAAGAAAAATATTATAATCCACACAGTCGCCCACTCAGAGAGTTAGAAATTGGACAATCGGTCCAAATACAAAACCAAGTAGGTCCATACCCACATAGGTGGACAAAAACTGGAAGTGTGGTAGAGAGGCTGGGTAACAGACAGTACCACATACATGTCGACGGAAGCAACCGAGTGACCCTACGCAATCACCGCTTCCTCCGGGAGATAGACCCAATGGTAGACACCCAGTGCCTCCCGCCGTCAGAGGATATCCCTATGATATCGGACCAAACAAAAAGACCCGAACCTCTAGATATCTCATAAGAGGAAATGGAAATGGAAGTGGACGATGTAGATTGCCAGGACAGAAGGGAAGTTCCAACAACGATGGAGATTGACGAAGACCCATATGAAATGCCACCAGACCAGGGCCTACGTCGCAGTACAAGGAGGTCGCGACCCCCCAGGGATTCTATCCCCACAGACACGGGGTACGTCGCATGAATACTCAAGGACATCCCAACAAGTGACCACAAACCAAACCATTTGTGGTCCCATGAGAGGGGGAGCATGTAGAGTAGTACGACGGAATAGATATTGGACCGGGACGCCCTTGGACAGTCACCGGCAGTCACCTGCAATAATAGACTCTACCATGCACGTGCAAGGCATGGGAGGGAACTAATATAAGCAGGCTTCTTCCTCAAAGCCGAGAGTTCACGTTTCGTCGTCAAACCTGTTACAAAAATAAACTAATCTCTTCCATTTTTATATCTTAATTTTTACAGGTTGGAGCTCCTGGACTTCAGCCCTTACTAGCCCATATATAAATCTTGCACTGATCATACAAGGTTAAAGCTTAAACAATACCCAAATTTCTGTCCTGGGAGTTTAGTCAATCTTGTCAAATGTTTTAAACTTTGCATTCTTCATACTTTAGGCATTTATCAATTTAAACCAAAAAAATCCTTTGTTAAATATTGTCAACTTGACATCTAAGTTGATTTCCTAAAGGAAAATAAAATAATCCACAAAATAAAAATAAAAAACATTGAAAAAAATTGTTATTACTGAAAGGTTGAGTGAGCAACTTTTATTTCATTTTTTTTTTTTTGTTTCATTGATTTTTTTTATTTTAAATACTGGTGATGATTTTATGATAAAATTCAAAAGATTTTTCATCCATATATTTTTCACTTGTATTTTGTAATAATAACAAATGATCAGACAGAATCAACTTGTGTAGCTTAAGAGGAGGAGATGTTTAAAAATAAAGAGAGTATTAAAACTGATTGTAACTCTACTCTCTATCCAGTACATCTATAATCTTTAATTGCAGCATTATTTACAAGAACAGAAATTTATCCCCTCACCTAGTTTATGCGGATGAAGATAATACCAGACATTATTTAAACAACAAGAATACAACTAAATCTAAAAGGCAGCTTTATTTTCTTTATTCCCTATACATTTTAAAAACAAGCACAGTAGAGAACATTTTGAATCTAGTGGTACAGTTTCAAATCCAATCTCAGCTGCTTTTAATTATTTTGACTTTAGACTTTAGAAAGGCAAATAAAAAATCCCATGAATACACAGAGGAAATACTTTCAAACCCAGCACAGGGCCATCTTTTCAAACTCAGGAGACATCTAAAAGTTGTATTGCATGAAGAAAAAAACACACACACACACACATAGCTGGTTTGACTTGCAGATTTGCCATTGGCATTAGAAGTAAGTGTTCATATAATAAGTTATATATAATATGTAAGTTCATATAAAAATTAGTATTTAAAATCCAAAGTTTCAAGCAGATCAGGATTTACCAACTCATCAGTTGGCCCCAAATATAGTTATAGCCTACCTGAGAACTACCTCATAGCCCACTAGTTGAAGACCACTGAGGGCCTATACTTATTGTACAGGGTCCCTTACGGTTTTGAATATGGTATATAATGAAATACCCAGTGTACAATTGAAACAAGGGTATAATCTGGCACACTGAATGACAAATTAGTTTCAGTGGATCCCCAGATACCCATGAGCCCGAGGCTAATGGCCTATTGTGCCTCTTGGTAAATCCAGAGCTAGTTTCAAGACGAGCAGGCTTAAAGAATTGGAACTGCACAATCTCCTGCTTGATACTGTGCTAAGCTAAAGAAAAAAAGAATTGCTAGTAAAACTTTCTTGTAGAAAATCCATGTAAGCCACACATCAACAGCTAATTTCTCATGTTACTCAGATGTAACAATAATCACTAATGAACCTATTACTGCTTATAACACATCTCCCTTCCTGAGAATATTTATTAGTTTGTTTCTCTTTTCTTTATGATTTAATTTTCTTTCTTTTAAAGTTTTTTAATGTTCATAGTTGAAAAGGGTAACTTACACATAAAACTTAATAGTTTTTTGGGGTTTTTTATTTATTTTATTTTAGTGTTCATTGTCACTTGGGTGCTTTTGTCTGTGGATGACATGACCTCTCCTGGTCTGGGGTATTTTTAGACTATTTATGTCGGTTGTATTGGAATCCTTTCTATAAGGATTCTCATTTCTGTTTCCTTTGTGACTTTTTTAAATTGAAATTCAGTAAGAGTGTCCTTTCCATTTGAAACTATCATTCATCACCAACATTGCAAATATGTTGCCTGTTATGACAAATGATTCCCAAACTAGTTTGGATGCTGTATCTCCTATTCTGGTAATCAGTTGTTGTGATGATCCATGTAGTATTCCAATATGTTTTATGATTGGGTTTTACTATCAAACAATCACCTATTTTGAGAGCCTTAAGTGTTTTAGCCCCATGTTTTCTACAGTAATTATTTTTCATCTGACTTTTCACTGAAGAATCTGCCTCCCTGTCTCTTTCCAAGTGAAGCTATTTTGGATCTAGTCTCTTTAGGTGGCTTGGTAGTATCGTCCTTATTTTCCTACCCATGATCAACTCCGCAGGACTTGCTTTTGTAGATGATATTGTTGTAGCACTTAGTATGCCATTAGAGCCAGTGTATAAATCCGTATTTGGAAGCAAAGCAACAGAAGCTTGTGATTGTGAACAGAATTTAAACTTGTCACTGATCACTCCACTTGAGATCCCTCATCTGGCAAACATTTTTCAATTTATCAATCACATTGGCACTGGTAAGTGGATTGAGAAGATTCAATTGCTACTAGGTAATTCTGTCTGTTCAGTGTGAAGATATCTGTCCCTATCTTCTGCCAAGATTTCTCCGGTAATGGTGTTGGTTTTAATGTTTTATGGGTTTTGATGGACAATGCTGATTGCAAATTCCTTGAATCACTATATGGTCATGGTAGAACAAAAGGTCTTGATATATCGATAATTCACTTTAGAAAAGTAAGGCTCAATCCCTTCTTTCAACATTTGTTCATTTTCATTCCATCCATCAAGTCAAAAGTATCAGTGAGTGTAATCTCCCAGAGTTTTCTGTCTGATAAGGGTCTAGTTTCGATGATATTGTTTATGTACAGTTCCATGTCTTTGACTGTGATGCTATCCATTTCACTTAGTGGACTACGGAAAAATGTGTCTGGAATTATGAAAAGTTTTCCAGAGACATGTTCCGTAATTGCATTGTACTTCCCTAGTTTCATAAGTAACCTCTGATACCTTCAAGGGGTATTATTGTGGCCCCAAGTGTTTATTAGGGGTACTAATGGCTTGTGGTCAGTAAGCAGTCAAAATTTATCAAATCAATGTACCAAATTTATCACAGGACCAAACTACTGCGAGGCATTCTTTTTCTAATTAGGCATCCTTTTTTCAGCAGTCATAAGAGTACGCAACGCAAAAGCTATAGATTTTATTTCCCCTCCTACTTCTTGATACAATGTTGCTCCCAGCCCATAGCTATTGGTCGTCCACTGCTACTACAATTGGTTTGATGGGATCATAAAATGTAAAGACAGGGGGGACTTAATTAATAGAGGTTTTACATCCAAAAATGATTTTCTCTGTGGTTCATGCCAAATCCATGCTATTCCTTTTTTTTAGTAAATCCAACAGTTTGTATGACATCACGCTACATTGGGTAGGAATTATCCAAGGTACCAAATCATTCCAATAACAAGTAGAATTTTTCTATTCTTTCTTTGTTTGGTTGTACTCTGTCCTTCATCAATATGTGTCCAAATTCCTTAAGTACCAACCTGTTTTATTTGTTCAAGAATTTTTTTAGTCGTTTATCGTGTGCAGAATTGGTTCTCCCATATACCAGAATTTTAAATCTCCTAATAGTTCCAACATACATCACTAGTATATTTCAGGTGCCAATAATATCCCAAAGGGTAACCGTTTAAAGTAATAATGTCCAATTGGCATCAAAAAAGTAATTAGTAGATAACTGTGTTTCTCTAAAAGGATTTGATTAAAAACATTTATTGTATCTCACTTGGAAAAAAACAGTAGCTCTATTCAATTTTGGCGCTATATCATCTAAGTCGGGTAACATATACACTTCATGTTTCACCGCAACGTTGAGTCTTTTTAGTTCAACACATAAACACACATAGCCATTTTATTTCTTTACTGGAACAATTGGCATGCACCAGTTTGTTGGTTGGGTGACTTTTTCTATTATACTTTTGCTTTCTAGATGTTCCTGTTCAATTTTTACTTTTGGTACAAGTGGAAACATTATCCATCTTGCTGTCATGACACAGTATGATTTTGCATCTTCTCTTAGATGAACTTTCACTGGTTCACCTTTCATGCTCCCTCCTTGGTTGAATATATTCTGGACTTGGTCAACTTTAATAACCATTTTCATCAAATGGACAACCTATATGGACAATAAATTTTCTATGTACCAACCATTTAGTACATATACTTTGAATACGTAATTTTTTCTTTTATGTGTTGTGAAAGTCTAGAATTTTCCTTCACACAATAACGTGCCACTTGGGCTTTTAAGTCTTCTTTCTGTCGGTCTTAAAGACAGTCTATTCAGAAGATTTTTGTAAGTTTTGTGGTTTACTATTGTAATGTCTGCTCTTGTGTCTATTTTAAGCTTAAGGCGGCTACCATAAATCTTCAAATTAGGGAAACCATGGGTCAAACTTTTATTTTCCTCTGTCAGTAAGCCTAAAAAATATTCCTCCATGTTGTCATGTTTTACTTACTGGACGTTACTTATTTCCATCCTGTAACATATAGCAAAAGTGATTGAGGTGGTTACATTATTTACAAATTTGTCCTTTTGTCAGGTTGCATCTGCCGTATTTTTTTCTAGATATTTTTTCTTCTGGTTTCGGTCTGAGATTATTTCTGAAAATTTCCCCTTTCATTTGGACCTCGTTAATATTTCTTGTCTGCCTTTCCTCTTTTTGTATTCTGATTTGTTCATAACCTCTCACCATTTCTAAGGCTTTGTTAAGCTTCAAGTTTGGTGTAAGGTTTTTGATAAACCGTTGTCCTGAAGTTCAATGATGAATCTGTCTTGTATTTCTTTGTTCTTGGCAACAATATAACCATCTGCAAATAATACTTTTACAAATGTTGTAACACATTTTCCAGGGTTGTCAAATGAAACATGGCCTTTTTGTGCATTTGTTCTTCTTGGGCATGTTATGAACTTCGAATTTTATCTTTAGTTTCGAAATCATTTTCTTCCTTCTTAGAAAATGTTTTTAAGACATTTTCTTCCTTTTTGCCCATAAAATTTATTAGGATACTTATTTGAATTGGCCCCGTTTTGAAATACAACTTTTTCGTATCCCTGGTGCCAAATCGGTCACGTAGAGGGATTAAAACTAAAACTGTTTCTGGAGGTTGTTTATTTATTTACTTTTGTTTTTAAGAACCCCAGCTTGTTCTAGCAACTTATGACACCATGTTTTATCTTTTAGTTGGGTTCGTTCAGTAGGCTTTTTCACTCATGACACAGGGGCACGTCTGTAGGGTTTAACCATTTATTACTAAGTGTGGAAATCAACAACAATTAAACAAGGGCACACAACTCGTGATACCCGGATATAACAAGAATCAGTAATGAACTTATTACTATTATTACTTATTACTACTTTATCTTCCTCATAACCCTTGTGATACTGTGTAATGCCAGGTCACCTTGCAAGTTTTTATTTATTTTTTTAATTAAGATAACAGTTAAAATTTAGGTAGTTTTCAAGCTACTTTTGAATGAAATTTTTTTTTCTTTTTAATTCCGAAATTCTGGGGAAATGGTATGGCTAGGTGGTCTTTAAGTCATTAAAAAGTTAGTGTCACCGATCAAACAGTTTTGATCCCAACTGATGGCATTGAACTCGCATGTGTAAAAATATCCTTGAAAAAAATAAAAATAAAAACTTCCAACTAACACAAATTAATACATTTGTTATGTTTGTAAAATATGGTAGGCAACGGTAATAAGATTAAAATAAATAGGTGTGTAAAAGTTCCCAACGCACTTTTTAGAAAACAAGATTATTGAAATAAATACACAAATACAAATCGGTATTTATTTATTTATTTATAGTTTAAAATGCAAGAAACCTTTGCACACGCTTAATAAGGTATACGGATCGCTCTGGCCTGAAGCAAATGGCTTTAAAAAAAATCGATATTTAATTTGTTTCGTTGATTCGGGGTGAGGGGGGTAAGAAATAGAGAGAAAAATAAGTCCAAGTAACCGGTAAAATGTAGAGAAACAAAGGTGAATTAAATTAAGTTTTCGATTTTAGAAATTGGAAAAACAAATGATAACAAACAAAACGTAAAACATTATTTTTTAAATTATTCTTTTAAAAGTAACAAAGTTTATATCTTTTGGGGATGATTTTTTCAGAGGCGGGGAGATTTTACAAATTAAAAGTATTTTATTTCATTATCAAAAGTAAAAACCTGTCTGTCCAGTTTTGTTTGTATTCATTTAATAAATACTTTTTTTTTCATCCATTTATTCCTAGGTGCAAAAAGTGAATTGAAATGTTCTTTTTCAAACTTACCTGGACTTCCAGTAACACTATCGTAATGACAATTGACCAACACGCTATTTTCAGTGGCATCTTCAAAGTCAGACACAGGGTCAAGTTTGGCCACCAAGTTCTTCAAGTTTCTATAGACGGAAAGAAAATCACTTTTAAGTTTCATATTGAACTGACCACTGACGTTGTGTTGGTCCACTTGTATGGTGTGTACAGTGGGTACAGTGTTTTTTTGAATTTTGTATAGTTCTGTAAGAATGTAATCTTTGGCAAGTTTCTCGTTGGCATAACTGCCCACCGGCCTTTGTCCAAAGCTGACCAGTGCATCGAGATGTTTACGGGCAGTTTCTTCTTCAAAGACATCGTTGAAGACCCCCGGACCATCTGGGGTGGTCTTTTTGGCAGGTGGGAATGATGCTCTTTTGTTAACAATGAAGAGAAAAAGAATCAAATGAAAAAGAAAGAAAACTGGCCAAGCTATGGACCCAGGAATCTTTTTTTGATTATAATTATTAGACCGTGACTGTGACGAGGAAGATAATAATGGTGATGAAACTCTGTCTTTTTCTTGGGAAGAGGGGGAAGACATAAATCCATTGTTACCATCGGGGAATTGACGACGCTGGCGAACAAAGTCCATCTTCTTCTTCCACCTCCCCCCAAAATATATTTCTTTTGGTAAATGGACCGACTCTCCCAAAAGTGACAATATTTTTTAAAGATTTCTTTCTTTCTTTTTTTTCCTTATTTCTTCTGTCCGATGGTGCTAGACTGGACGATCGTTTCTCCCTTCTTCTCTTGTTTGTTATTGTCGGACTGTCTGATTGGGTGGGGTAGGATATTTTGGAGTTCACAGTAGCCCTACCCCCACCAACAACACTTTCTTTCTCTTTCTCTTTCTCTCTCTCGCACACAAACAAACACACACACAACTACTACAACAATCGGCTGTTTTAAGGGAGATCGGTGCAATAAAGTAGACAGTTTATTTTTGTTTCTTTTTACCTACTTCTTTGCTTACTTACTTACTTGCCCATGTGACTATCTTTGATAAAAACGCTCACTACTACTGCTACTCCTCTTCATTTTTTGGCTTCAAATTTCCTGTGATGATGCTGATGATGTCATGGACTATTATAATGTTTGACGATAGTGATGCTTCGTATGACTGTCTCTCATACGAATTATTCAGTTTTACTGTTGATGCTGCTGCTAGAAAGGCTGTCTACAATCTTATGATGATGACGATCGGTTATTTCACTTTTACTCTTAATGTTGTTGATTGGCTGAACTCTGTCGCTTGTGATCCTGTTCAATAGCCTAAGATTAACATTTTGTGGCTAAATGAATGATTCAGACGGAAAATAAGTCTTAGAAAATAAGGCTTTTTATCAGACAATTTGTGTTAAAATTGATTGAGAAAAAAATTTGAATTTTTTTTACGAGGAAAGTAAGAGAGTTTGCATATGACAATGATGATGTATCCTACGCTTTAATGTTAATGTAATATGTGATGATGATGCTAAAAGCGCTAAACGCAGTAGTTTGTGACAATGGTTCATATTATTGATGAACGATGTACTTTTTGATGATGTTTTTATTACGTTGTCGATGGTAATGATGACTGGGAAACATTATATGATATAGTTTATGATGACGATTTATCATATTCTTAAGACTTACAAATGATGTTTATTGTAGTGAGGTTTCTCAATTAATGTAGTTTGTGATGATGATCTTTTGATTTGATTTAATGTTGTCAATGATGATGACGACGCTGTTGCTGTTATTGCTACTGCTGATTATTTTTGCGAATATCTCGCGCGATTTTCCGTGATTTCGTTGAGAAGAAAAATGTCGGCACCTTTTCCTAAATGTACGTGTGTTGACTGGAATCTTTTTTTTCTCTAGCGAAATTGAACATAAGCAAAGTTATAAAAAAAAAATTGCTGCTGATTCATTGAAATCCATCCACTGGCAATCAATTGACTCAAACGAGACATTTTAGGCGTACATGCCAATGTTGAAACGTGTCTTATTGTTCGAAGCAGAGACAAATAGGAAACTAATTTGAAACGTCTGTTTCTCTCTGGTTGGTTTACGTTAATTCTTCTTTATCTTTGGATTTTTAAACAAAACTTTCTTTATTTTTTATATTTTACTTTAGAGCCTTTATTTCATTATTTATTTGTTTATAAAAAAATAGATCCTATTTCTTGACCCTCGTTCTCAAACTTTTCAAACCATTATTTCAATAAGTTTTTAATATGTCCCGTTTTTTTGTTGGATTTTTTTTTTAATTTTAAAATTTATTTTCATAAGTGATCGGGATTTTTTTGCACGGTTTTAATTTTATTTTCATTTGAATTTCAACCAAAACTGCAAAAGGTTTTCTCAGTTCTTAATATATTTTAACAAAATCTTTACTAATTGATACTGTTCTGTCTGTTAATAAAACTAATTAACTTCCCTTCCTTTATGGATCTAAAAATGGCAGCTTTTGCTTGAATTGTTTTTGTTGTTTTGCTTGTTTTTTTAAAGGGGTAATTTGTTTTTTTAAATTTTCTTTGAACATTCATTGCATTTTTAAATCAAATCAACTATTGCTTTAAATTCGAGATGGCATTAAAGATTTATCTCTGATCTAGCAATTGTGTCAAAAAGATCCGATAGATCAAAATACTGATAGAGAAAAAAATTACACATGGCCAGAAAATATAGATTTTCCTTTTCTAGCTTTTTGTCTTAAGCTTATTTATACGGTATATATATATATATATTGATTAAATATTTACCAGAAAAAATTTATCTTATTTGTTCACTCCCCACTACTTTCAATCTTAAGGTTCAATTTTTAAAAATCTATTTACTTATTTATTTTAACTAATAAAAGTTAATTTGAAAAACTACTTTTTTTTTTTTTTTTAAAAATAAATAAATTGAAAGTTTACTTTTATTTAATCTTTCTTTTTAAATGCAAAATCGCTTGTGAGTTTTTGTCAGTCTTTAATAAAAAACCATGTTATTAGGATTTCTTCATAATATTTTCTTCGTTGTAATACAAGCAAAAGCTTCGTATTTTCTATTTTTATCTTCAGGTTCAAAAGAGTCGGTAAAATCCTATTTAGTATTAATTTGAGGCTTATTCTTTTTATCAATAAAAAAAAAATTATGTTCTTTTACAGCATCAAGCTGAAGTAGATGATTGAGGTTAACCCACAAATATGTTTGTGTCGAGAGTGGGGGGAAAACGTACGAAACCAATAAATTTACATTAACACTAAAATTTTGTTAATGATTACTACTGAAGATTATTTTAACGTTTTTTTTATTTTATTTTTAAAATCAAAACAGTAAGACTTCGCTGTTGTGGGAACTCAATTAATTATGAAAAGTAGTACTCTGAAACTTTCAGTCAACACTACTCTAAGCCTAGAGGTGCGTAAATAACCTACTTCTAGCACTAATCTATAATGATCAGCAAAAATGTGGCAGATCGTAGCGTGATATCTTGATTTGTTAGGGTAGTAGTTAAAATGTTCTAACTTGGATTGGAAATTGCTCTTTTCTCTAATTTGCAACTCAATACTGTTCGAGGTTACCTCGATCATTATAATTTATCAAGGGAGATAACTGAATACTTATGGTAAGTAAAGTCTACGGAGTGACCTATCAGCCGAACAGTGAGGTAGTTTATCTGCTTTTCGCTAGCGCTAGGCCAGGAAGATTGTTTTTGCTGGAGTGGAACGCCACACCTACTGTCAGCTCCCAGATACTTTACCACACAGATCAGATTATCTAAGCTGTGCTACTCATGCGCTGGGTTGGCAGAGAATGATATCAAACCTGGAACCTTGCGATTTCTAGGAGGATGCTCTACTGACTGACCTAAACCAGTTAATCATAGTACTTCCCGTTATTTACTTGATTTATTATAATATAAATTATATAGATAACATGTGACTTGGCATCAACTTAATGGCCACCAAATGCAGTATTTAAACTAGTCTTCCAAAAACAAGAAAAAATGTTCAAAAACTTTACCTTCAATTCTCCTCAATAATAATTTAAGATCAGTTACTACAAAACTACTATATAAATTGCTCAAAGCAATTCTCTATTTTAAGAAGAGTTTGTTTATTTTTAAAATATTTTATTTGTAGAAAAAAAGTATCAGCCATTTTTTATGATTGGATTCTAAAACTGAATATTAGAGTTTATACAAATTAAATTAAAAATTAGTAGGGATTTTTTTGTACCTTACTTTTAGTTTTAATTTACTTTTAGTAGAAGCAAAACTTAGAATTATTATCAGAAGTACAAGTATTAGATATGATCAAATTGGTAAATATTGAAAGTTATGTAGGAAATAAAAGCAAGCCTTTTTCATCTTCAGAATAGAGAATGATTTTATTTATATCCTTTATTTTTGTCGATAATTTATTAACTGCCTTTATCCCATGTAAAAACCTCATATCTGCAATTGATGTTTTATGTTTTTAATAAATATATATAGTCTTTCTCTACTTTTTTTTTATGTATCCTGTATGATACTAAACTATATCTGATGGTGAGGCTCAAGTTATTTCCATTACTCCCAGGTCCACCTTTACCTGGAGTGGTAGTACCTGTTAGGATCCCATTTATGAGTCATAGATCTGTTTAAAAATTATTTGTACTCTATATGATCATGTGCAAAAAAAAAACCTTTAGAAATAATTACACAAATATGAATATGAACATACAGTAACACTATTCCCTAAACTGAACATAAAATAACCCTAGGCAGGTTGATATGCCATTAAAATCAATCAATCTTAATTTCATCATCATAATTTTTTTTTTTTTTTTTTTTTTTTTTTTTTTTTTTACTTTTAATTTCTGACAAAAATTCAATGTGTACAGGGTGCTTCAGAAAAGTTGATATCATTTCATAATCTAATAACTTGACCAATTCTAGTTCCAATGATCTCAGATTTTTACAACTCAAAATTTTATGTTTAATGCCTTTTCTTTTCCAGTGAATGGGATTTCTATCACTGAAAAGAAACATTGAACATGATTTTTAATGGTTTCTACACATGCTATTAGAATTTGAGATCATTTGAACAAGAATTGGTCAAGATTACAAAATGAATTCACTTTTTCTGAAACACCATTATATCTGGAAAAAAATTGTGTAATTTATTACTCTCATTAAACAGATTTCTGGAAAAGGCTCAATTAAAACATTTTAGAAAAAATGCTGTAAAAATATCATCAAAAAGATAATGAAAATAATTCCTCACATTATTGATTTTAATTTATTCAGTTTGTGCATTTGCCAAACTATCTTGTCTACTTCCCCATCTACTTGCATTTAGAATTCATTCACTGATAAGATAATCTAATTTTTGCTCTCAGAGAAGAAACTTCCATTTCAAACCCCGTTTAAAAAAAAAAAGTCCCTAACCCTAATAAAGGACCAACTTAGATATGTTTGTTTGATTACCTTACTGTGTTTAAGATATTCAATAAAATGATTTTTTCTTTTTCTTTTTTTCACATTCATGTAATGCCATCCTGTATTGTGTTGCCAACATATACAATTCATATTAATAAGTGGTTTAAATATTTTGTTTTATTACTTTAATTTTTTATGGTACTTAAATTTGTGACTGATATAACTATTTTTGTTTGACATACTTTTTTCCAAGATATTTTTCTCTAGTTCCATCTTTCTCTTTTTTTTTTTTTTTTTCAAATCCAGAAGGAATTATTAGGGCTTGGCAGACATTTTTAGTAGCTTTTACCATATATATGGTAAAAAGTATTAGTCTGTTTCTATTATGATATCCTACTTAGTCATACAGAACTACTCGGTCATAGCCAGACATTTGGTGATTAATAGAATGT
Source organism: Doryteuthis pealeii (assembly GCA_023376005.1). Lineage (NCBI taxonomy): Eukaryota > Metazoa > Mollusca > Cephalopoda > Myopsida > Loliginidae > Doryteuthis > Doryteuthis pealeii. The sequence continues at coordinate 25,789,600 of CM042142.1, forward strand.
GTTAATGTAATTAATCTATAGCTATCAGTTGTAAACAAGTGAAAAAATGACACAGCATGTTTCTATCATTCCTTTTCATTCTTTTTTTTTCTTCAACATTACTATATCATGACATATCATAGTATTTTATACATGGTGTATGCATGTGTGAGATATATGCAACTGTTATAAAGCAATTGTTAATATCATCTGGCATACCATTACTAATATGATTTCTACTTTTACTGTTGCCTTGGCAAAATTAGCTCAACCTAGTGAATTTTATATATATATATATATATATATATATATATATATATATATAGGATGTTTAAAAAAAAAAATGTATAATTTTGATTTAATGACCTGACCATTTTTCATTCAAATGATCTCAAATTTTAACAAAATTGTATGTTTAATGTTTAAACGCCTTTTCTTTTCTATTAAATAGCATTTCTATACTTGAAAAGAAAAAAAAACAAGGAGGTGAAATGATGAATCAAATGTTCAATATGAATCTTCTTTTAAATATCATTTTTAAATTGGTAAATGCTGCTGTTATCCTTGCCTTCCGTTTGTCTTTGGTGTTGCTCAGTTTTGTTGGTCTCTCACTCAATTGCGGTCCACACATTATAATCATGGGGATTGCAATCTGGAGAGTTAAGTGGCTGATGTGGTTACAGAAATTTTCTCACAGCCAACACTGACTTCTCCTATTGCCAGGCAGTCACCCTCACAATCCAGGGCAGCACTACCTCCCCCAAGCACTTAATGTAGGTTTCCGTATTACATTTGAAGCCATGTGGGAAGATGAATGTAGGTATAATGTCACCATTGTGAGTGACCGCCCCAAACACCATCATGTGGACTGGGTATTAGCTTTTCATCAATATTGATACATCCTGTGCGGATAGAGCAGGCCAACAGTTGTTCTATGAGTTCACCATCTGATCCTGACAAAAATTTTCTAATTTGAAAAAAAGCAAAGCATGTTCGATTTGGGGGGGGGGGGTATTTGAGTTTGTTAAAAAGCTTTGTGACACAGTCTTTCCTTTTGTCCTTCATGGCCTGTGATAAAAATTAGCCTATTCTCATCTTATTTAAGAAATAGCGAATGACTTCATGCACTACCTGCCTGATAAGAAACTCAGACACTCTCATATCCCTGGCTATGGACCTGACTGACTTGCTGGGATCGTTGTCAACCATGGCCTAGATCTCGGCAACAAATTTGGGAGTTCTTTTCTTATCAAAACAATCAGAGTGAGGCTTCCAAGCTGCCATTCCTTCATAATCACTATTGGACTCTTCCAATTCTTAATGAATTCCCTCTACTGCATTCATATTGACAGCCAAAGACTCTAAAATCTTTGTATTGCAGCTCCCAGCATGAATGACAAGCAGTACAGCATGCTGTTTCCAAATTTCTGGAAGAATGAATTGCATCATGATACTGCTTTCCTCACAGACAGTGCTCAATTGACTTTAGTTTGCTGTACAGTTGACAAAACCTGAAACAAAGTGCATACACAAAATCAATAATTCAAAATGGTGACAATTTACCCATTGCACCGTGTGTGTGTGTGTACTTAATGAAACATTGTTTGCACTTATATATATATATATATATATAATGAGCAATGTTTCATTAAGTAACTGTTGTTTTGGTAAGTGTTCTTGTCTCATGGAGGAAATATACCTAATATTGCTGGTCATTATTTAATTCAATATTGATTTGTTTATAATTGTTTCTTGATATGATGAATGAGAGATTTTTTTTTTTAAATTTAAAAGGGACCTGTGATTTGATTTCACTGTGCATTTGTTGTAATGTGTAGTTCATCCAATGTCATACCTGTATTGCAAAATAAAATTTAAGTCTCCTTAAAACAAATAATTACTGAAAATATTATAGAATTACTTGGATGTAAAATACTTTGTTTAAATATCATAGTAGAAAAAAAAGTTTTGCTTTTAACTACAAGATGTTTGATAGCACTAAATTTAACAATAAGAGTATGGTAAAAAAAAAAATAGGTTGGAAGATATTTCTTACTTACAATTCAGATTTCTTTAATACTACTGGCCATTTTTGATTTAATCAAGTTTGTTGAAATTGAATCAGCTGCACATGTTATTTAATTGCAAATATAACTAAATTTATTTTTCTCCTCTTTTCACCATCAACTATTTCTCTCATATTTTTATCACAAATACTTTATAAATGAAGTGAAAATTGCATATAAAAATTCAGCTAACCATATAATGTTTGATCTATGTGGTTTGAGATATGGTTAGGTTCCTACAAAGCTAATATATTTTGTTTTTTGTAATGTGGGGTGCTATGCATTAGGCCAGCCTCCTGTATGATAGTTTTAAAAATCGTTTAGATTCTGTCAGTATTCTCCTTCAGGGATGCCTCAGGCACTGGCAATAAACCCAGGTCTTACCCCTATTAGGTGATGTGAGGGCAGGTGCTGCCGGGAACTAAGTTGTTATTCACTTTCTGGGCTTCTAAGGCCAAGAATCAATCTGTGATTAATAGATTAACAGTATTGAATTAATTGCATTGACAAAGAAGATTGTTTAAATTAAATCCTTTCTTCATAATTAGGTTAGTTGTTGGTGTACCTATGTACACACACGCACATAACCTGTTGTTTATCCTCTTAAATCATGTCAATATCCTTGCTTCAAAATGATAAGATAAATTATAATTATACCCTGACTTGGTTTATAATTAGATTTATATACAGTTACTAGCAGGAGTACCCAGTCCATGACTAGAGTAAAATGAAGCAGGGAGTGAGAGAGGAAAATAATTTAGCAAATTCTCATCAAGTTTTAAAAAATTGCTAAGAATTCATATATTAGTGTTTGTTTATTTTAAAAAATGTTTTGTTTTTTTTTTTACATTGAAAATATTAGAGGCATCCCATCATGGTGTAAGCTAATTTCACAGACATGTTACTTATGAATAGTGAGTTCGATTCTCACTGGATGCCCCACACTTGCGAAATTTTGTCATATTCTGCCTGTGGTGAAAGATTTTGGTAAATAAGGAATGCATCCCATTGTGGTCTAACGATCAGCAAGCTAGTTTTGCAGATCCATTACTACTGCATAGCAAGTTTGATCCACGCTCTATGCCCCATACCTGTGACCTTGTGTCACATCCTACTTCTGACGAACGTGTTGGGTAAATAATAAGTGTCCCATCATGATGTAATGGTTTGCTTTTTTTTTTTTGTTTTTTTTTTTTTTTCGCTGTATGCCCCATACTTACGACCTTGTGTCACATCCTACACATGATAACTTACCGTAAAAAATAATTCAATGGTTAAAAACACATACAAATTACATATTTAGAAAGATTTTTTTTTTTTTTTTTTTTTTCCAACCATGTAAATATTTTGAAAATTGGACCAGCAATAAGCGATGAATTAGTATTTAAACTGGTATGGTTTGAATAAACGGCGCCTAGTTGTTTATGTTCGGAAGACAAGTAAATTTGAGTTTGTTTTTTTTTTTTTGTTTTTCTTTTCAAAGTTTCAAAGCAAATCCCTGATGGTTTAGCAATGGTTATATTTCACACATTTTATATGAAAATAATTCTGAGACTGTCTTCTATTAGGGATATAGTGCTTTTCTTTTTTTCTTTTGCTTATCTAATATTTTTTGAAGAAATTGCATTCAACTTTGGTCTATTGTTGTTTCACTCCCAAAGGTCGGAAAAGAACAAGTTTCTGCTTGTAGTTAAGTGTTTCCTATTTAAGTGTAAAATTTCAAGAATATTGATAAAGATTAGCCACTGATTTTGAAAAACAAATTAGCATGTAAAAATTAGTCTTAAAAAAAAAAGAATATTATGTTTTCGGCTGTTCGAAGCAAAATATCATTTTAACTTGCTGTAAAAAATAATTCAATTGATAAAAACACATAAAAATTACATATTTAGTAAGATTATTTTATTTTATTTCCAACCATATAGATATTTTTAAGATTGGATCAGAAATAACCGAGAAATTGCGATTTTAACCAATTAAGGTGAAAAATTGTCTATATTCAACGATTTTACGAAACAAGCTGGTAATGCTACTTGTAAGGTTGCTTTTCTTTTTACTGAACCTAGGCCCAGGGTTTTAACTCACAACTTTTAGAAGCTCTTAACCAATGATTTTATCATCCAGACAAGTGCTTTTCAAACTATCTGATGTGGCATACCTGCAGGAGATTTTTCCAGTATACCACAGTACAGACCAGTTAGTTTGTGCATAATTTTCATTTCTGATCAAGTTCTAAGTATTTTTATCTGTTGTGAAAAGAATGATATTAAGCAATACAGAAAGATTTCATGCATTTTCATTTACATTAAATGTTTTTATATATATTTTTATATATATATATACTAGCAAAAGTACCCGGTCCATGACCGGACGAAAACATTTTTAGGAACACCAGGGGGTGTTCATTAAAACAAAATTAAAAAAACATCACCGAAAATTTATGTATTAAGGTGTTTATTTTAGGGATTTTTTTTAAAACATTGAAAATATTTTTTTTAAATGCAATCCTGAATTTTTGAGTGTTTTGAAATAATTTTATATCATAATATTGACATATTTTAGGTAGAATTCAGAATTCATGTTTTTGGGGGGTTTTTTTACTAAAAAAAAATCAATTTAAAAAAAAGTTATTCAGACTATTATCTTTATAGAAAAAAAAATCGTTTTTTATCTGTTTATTTATTATTATTTTTTCAGATTTCATAAAGGAGACTTCGTAAAAAATATTTCCCCTAACATATTTTAAGAAAAAAAACCTATTTCAAACATATTTTCATTTTTCATAGAATTTGTTAAAAAAAACAGATAGTCATAACTTGTTTTTGGTTACTCTAAATTACAGTTGATTTAACGGTACGAAAATGTAAACATTGTTTTCGTTCATAATTTTCATTATTTCCGTAAGCTGAATTTAAAAAAAAAAATTATCAGGATTTTTTTTTTTAAATGTTTCTTCTTTTGAATGATCCAAAAGTTGTGAAGATAATAACTTTTATTCAAGTTTCATTGTTGTAAATAGAATATTGTTGTCTACGAAAAGTTTCACTGAAAATCCAGTTTGAAAATAATAATAGTATTTGGGGACAATTTTAAATTCAGTTTTTAATTGTTTGATGAGTTAGAAATACATAGTAATTTATTTATTTCAATTTTTTGTACATGACAATTCAAATCCAGTTTTTAACGATAAAAAAGAAACTGAGAATCGAAAATTTAAATTCTTCGTATTGCAATATCTATGTTTGCTTAAACTCAAGATAGTATTTTAAAAACATATTGTTTTAAAAAGTTTTTTCATTAGTTCTCTAAAAAATTAAGACATTTTTTAGCATTAGTATTAATTACAAACTTGTTTTCATTTTTTTTTTTTTTTTAATTTACATTTGAGATATATATATATATATATATATATATATATATATAAAAATATGAAAATGTTTTAAAATATTCACTAGTATATGGTTGTGTGTGTGTGTGTGTGTGTGTATATATATATATATATATATATATATATATATATATATATACACACACACACACAACCATATACTAGTGAATATTTTAAAACATTTTCATATTTTTATTTACATTTAAAATCTTTTTTTTTAAATGTAACCGTAAACTTGTGTTTTGAAACAATTTTGATTTTTTTGTGCATGACAACAATTTAATTTAAGTGAGTGTACAATTTAAGAATATGGACAAAGATTTGATTTTACTTCATATAATCGGCTCTCCAAAGCAAGATATTTTAACACCGTGAAAAATAATTAAATGGATAAAAACTCATACAAATTACATATTTAGAAAGATTATATAAATAAATATTTTAGAGATTGGACAAAAAAAAAACGAATTTTATTTTACGTTAAAATTTAGTCATAGTTCTAGCGGATATTTTGAATGACTGGCAGCTGATATTATTTCTTTCTTTCTTTCTTCTTCTGCTTCGGGTAGCTGAAAAAAGCAGCAGTCAAGCTTCTGCTGATACACCAAGCAGCAGGGGCAGTTTACGATACTTTCCGAAGATCGTTTTTTGTTTAATTAATTAATTATATCCCTTAATTAGTAAAAATCAATAACCAAATTTGGCGTGTTTTTAGTTAGAAGGATATTAATGTGTATGCAAGATTTCGAATCTGAGTGACCTCCCGCTTTGGAGTTATACATCGACACGTACATACCAAAATCTCTCCTTTATATATTTAGATTAATGTGAAACTGCAAACTTGCCATGTACTGTCAGTTGATGACATGCATATCAACACTTTGAGTATTGTTGCTCTAGACCATTATCCCATGAAACAATTCAGAGACCAGTTTGAGAACTTTAATGTCATTTTGTCTGCCTCTTTAACAAAAGTATGGTATATATATATATATATATATATGTATATGTATATGTGTGTGTGTGTGTGTCTTTGGTTTGTTTGTTTTTTTTTTCATTACTCATAGAACTATCAGTTAATTCATATTGTGTTCATCTCTATGTTTGACCTACTTGGATGTTTCTAAAGTCTAACATATGTGCTGATTCCTTTACCAGTCTGATTTTCCAGTGTTCTATTATTTCAATTTCATTCCACAAGGTTTTTTTAATTATTCATGACTTCATTGTATCCCCTCTGCCTGCAGCAGGTTTTTATGTCACGACAGTTTTTAGTCCTGTTCTCTTCTTTTGGGAGGCTTAAATTGGAAGAGATATCTCTGAAGGGTTGAACCACTATTGAATGTTATCCTATGTTATATGGACTCCAAATCTTTCTGACAAGCCTCTGTTGTATGGAAGACAGACCATAGTCAGTTTTTGGTTATTGCCCTTTCATCTCTGTTGATTGAAGCTTTTGTTTTCAACCAACTAGGACAATAGTCCAAGATGTGTAAATAGTGTAAAGAATTTGATTAGTTTTGTTTTAGTTGTCTAGTTTTAATCAATCTGTATTCCAATATGCATAACTCTTTCATTAGAAGTCAAACAAAACTAAATAATCTTAAATATATCCCATAATGCTACTTGCCAGTTGTTTAAAAAAAGAAAAAAAAAAAGAAGAATTTTAGAAAGTTTTTATTTTAGCAACAGTGATGCCCTAAAAATTTTAAGATTTGATGAAAATGATATCTTGGTTTTTGCTACAAATATTTCATAGCAAAAATGTAGAAAAAAAAACTAGTCCACAATATTAACTTTTTAACTTGATCATCATTATTACTACTACTACTACTACAATTTAGTTCTTTCTCCTCCTGATGAACATTTAATCAACAATGCCACTACTAATTTAGTTTTTAATCAACTCCATTATTTTTCTATTGCACATTCCAGAGATGTAAAAGTAATTAGGATTAAATTATAGTTGTGCTGATAAAGGTGGGTAGAGAGTGGGCTGCTGCATACACAAGAATGGTAACTTGAAGAAAGTAATCAATTTCTGTTCAGTTAAAAATTAATTTGTCTGTAAATTCAATTCATTCGTCACTTCTTTCTTTTTATGACTTTTTCTTTTCCATTCCTCCTTTTGCTCTCAGACCCCCAAATATTTTAATACAAGGGACTTTCTTTTAACTGACTCTCTAATCATTCCTGTTCTTTTTTCTCTTTTAAACAAAAATATATTTTTGCTTCATATTATGACTTGGGCATTAATAACTATCAAATTTATCTGGATTGATCTTTTTTTTAAAGCCTTTTTGGTTTGTTTTTATCTTCAGATGTGCTAACACCAAATTTCTTTACAAATACTGTAGTCAGTTCAACAAAGGTAAGTGAACTTTTGAATCATCACTATATTTTTATTGTCTTTCTACTTTTTAAAAAAAAATTAATTTTCAAGAACCTATCCCCCCCCTCCACCCTCTCTATCTCTCCTATTACAGAATTAAATGTATGAAGTCAAAATCACTCTTTCAATTTTCAGCAAAAATGCCACATGATAGCAAGACTTTTATTAGAGCAGTACACTTAACCCTTTCACTCTACTGGGACATTGATATCCCAGTCAATTTTCATTTTATCCCTTAAAAACATTATTAATTCAAAGTGCTCTTGAGCCGGTATTGGCTTAATAAAAAATAAAATAAATTGTAGTTCACTCACCCCATCTTGACTGCCCCTCCCTCATGACTATCATTTTCATATGTTCTTTTAAAACTTTTTTTAAAAAACAAAAAGAAACATTGGTAGTAAAAAGGTTAAAACACTGAAAATGATTCCCTGTCCAATTTACAATTGAATGATAATTTGTGTAAAATTTTTTTTCTCCATTTCTCATTCTTTGTTTTTGGCTTGTTATATAAGTTAAATAGGATAATCTTATTTCTTATTGTTAAACAACCTTCAACCCTTTTATCTTTTGTAACAAATAGGTTCATTGAGCAACTTTTAAAATAGATTTTGAGGTAAAAAAAAAATATTTATCATAAATGGTAAAGAAGAAAATATCTTGCCTCCCTGACAGTGATAGGAATCCCCCCCCCCCTGTTTCCAAATATTTCATATATCAGCTAATAGATGTTTTATTCTTAAACATGTTGGAATTAGTATCTGTCTCTGTATATACAGTTACATTTATTCTTCTTTGATTTTTGCTAAAGGAAAGTTTATGTACCAATACTCCTTTTTATTATTCTCTACTAAAACCCTTCTTTCTTTTTCATTCACTGTACAAAAGAATGTTAGTATGTTCTGACTTTATAATATTATAATAATATACTAGAAGTAGCTACCCAGGTGTTACCTGGGTAGAAGGTGGGGGTGCAAAACGTTAGTCTCACAGAGCCATTATTACTGAATCCTCACAGGATGCCCCATTAAAATCCCTACGTTAAAAAAAAAAAAAGATTTTGCATTGAAATGGCCTGGTGGGGTGTTAGAAAAAAAGTACACACACTCTGGGAAAAAATTAATGTCTCTTATTTAAAATAGTCGATGCAAAAAAAATTCCATGTTGTTACAATTTAATTTTTACTCTCTAATTATCTTCACGAATATAAATCAAATCTTCATTATCAAAAAGCAAAATATGGTGATAGTGAATGGGTAAATATATTTGTTGTTAATTGTTTTATTTTCATAGTTGCCTAGGTAGAGATAAAAAAATATTAAAAAAACATGGTGTAATGGTAGTCTTGCAGATACATTACTACTGAATAGTGAGTTTGATCTTCACAGGATGCCCCATAAATATCCCCACGCAAAAAAAAGACCATCTATTAATCTGGCGGGGCGGTGAATTTTTTGTTTTCATCAGGGTAGAGGAAATGAAATCACATATAATGATTTAGTTAGAAATTTTAATTCAATAATTAACAAAACATTTTTTAAATAAGATATAAAGGAGTTGATTTATTAAATTGATATTTCAAAGAAAAAGAAAAAAATTTAAAGATCAATAGATATCGATTTATTAAATTTATTTCAAATCAAAGAAAAGAAAAAATAATCATACGAAAAAAATTTTAATATTTAAAATTAAAATAATTCTTTAATTTTAATGTTTTTTAATATGTAAAGTTCAATAAATAATTTTAAAGAATAACATTAATTCAAAGTGTAGCCGATCGAATATCAAATTATTATAGTAAAAAAAATTGAAACATAATTCTAATTAAAAAGAATTTTGAATGTGTTTAAAAGTTGAATATCAAATTATGGTACTGATTTTTTAACAAATGCAGAATAGCGCGCATGAGATAATATCATTAGTCGCATTTTACGTGTAAATAACATTAGGTTACAGAAACTCCTGACCCGTTTGCTTTGGATATTTTCATGAAATATAATACATTTTTATACGTAATCTAATATCTCTTGCGCGCTATTCTGCATTAGTAAACTGATTTTATATTTAAATAAATTAACGTGATTATTTTATAAACAATGGCTAACATGAAAATAAAATTTAATTAAAAGTATTGTTTCGGGTTTGTTTACATTCTGTGATAATTGTATGCATATTATTTTTTAAATTAAAATAAAAAGGGGGTAAATAAAAAAAAAAATTTTTAAATGACTGGGCTTATTTTATGTGTGGAAATTTTAATTTTTGATTAAAAAAAAAAGTGCACAGGCATGAAACCTCTGTGTAAAATTAATGTCTCCTATTTAAAATATTAAAAATGCAAAAAAAAAAAATCTAAAAATCATACATCTTATTAGAAAGAATTTTGTATTTGTTTAAAAGTTAAATATCAACTCACCGTACTGTCAAAAGTGTAACTAAGTGATTAATTGAACTGTTCATAAAAATTGTATAATAAGACATAGAATAAATAAACAATTATTTATCCTGTACAATGAAATATTTACTACAACTTTGAATCAATAAAAATGTAGATTTAATATGAAAAAAATGGAAAGAAAAAATTGATTGAGCTTCCATTTGTTTACTTTTTAGCAAAAAACACAGAAAATGGCCAAGTAGAATTTTAACATTATTTTATAATACTATTTCATTTTTAAATGCATTCGATAATATAAATCAAATCTTCATTATTTTTGCTCAAAAAACAAGCCCTGGTGATATTTAATGTGTATATATATTTACTTTGTTTTCAAAGTTTCTTCCAGACATACAGATTCACACAACTGCCCTTTATTTATTTATATTATATATATATATATATATATATATAGAGAGAGAGAGAGATAGATAGATAGATAGATAGATAATTAATTATTAGATGTTTTTAAGTAAATGTATCAATTGCAATTGTCAAAGGTTTATCAAAACTACCAATTCTAAAGGATATATTGGAAAGAATGAAATGTTAATATCGGTCATATAACACAATTTAAGCATCTGTTTTATTCATTCTTTATATCAAAGAAATGATTATAATGGAATTAAGAATATGCTAAGATACCTGGTTTGCTTTTAAACTTTTTTTTCAGGTGGTTTTTCAAGAAGTAAAATGTAAGTGAATCACCCAATACAAAAAAGATCTATTGTACTTTCAGGTACCTCTGTTTTATTAGGTTCTGAAAATCTGCTTAGATATTGTTTTATTGAGTTAAAAAGTTGGGCCAGGTCCTTTTTGAGTTTTGTAGCCCATCACAACTTCTTAGAAATCTGTAAGTTAAAATAAATTTTCTAAACCTAATAAGCAAAACAATTTACAAAGAGATGATCAGACAGATTGAGACTAATTTAGCCTATTGAAAATTAAATGTTTTACTAATCTTTTTATCCTTTTGAGATTAATGAAATATATAAACTTATTTGTTTAGGAAAGTAACCAAAAGGATTACAGTAATGATTGACAGCAAGATCTTTTTTTTTTTTTTTTTAGTCAACTAGCAGAACCTCATATAATTGAGGATGGGTTTTGTTTTTTAACAGATTTTCTGTATAGTGCCTTCTACAGCTAAAACTCTGGATTGTATGACATAAATATTTTAGTTGAATTATTGGGATCTTGGACGATTTTATTTTGGTGCTAAATGCATAAGCTTCCTTCAGGATTTGAAATATCACAAGATCTTGTATATATAAATTAGGGGTCTCAAAACAATTAGTAAATGTAACTTATGAGTGAAGAAGATAAAAAGGAAAATACTTTGAAAAGAAAAATCTGGTTGGAATGTATTTATTGTTTTAAAAAAATTCTAGTCAACAAAATTCTTATGTTAGAGATATTTGGGAAATAAGCAAAACAATAGCAGAAGGAATGGGGTTAATTACATCGCAAAAGAATCGGCTAACATGAGGGAAAACGATTATTATAAAATAAGGGGCCCGGTGTTCAGGAAAGTCAGAGAAAGGAGAATCTCAAAAATGACACGCACAGTGGAAATAGCTGGACAGTCGAATCTTAATGAATTACTCTCTTTCTCTCTTAATTTGACGGTTCTGGTGTGGGAAAACAAATCCCCCTTTCTCTTTCTAGTATGGTTTACTGCTAGCTATGATCTGTCGGCAAGAATAAAGTTGACAAAAAAGAAACAAATTGGTTATATATATATATATATGGCGATGATATCTAGTGTTTCCTTGATAGGATTCCACCAAAATTGAGAACTCAAACGTACATATAAAGATTTATGTATATATTTTTTACATATACGGAGTATTATGAATAAATGGATACCTTGGTGTAATTATAAATTTATTTCGGCATATTCAAATGTAAACATGCCAATATATACATATAAAACAAAACCTCAACAATCAAAACATAAAATACATTTAATACATGAAATTAGAACATACATATTCACAAGTATTAAAAAATTAAATTTTAAAAAGACGTTATAAACATGACCAGCATAAACAAACCATAAAATTTATTAAAATTGCAAGTGTGTGCATGCTCATGAGCTGGCATATTTTACAAATGCAGATGAGTAATTTGAAAACCAGTAAAAAAAATAAAAAATTTGAATATCAGTGAAAGGAGTCTGAGGTCTTCGAATTAGTAAAGATCAGACTGACGAGTCAAAGAAATGCTGAAATAAATTTATATCTACACCAAGGTATTCATTCATTCATTCATTTATATATTTATATATATAAAGCTGTTTTCTCTGAACTTATATGCTCATCTGAATATGTTCTGCTGAAATCAGCAAAGTTATATAAAATGAACAAATTCAAACTGTCAAGATTGGCACCAGTTGTGGTAACCAGACCAGCAGAGAAAAACACTAAAGGAATACTTATAAACATGCAAGATAAAATATTCTAATTTCCTAAATGCATTGCTTTTAAAAAGTTCAGTTAAATGTCACTACATAATTATTTGAATAAGTCACTCTTCTTCTCTTTTCTCTCTCTCAATTTGTTGGATTATCCTCTTTGTAAAAACCATAAACGATTTCTTGTCTGAAATATATAACCACCAATGTTGCATTGTGTAAAATTTATCCCCTAATTACTATATATATATATATATATATATATATATATATATATATAGTTTCGTTAAACTGTACTGATGATTCATGTTGAACAAGTTTTTGTTCGATCCTTTCTAATTTTTTATATATATATATATATATATATACTAGTATATGCACCCTAGACTATAATCGATTGAGTCTTTCATTACTAAATTTTGGGCTTTTAAGATATCTATATATAGCCTAAGTTACTATTGGAGAATTTGACGTAGATCTTGAATGACCCTTGATTTAGTGCTGAACTGATTTGTAATCTTTGACTCTGTATATGATACCAACCATTTGTGAGTTAACTGGAATTAAAAGCCTTTTTTTACTTTTAAGTTTATTTCTCTCTATCTGTTTAATATGTCACATCTACTAACAAGATTAGTTCTTGTTCCCCAAATTGTTCCAATTATTTGATCTTATTTGTTGTGAGAAAAATGAATCTACTAAAATCTGGAAACCTAATCAAAAGAATGGGGTCAATAATCATGAACAACACTTGGAATGAAAGTCTTTATTTTAAAGTCAGCTTTTAGGTGAACTGGTAAAACCTGTTTCTTCCATTTTGTCACTTTTACTACAAAAAAAAATTTGTTTTCAATATAATCAGCTTCTCTTTTTTCTTTTTTTTTTTTTTTCAAAATCCTTTTACTATTTTTGGTCCCTATTTTTAAATATTTTACAAGCATTTCATATCTACAAAAACGCTTCCAATCTCTGTGTGTACATTGAGAATGAAAGATCTTTTTAAAGGCTTTGTTAAATAAAATTATATAAAGAGTTATTCTATTTTTCAATAGAGTTTTTCTTCAGAATGTATACTTTGAATGACTAAAATAAGGTTTGCATTAAATAGATATTTATTTTTAGAATCTAAAAATATAACATTTTAAACTTAACATCAGGCTTTTCATATTTTAAATGAATTTTATATATTAATTTTTCATAGCAAAAATACTTTATTAAAGTTTTGAAATAAAATAACTGATGCATTATAAAATTCATTAATTGATAAATTAATACTGAAAATTTCATTAAAATCGGATAAATACCTGATTTTTTTTCGCGTCAAAATTGACCAAAACAAATCATTTTAAATCTATTAAAAATAAACTGCATATATAATATTTTTCTTTTTCTAATGATGGTCATTATGTTACTACTTATCGTTTTAGACAAAAGTTTGACCTTAAATAACAGATTTAATTAATTTTAATTTGTTTTTAAAAACGTAGTCGACAATTTTTTTGGGTATACCTAATATGTATATATATATATATATATATGTATGTATGTGTATATAAATATATATAATTCTTTAATTTTTCTATTTCAGACAGAAACTCCTTTTCAGTTTCTATATAGTCTTTATCGGCCCAAAGAAAATCAATTAATATGGGTAAGTATATTTAAAGGCTTTTTAGATAAGAAAGTTTGGTGTGTAATTAAGAGCCCAGTTTATTGATGTTATTTGTGAAGTAGACTTTTTCTAAAATTAAGTAAAAGCCAAATCATTTTCTTTTTTTTTTTTTTTTTTTTTGTTTAAACTGATAAATATAATGAAGACCAAACTTTCTCCACTTAAGTGCAATGAAAAATGTCAGGAAGAATTTGAAGTCTTTAGTCGTTGTTAAATGGGTCTTCAGTTTCTACTTTATTCACATTGCCATTTACTAAACAGATTTATTTTATGAACTACAGACCATTTTATACGTGTGTGCATGTGTTTTGATTTTTTTTTTACATCTACTTTTGTTAATCTATTTATTTCTTATGTTTAGCTGAAAAGAAAGATGCAGTCACTTTTAAAAAAGGTGGCACTGAGATTGGGAAGGCAATGGCAGAGAAGAGTCGTGGTTTATTCAGTGCTGATGATTGGCAGTGTAAAAGGTAAGGATAGTTTCTTAAGGGGGTCAAATGTGTTTGGAGGGGAGTCAAAAGTTTGCAAGATTTTGGTACATGCTAGTTTTCTGGCGCATATTATCACATGACTGAAATAGTTTAAGCCATGGTGGAAGGTTGTGGTTAGTGGATTTTATAGCATGTCAACCCTTGTTGATTTATTTTATGCCAAAGTTGTTTTTTTTAGTTTTTTTTTATGGGTATTTAAAAAAAAGATTTTTTTTGTTTTCAAACTCTTTTTTCCTTTTCTTTAACTCATTTTTTCTATTTAACCCATAGATGGGAGCCTAACAGCTACTGCCACTCTGGGTCAGAGTGGAACTGGGAGTAATGGTGATGGAGGGGTACTTCACACTCCCCAAAGCTTCCAATTGGAACTTCACCATTAGGTGCAGTTTAACATCATACCCAGGACACTAACAAACCCTCACCACCACCTTCTAGCACATATGATAAAAAGGGTTGGGGTTTTGCCATAAGAATAATAGGGTTGTGACCAGCCATTTGATCAATGGGTCTCTCCAACTCCCCCAGTCTAGCCTAAGTAAGGGCCAAAGTGGATTGTTGAATGTCATGGACTGCTCAGCCACCAGGATTCCATCAAAGTCGCCACCCACAGCCAACAGGGGCCCCATTGAGGAGAGTTTACCCCTCTACAGAGGGGTGCAGTCAGTGTATTCTACTGTCCCACCCAACAGGACAGGTGGTTAATTGTTAGTACTGAGGTAATTGATGCATTGCCATGTACATTGATTCACTCCATGTGATTTGAGAGATGCAACACTTAAAAATAATACAAATTATCAGGTTCATCTCAAAAATTCAGATAAATAGCAACCAGATGGTTCAAAGAATTTTGCTCAGGTTGCAAGAACTTTGACAATCAGGCACGATCAGGTAGGCCTAAAACTGGATTCCCAGCTTTAAAGTAAAATCTGGCAAGTAGCACACAGAGTATGACATATCATAGTCCAGCGTAGTTTGTCCTCATCACAACCTTGGGCAAAGCATCAGAAACTGCTAAATTGTGCCTCATATTGCAAAACTTTTGACTCACCCTAGTATTTCATGATCTTGGCCTCAATATTGCAAGGATGTTCTCTAATCCCCTATAAGATGGAATCTAGGTGGGTGGCTTTTTTTTTTCTTTCTTTTTTATTTTCATAAATGATTGATGAATCATTATTAATTATTCACAAGAATTTTTCTTTGATCATTTTAGTTGCTTTTTATTACAACTTACTCTGATTGTTATTTCTATCATGCATACACACATACATGTGTGTGTGTGTGTGTGTGTGTGAATAAGTATTAAGTATGAAAAAACAAGAAAATATGTCAAAGATTGACATTTATAAAGCCAACGCTAAAGCGTTTTGGTTTTAAATTAAATTATCAACAGGGTTCAACTGGGTTAATAATCATAAATCATATGAAAAGAAAATTGTGCAAACAATTAAAAGTTTTTGAGCCTTTGTTTATGATGTTAAAAAGCTCTTCTCGAAACTGGAAATGTAAGAAAAATGTAAAACGAAATGCTAAGCAATGATAGCATTCTCATTCAAATAGTGATGAAACACCAATCCCAGAAATCATTGGTTTTAAGAGAATAAAAAAAAGATTGTTAAAATGAAATAGAAAGTCCCAAAAAATGTTAAAATATTTTTTGTTGTTAGGTATAATAATTCATTGTAAAGTAGAAAGTTTGAAAAATATGTAAAATAGAAAGGTCCAAAAATATTGTTATGCAAAGTCAAAATTTCTGGGGCAGAATGGGTACAGTTCTCAGCAGCAGTTTCAATCATTGTTCCTTGCACGTATGTATGTATGTATATATATATATATATATATATATATATATATATATAAATAAATTTTAATATCTATTTATTTGGTGACAAAGGAAAATTCACGACCATTTTGGTTTCATGCATCAACAATCATCAGGTGAACATGTTAAAAATGCAAGGAAAATCGAAAAATTTCAGAAAATTCAATAGACATAGGATGTGTATGATTGGATGAAACATGTTGATGCATGAAACCAAAATGGTCGTGAATGTTCCTTTGTCACCAAATAAATAGATATGTAAAACCTTTATATATTTATTTTATTATATAACAGCTCTATTTTATATTGAGTACTCTACCAATAATACTGCATTTTGGCACACCGTTCCAGTAAAGGCTGAAACAGTGACAATCCCACACTATATATATATATATATATATATATATATAATATATAATATTTAGTGTTAGATTTGCATACCATTACATGTAACAATCAATCAGTTTTAAGATAACTTGCCACCCCCCTTGTTGAGAGCGAGTTCTACCTTGGAGCTCTATTTAAGTTCTGTATATTTCATCTTGGTTAGTTTAGTATCAGTGGTTTGGAGATGCTATGCCAGTGTAAACTATAAATTGTTAAACTCTTTGGACTTTGCTGTTCATATTGCTGCTGCTTTTCTGCTCGTATATATATTCCAACAAAACATTTAGATATATTTTCTGTTAAATCTCTACAATTCATTATCAACTTAGTGGGAAATAGTTTGCAGTCATTTTTATTATCATGATGCTGTTGTTGTTAATGATGATAATAATATTAAAATGAAATTTTTGATATTTGCTTTAAACACTTATTTTTATTTCCTTCCCTTCAGTTGTGGAAATGTAAATTGGGCTAGGAGAACGGCCTGTAACATGTGCAATGCTCCTAAATATGGCCGAATTGAACCACGTACAGGTAAGTTGATTTGCTAATATTATATATATATATATATATATATATATATATGACAGACACCCTATCAAACATGAATTAACCAGCTTGATACCTTTCATTAGAGTTATCTTCACTCGATTTTTGGATATGCATGGCAAGACTGATCTCTTTTGCTAAGTGCAAAATTTTTAGACATTGAAACCCTCCTCATACAATCACAATTGAGATGGGCTGGACATCATTTGAATGAGAGACTTGAGAATTACAAAGATCCTCATCTATAGCAAACTTCATGACATAAAGAGAAATGTTGAACAACCATATCTCAAGTACAGGGGCAAGATTTAAAAAATAAAAATAAAAAACGATCTTGTAGCTCTGGGTATATTTGTTGATACATTCGCGCAAGTTGCTTTAATTCACAAGGTTTGGAGGGCAAAATGATCTAAAGCCATCAAGAATTTTAACAAAAACCACCAGCATCTTAAAGTATTGAGAGAGAAAGCAAAGGCTAGACCAGTAATGCCAGCTACATCATCTGATAATTCTGCACACAAATCTGTGGTTGGTTTGAAATATCATATGAGACACAGGCATAAGAGATGATGAGATGTTTGGCCTTCATACATTAAAAAAACTGGCAAGTCCTTTTTATATGATATATGCACACAGCTTATTTAGGGACTAACAAACATTCACCACTACTCAGAATGATATCAAGATACACACATTCTCTGAGCTTTTTTCTCAACATGGCCCAAGCATTTGTATATTAAATATTTCTGAAAAGATACTGTTTTATGAATATCCCTCTAACTAAAGAAGAATACTCATACAGCATGTTGTTTTTGTTGGGTTTTTTTTCCCCCACTTCAACTAACCTTTCTGTTTTTTTTATATAAATCTCCCTTTCCATTATTATATGTAAATATTGTTGATCATGAGAAGATTGTGATGAACATTTCGAAGACTTGACAGTGATGATTTCTTATACAACTCCTTTCTTCTTTTTTAGGTTATGGAGGTGGCTACATGGAAAGAGATGAAGTAGTTGAATATATCGAAAGGAATGAATCTGATGGTGAATACGATGAGGTAATTGTTTCTTTATATTGTCATCTTGTTGATTTTCTAACTGGAATTTTTTCTTTTATTCACTATCCTCTTCTAGGAGTTGACATTTATAAATTCTAATTATAAAATTTTGAAGAATTGAAAACAAACACTTTTTTTAAATTTAAATTCTCTTTCTAGTTTGGGCGGAAGAAAAAGAAATTCCGGAAAATGGATGGGACTGATAAAATCAAACCCCAATCTCCTGTTGCTGATGCTGCCAAGAAAGAGGAGGAAGATGTTGGCATTTCCAAATACAAATTGGATTCAGAGGTATGTGTACGCACTCTCTATCTTAGCCTTTTTTTCTTTCTTTCTTTCTTAATCACATTCCACAAAAGAATACAATTTTTAACAGAGAGAAATACTATAATAACATTGCTGTTTCCATTATTAGTTTAAAGATACTATATTTGATGGTTTATAAGATATACCTCAATTTGGGCAGACCTAGAACAAATAGCAAAATAAATGGATTTAAACTGTGAATGTCAGGTGAAATTTTCTCAGCTGGTCTGTCCGTTAATGAAAGACAAATCTTCACTTAAATCCTTCATTGTACCTTAGTTTAATTTACCATATTTGACAGCTTATAAGACGCACCACAATTTGGGCAGGCATTTTTTTTATTTTTTTTTAAATAAAAATAAACTGGTTTAAACTACAAATGTCAGGTAAAGAATTTTCGCCTGACATTTATAGCCTATCGGGTCATTTTTAAATTTCATATTATTTACATTTGCAGAGATATTTGTGGTTTAATTTAATGGGCACTGCAGTAACCAGTAACCCAAATGTGACCCTTGACATTATAAGACACAGGGTAACTTTCTATGGGCAGTCTTATAAGCTGTCAAATACTAATCAAACTCTTTTTTTCTAGTTTTAAGATGAGAACTTTTTTTCTTCTAAATTTTAATAATCATCATTTTACTTCTAATTATGATTGAATATTGATAAAAGGATATCCTAATTACAAGAAGGAAAAAATATTGCATATGATAATTTTGCTTTCATATTAAATACATATTTCATATTGACATATTAAATTCACTTAACATGTAAAAAGTTGAGCATTCTTGTAAAGAATGTTAACCCTTTGAGCCTTTTATACTGGTTTACAGCTGGTACTTTTAGTTTCCCTTGCACCAGTTTATCGATGTGGAAATCAGTTTTTATAAATTTACTCAGAAGCTCAGGGCTCAAAGGGTTAGGAGTGTTATGGAGGAGGTAAGAAAAAACGTCTCTATTTTCTCTGTAGGATGAGGACGATGAGGAGGACGATGATGAAGATGGAGATTTGTCAAAATACAATTTGGTGGATTCTGATGAGGAGGAGGAGAATGACAGGTCAAAAAGTCGCAAGTCTCTTTCTCGGACAAGTTCATCACGCTCTAGGTCATCATCTCGATCTCGTAGCAGTTCAAGCTCTTCTTCAGGGTCTCGAAGTCGGTCACACAGTGGGTCTGAAAGTCATTCTCAAAGTCCTTCTTCAAGTGGGTCATCACGTTCCCATTCCAGCCAGTCACGATCTCGTTCTCGATCTCGATCATCATCAGTATCCAGTTCGACATCAGCCAGAAACAGATCCTCACCCAGAAGGAAGAGGAGGAGAAGAAGCTCCGGCTCCAGGTCCAGGTAACTGGTAAAACGGGTAAATTGTCCACCATTCCACTGCAACTAACTCTAACCATTCTTGTTGCCACTAAGCAGGTTTGTTAGAAATAGATAACCAAACAAAGAAACATTTGAATCTGGACAGACCTTTCACAATCATTCACTTGTTACTTTTAAGTATTTCTGATAAATACAGGACAAGGTAACTATCAATTCCACAAATATCTGTGCTAAAAGATTAACAGACAAGAAGTTTGTAGTGATTAGCTGAGAATTAAAAGGAAAAGAAGGGATTTGCCTAATCTGTACAATTATTGAGAGTGGGTCTTGCTGGCCTGATTTGGAATGAGTAGGTGAGGGAATTGTAAATTACAAAAAGCACATTTTATTCTAGTTATCTACGTATTTTCTGATGACTGGTCTCTCACATAAAAACAACTTTATAACTGTATGCTCTTGTTGCATAGATGAATTGGGTGTTGACAATTATAAGCTAATTGCTATTTTGTATTTCTGAAGTTAGACAAGAACAGACAGGATAAGGTTTTGTAATCATGTGGCAATTTGACCAAACACTATCATCACTGATGTAATCTCACATCTTCATCTTAGTTGTTGTTCCTTATATTATTATAGTCAACATTTTGGTCATGGTATACTAGCCTTCTTCAGGGATCTGTCATAGTCAGTAATCTTTTGTGAATTTTGAATCAAACCCTTTATTCAATCCACATTCCACTACCCGTGCTTAGAAAATATCTGGTACCAGATAATTCTAATTAATTATTGAAATGTCAATTGTCTCCCACTATCCCAGAATGACTTTTCATGCACTAATTGAAACTGGGTTTGAACTCATGACCACCAGGTAACTAAATACACTTTAACTCTTAACGTCCTATACCGCCTCATTCCGCCCGACTGGAAGTCATTCATTTTCCTAATCCATACCAAATGATAGCTTTTGTTTAAATGTAATATTAAACATATTTAGAAGTCTTTAATTTAAAGGAAATAACAGATAAATTTAAATGAAAATGCCATTTTTACCCATTTAAAAAAAAAATTTTAATTCCTTATAGGAATGGGGCTCTGACTTGGAAAATATTTAACAGGATGTTAAGAGTTAACCAATGCTTTTATCCACATGACAGGCCATTGACCTGTAGAAAATAACTAACTACTACTACCGTGTGTGTGTACATATAGGATTATTCCATCAGGATAAATTTTTTAACTATTTTTGTTTAATGGTCCAGTCATTTACAGTGAATGGATAAATAAAAAAGGCAAAGGGTGATGTGTAAAAGTTACCAGATAAAAACTTTTTTGAGGCTAAAGGAAATTTTGGATAGGATTTAAATTATGTCAGAAAAATTTAGTTGTATTTAGCTAACTGCAGTGGTTAACAGACGTTAAAATCAAGAATTGTTTTGTTTTTTGTTTTTTGTTTTGTTTTTTTTTCACAATTAGTACTAAATAACAAAACAATTTCAAAAAAAAGCATTAATTCAAATTTTGCCTATGGAATCTGTGATATTTCAATACGATGGGTCTTTATAAGAACTTAAGAGTTACTCATGCTTTTTGTACATATGAAGAACTGTGAAGAATTCAGCAAATCAACTGATTTTTAATTATTGGATTATATCTTTTATTCAGTAAAAATCAAAAACTAAGTTTTGTACTTTACCTTATAAACATTTAAGTGTATGCATTATTTTAATGCTCCTATGACAACTCTTTTCTGAGTTATAAGTCTACATGTATAGAGCCGGCTCCTTTTATTTATATATATATATATATATATATATATATATATATATATATTTAGCTTTTTTTTTCCCATCTATTTTTGTTTTTCTCAATTTTAAAAAAAATGTTTACAATTCTTGTAAATTCTTTGTTTTTAATTGCTTACAACCCTATTTGGGCACTTTTATAGACTTTGTATGTGTTTACTTAGTATATTGCAAGACGACTATAATATAAGACCTACTGAACTACACTATGAAACTTATATGTATATAGCATGAATTCTATACTTATTTTACTTAATTTTATATTGTCTCCTTAATGCTGTATTATTTGGACTAATATCAGTTTTATCTGGTGCACTCTAACATTTCCCTTTCTCTTCACCATTCTCAAATAAAAGATTTATTTGGTGATGTGAGTCAGGAAGTCAAGATTTACTAAGCTCCTTTTTTATGCAGTTAAGTACTTGAGTAAGGCAGGTGAGCCAAACTGGATATAATCAAAACTACAATGATGAAAATAGTAGTCCAAATAATCCAGCAAATGGTGAACAGTATCTATTTTAACAAAAGAAATAAAAACTTGAATTTTTCAGTCCTAAATAGATTATCTATAAATCTGTGATTAAATATCAAAAAGTTTTTGATTTCACTTTCATTTGCATTGATTTGTTGTTTCTGTTATTCTTAGATGTTTGAAATTAAAATGCAATATTTTATTTGTCTTCCTCTTAAATAAATGACAATTATTGTTACCTTTTTTTTTTCTTCTCTGCTTGTGTTTTGTGAATATTTTTCTTTTCTTAACTTTTGCTGCTTTGTTACCATGAATTGTCACTGTAACATCTACCTGATCTATAACAGGTCCAGCTCATCAGAAAGGCAGAACTCTAGAAAGAGACGACGTTCCCGCTCTAGGTCGTCTTCACGTTCAAGGTCACGTTCAAGATCCAAAAGCCGAAAATCTGGATCCAACCGGTCGAGGTTTGATTTGTGGATTGACTAAAAAAAATATATGCATATAAGAATGAGTAAATGAAGAAAAAACATTTGTTTAAACAAATGATGATGATGATGATAATGACATGATTACATGGATCAGACTTGCAGCCAATAGATTTAATTTTATTTCTTAAGGTTTTCATAATCAATTAATCAGATATATAAATTGTATATTTATTCTTTGGCTGGAAAATTGGCCATTTTGCATTTTCAAGCCAACTTTGATTTTATATCATACCACAATATGCTCTACCTACCTTCTTTTTTTTTTGTCCTCGTCATATTCTCTCATATGGGCCAAAACAATTTAAAAAGCACACAAAAATGTTGAATTGTAAATCAATTTTTTTTTTATAAATATGTATCTTGTGTAGTATGGTACAAATCAAAGATTAACTTTTATTTTAATAAATATTTAAGAAAGCAACTATAAATTCTGCTTAATATTAATTACTGTGATTAAAACAATTTTTTCTATTGTTTCATATGTTAGAAAAAACTATTAATTTTAAAATTGCATTTCTTTTATTAGGATTAGAATAGAAACATTGCATTCTGGTATATTTTCAAAGTTTTAATTTATTTTAATTGGCATTTTATTTTTAATCAATTAAAAACTTGTCAGATGAATTTTTCTGACCAAATAACAGTAATGCAATTTTATAAAAAAAAATAATTAAAACCAAATAAACTTTGAAATGAATGCAAATCTATGTCCTGAAATTGAATTGCTTCCTCTGGCTGATCCATGTATTTTTTACTTCCTTTAAACTTATTAAAATTGCTCTATTGGGGTCACTGTAGACAAGTGGCAAAACAATTGTTGTTCTGAGAATAGATAAACCAATTCAGAATAATGAAAAAATCCTTAAATGAATCAACTTTTTTTTTTTTTTTGTAAACTCTGATTTTCTGTTAGATTTTTTATACCAAACAAATCATCTCATTCAGTGTTCTGTGATGGCACTAGATATTTATGCATTAATGCTTCTGTTAGTGAAACTTGTTACTACACATTCACCTTCATGGAAAACCATGTTTTGTCATGAGCTTCCATTTATATGCTTGTATAATCATGTATCAATATCTCTGTACAGATTATAAAACCATTCAAAAAATGTATTTCAACAAATCAACAACATGAAATGTTGACTTCTATTGCTGCCTTCAAAATAAAATAAAGTTCTTTTCACTCTTGATCAAATCTGTCATTCATCTGTGCAATATTTCACACTCTCATTTAGTGATTGAATCCTTTTTTTTTTTTTTTTTTTTTTTTAATACACAATTATCATATTAATTAAAATTCAATGATGACAGATTTTTATTTAAATTATTTTTTTTTAAATAAAAATTACAGAAATTTGTAACCAAAAATCTATTTATCCTTTAGAAACTCATAACCAGTGAAACATTGCCCTTCACCTTTTTGAATTGTTTATATCAGAACAAATTTGATTTTATCAATGAACAACAACAAAACGTTACATATTAAAAAATTAATACTAATTCTATAATTATTAAAAACACATTTTTGTCCTTGGAAAAAATAGAAACAAAGGCAAATTAGATGAAATATTTGATTTTTCTCATGAAATGAGAATATCTTCCACAACATTAAATACACTTGTTTTAAGTAAATGTAAGTAAAACCAAGTAATTTTAAATTTTAGAGGCTTTAGAATATAATTTGAAAAAGTTTGAAATCACAGAAGACAATGTTACTTAATTGCAATAGAAAACCTTAATCATTCGTACCAATTTATTTAAAGAGAAGAATATTCCTGTAATTCTGAAATCTCTTTAGGTTTGGTTTTCTTTATTTAGAAATGAATTGTCACTTGTTTGCCACTTTCTACATCGACTCTTCTAGTCTTGTAAAATCCAAACCCCACCTTGTCTCCTCTTCAGGATATTTGTTCTTTTTCTTTTTAATTGTCTTATTATTATTATTGTTATTCTGCCAATGATGTATTCCTTCTTAACCATTTTCTTCTGCACATAAGATATTGTTGTCAAGAACTAAACACTTTATCAGTTGAAAATTTTGGAGTGTTCAACACTGCCATGCCTGTCAGCAATAAACGTTGAGAATTTTCTGACAAAATCTTTACATCAGTGTTTCTCAAACTATCTGATGTGGCATGCTGGCAGGATATTTTTCCAATATGCCACAGATTGGTACCATTTTGTGCCAAAGTGATGTCAATATACACACAGGAATGGTGTGAACTACTTTTGACAGATTATCAATCATATGGAAATCTGATCTCTGATAAAATAAAGTGAGATTTATTCTAGTGCTAGTGTATGACTGCACCACTTGGACTTTAATGAAACACTTGGAGAAAAGACTAAATGGGAAGTACACACAGATGGTGCATGCTGTTTTGAACAAATCCTAGAAGGAGCACTCCTCAAAAATGCAACTGTACAGCCCCTTAACCCCTATCACATAAACTATCCAAGTAAGACCAACAAGACATGCTGGAGAAATAAGGAGGAACTCATAAGTGATGTTCACTTGTGGACACCTACACATGGACACACCAGTGTTGGCCAACCAGAAAAACTTGCATTGATTAGCTCTGTGTGGATACTGGATACCATACAGAGGACTTGCCAGAAGCAATGATTGATAGGGACAGGTATTGAGAGAGACTCATGAGAATCCATGCTGTCAGCACAACTTGATGATTATTGATTAGCTTTCATTTCCAATCAAGTTCCAAGTATTTCTATCTGTTGTATCACAGCATATGAAAAAAATAATATTAAAAAATACAAAGATTCTTTGCATTTACATTTTTACATGGTTTATATATAAATGATAATGTGAAACTGGAAATTTACCACATACTATCAGTCAATCACTCACGTGCCAGTATGCATACCCCCACTTTAAATAGCACTGCTCTATATAATCATTTCTACATCCTTGGCAGATTTTTTTTATTATTATTATTCCAGTGCTGAGAGTTTTGTCTTGTTGCATTCTTTTCTACTTAGCCTATTGAAATAGAACCAGTAGTTTGTCACAGGACACAATTTTTTCCTCTTTTTCTATTCAGATTATGTTTTTCCTAAGTAAATTAGATCATTGCATCTCTAGCTGTGTTTGCGTGTGTGTATATATATTTGTAGATCTTGCTTGACATAGGTTTTCCTCTTTTCTATCCATACTGTTAAAACAAAACTTTCTATATTTTTATGTACAGACTTGATTTTTTTATGTAAAGTAACATATTAATTGATCTGTTTATCACATCTACATTTGCTTAAAAGTATGTCAATACAAATATTTAACTTTATAAAATTAGTAGAATAAAAAGCTATATTAGAAATTTCCAATTAAAGACAAAAAATTCAATGTCTTCAATGCTTTATAGTAAAATATTTTTATACCCACTGATATTTTTATATAAATTGTTTTGAAAAATCTTCTAGATTAAATTTACAAATAAAAATTCCAGGATTGATTAATTCCCTAAATTATGTTTCCAAATAAGTGACTTTTTTCAGAAGTTTTATAATTCTTGGTCTCCTTAGATTAATGTCCTTATCTTTGTTCTTTTTAAAATCATCTTCAGGTGACTTTTTTTTTTCTTTTTTGTCAGGCTGGACAAGTTAGTATCTGTTTGATATAACCAAGTCAGAGCCTCTTTAAATGGTTAATGCCTCTGAAATGTAAAAGCACTAACCATTGTTGATATCAACCAACAAAATCAGATGTTATAAAATTTGATTTGTAGAGACACTTAAGGTCTTCTCCTAAACCTTTTATACTTAAAGGATAACATATTGACATTACTTGATGTCTGCAGTTTTTATTGAAGTGTTTTCACCTATTTTTGAAAAGCCCACAAACCTGTGATATTGTGATAATTTTAGAGAAAATCTGAAAAGCAACAACTATTTTGTGTTCCATTTCACATCAAAAAGATGTAAATAAAGTAACACTCCAAACTGAGCAATGTTCAGCTCTTTAAATGTCCTTTCCTCTTTAGAAAAGGTCTCATGGTAGAACCTAATATAACCTGTTTCTCAATTATAGGTATAAACATATCAAGGCAAAAAAAGATAAATATTACAAGCTTAATAGAAATGTCATTTTTATTACAATAAGTGTACATTTCTGTGGAAATGTAAAAGTTCATCTACAATCTATTCTTGAAATGAATGAACCCACTTAAGTGAAGATTTTCAGTGACTGTTAATCATCATCGTTATCATCATTATTG
Organism: Doryteuthis pealeii; assembly: GCA_023376005.1. NCBI lineage: Eukaryota > Metazoa > Mollusca > Cephalopoda > Myopsida > Loliginidae > Doryteuthis > Doryteuthis pealeii. The sequence continues at coordinate 25,816,893 of CM042142.1, forward strand.
GCAACAATGTTGAATGTCTGTAAATCTTTTTTGTTACCTGAAGGTGATCCAAGATTGCCAACTAAAATGTTTTCAAAAAAACTAATGGTGAGAATGTTAACAAATTACTTAAATTCAGCACAGGGACTTATCTAAATAATAATAATAATAATCACTTTATTTCTCCTAACAAAAAATAAATTTTATCTTTTTCTGAAAGATTAGCAACTAACAATAGTTCTAAATAAATAATTTAAACTGAAACTGCTTCTAGTGATTGCTATATTCTTTAAAAATCTAAGTTCTGTGTTGTCTTTCCTTTCTTTTTTTTCTTTTTTTTTTTTTTTTTTTTTTTTTTTTTTTCCTTTTCTTTCTTTTTCTTTTAAATTTTTTTATTAGCAAAACAATTTAACTTTACTACTTTTTCTTCCTTATTGTCATTTCAGGAGCTGAAACTGGATTGTTGGTGGCCAGAAGCAGAGCAGAGATTGACAAAACAAATCCCTAACACGTGCACGGCACGTACACACACACGTACACACACACTAAGGACATGGATTCTTCTTCAGTTGTTTATGCACTGCATTTTTAATTCAGTTATTTTCTTTTCATTTCCTCAGTGGAGAGTTTGCATAAAAATCGCAGAAGCTAAACAAATCATCTTTCATTCTTTTTTTTTTTGTTTTATTTTTTTCCAACCACACTCTCTTTTCCACCCACCTGCCAAAAAAAGCAAAGTGGTATTCTGGGTTGGAGGGGGCTGACTAAAATTTTATTCTTGGTAAAGTTCATCATGTGGTGAATTTATCACAGGTCAATTCATTGTATCGGATTAATTGCTCTTATGATATAGGGTTTCCCTAACACTCTAACCCTTTAGTTATTTTTATTCTTAAAAGCAAATTAAATACAATTTCTGAATTTAGCCTACAAATAATTTTACCTGTGATAAATTTACCCGACCGTGCTAAAATTTTCCTCCTGAAAGTTTGTACAAATCATTGTTGGCAGGGCATGATTGTGTAGAACTTCCTTTATATAAATGTTAAGGTTGTTTAGAATATATAATGATACAATCAGAATGGTATTGAATCATTTTGGCGGATTAAAAATGGTAAAATAAGATGACATTTTTATAAAATACACACAAGACAAGTGGCAAATTTGTTTTGTGTATTAGCAAATAAATTGTCATTTTTCTATAAATATTATTCATTTTGGAATAAACAAATAAAAAGATTATCTCAGACACATTTTGGGTAATTTTGAATGAGTTTGGCATAATATCACTTTACTTGCTTATTACTTTTCCTTCACTAGATCTGAATTGATTGCAGAATTTACTTGTGTAGTCCAACCTCCCGGTCTTAGAACTAATCAAAATAGTTGTTTGGGGAGTGGGCACAAAATACTTTTAACCCAGTTGGTATGCACCAATCATTCCTTTTAAACATAGATGTTGAATTAAGGTTTTTGATCATATGTTTTGTCAGATAAAAGAAGGCTGGATTACAGGATTGTCTTAAGGTAACAGAAGTAGATATTTAATTAAATTACCAATTTAAAAGATTAAAAACAAAGCTAAAAACACACATTCCCTTAAAAAGCTACTAAAAAGTAGCCCATAGATGTGACTTGGGTATAGTTGTCTGCATTTACATGTGTAGGGCTAATCACCCCCAACCTGATGGCATAATTTCTGACAAACCTATTCTTAATGGAAATACTTGGATACTGGGCCATATTGCAATCTCTCATCGTCTCAATATATTTTTCCTTTTGAGTTTTGAATAGGCCTAAAACTACCAGCAAACAGTCATGAGACCCTTAAAAAAGAATATAAAACCTTTTTCCTTTTATGATAAAAATAAAAATAGATACTCTTCTGTTTAAGTATTTATGGTTTAACAATCAGTTTTTAAGTAATTATAAAACTGCATTTTTAATTTTCTTTCTTTAAAAGTTACAAAAGTTCTTATGTTGAATTTAGTTTTCCATAAACTCTATCTACTCATTTTTCCTTCTTCCGTATTCATGTGAAATTAATCTTATATTCATAATGGATGCAAGCACTGATAGCTATTTTTAAATATTTTTAGTCTAAAAATCTGTTTCATATATCCAAATGCCTTATAAAAAAAAAAATGTTTTTTTTTAAATAGATATATAGAACAGTTGCTATTTAGCTACTGGGGTGAGTTCAAAAGTTTACAATGTTTTGATAACCTTATTTGCTTTATTCTTCAACTTACAACAAAAGCAGCTTAGCATCAAAGTAGAGGCCATTATTTTTGCACTGTCTGAAACCACCGGTTCTACTAGTTTTTGATACCAGTTCTTTGTCTTTGAGAATTAAGAACTCATTCACTAAGAGCTTCACTCCTCTTGGTTGTGGAGCATTGCAAGTGCAGGAAGTTAGCCCATGGTTTGAACAAGTAATAATTCAGAGAGTTAGGTTCTGACTACATGTGACATCAGTTTTGATTCCCTCAAGTTCTGGAGTTTATTCCGAAAACTAGTAGATTTACAAATATTGCAAAACTTTTTGACTCACCTAAAATAACAGAAAAAAGTAATGGAATTTTTATATATATATATGATATGATATTTCTTAATTTTTTACTTTTCCCTATTTTCCAAACCGATTTACAACACTTCAGATATAAAAATAATTTTTGTTTTTTTTAAATTCTTAAAAGGCTGTAAAAATTAGATTTTTACATATATTGAAGACAAGTAAAATATTTCTTTAACTATTCAATTTTGGTCTTTAGATGCAAATATTTTTTTTTTTTTTCATCTCTCTATTTACCTTTTAAATTACTATTTAAAATCAATATCTTTTTCAAAAGCTGATTGTATTTTTTTGTTAATTTTATTTCTGTATACTCAATTATTCAATATCTCTTGCAACACTCTTGACCCATTTTTCTCTGGCAATTGTCATAGGTTGTCAGCAGAAATGAATTATTTAAAAATTAAACTCGCTGCATAAGAAAAATAGTTTTGCAAAATAGATTTTGAAGCAACAACAAAAAAATTGAGATTGTTGACCAAATATCAAGCTTTTATATTAGCTCAGGTTAAAAGTGCGGGAAGATGTAACCAAACTTTTTTTTAGACTTTATTTTTCAATTTTTAACATCGAGAACTGAGAAAAGGCTTTGATCATTTACCAAAACTTTTCCACATTCTCAATTATGCCTGCATTGAAAAATAATGTTTTAAAAAAAAAGTTTGGCTTTGGGTGACGCTTACTAACTTTTAACGTTGGATTACATTTTTCAATCTCAAATGTATTGAAACTGTGATATTTCATTATTTAACAATAATTTATTCCTCTGAGATGGAAAATTAAATAGCAAAAACAAAAAAATCTATTTGCTTTCAAAGAATATTCGAAATCTCTAAAGATTGGATCTCAATTCATTTATCACTTGGTTCTGGACAATGAAAAAATATAGTTAATCAATAAATGTTTTTAATTAAGGATCGAACACTGGGGAGAATTTAAATATTATAAAACTACTCTTGGGTGGGGGTTAAAATTTCTTCACTCATTCATCAGTGTCACTTAGGGAAGATTTTTTTTTTCGTCTACTAATTTTTTGGTTAAATCTCAGCTTTTTTTCTTTCGTTTTTTTCTCTTTTTTTTACCCATTAGTAAAAAAAAAAAAAAAAATTCCATCCTTTTTATCCATACTTGGTTGATTTTTATTGGAAAGAAACTCTGATCTTTTCCAAAATCCATTCTCTTATTATTAAGGATTAGGATTCTTAAACTATGCTAACCATCTGAAATGGTCACCACTAAGTAATGACCCATTCAATGTTGCTTAACTATAATTTATAACAATATTTTCAGCCTTAATAAAATTCCTCACTTCAGAACATACTTTTTAAATGTCACTGTTTTGTATAAAACAATACCAAGAGAACTTATTTTCCCATTTGTTCAGATTAAATGTCTTTAAATAATGAATGCTATAAACAAGTATTTTAGATAAAGTTATTGCCATTATCAATTCTTATATTTGGAAAATTTCTAAGAATCTATAAATACAATTCACTGAGTATTCTCTGGTTATTTGGGTAAATAGATAAGGGGCAGGAGCTTGGTTTTAAATGCTCTGATTATTATATTATATACTCATGTAATGAACGAGCCTACAAATATATGAAGAAATATGTAATCTAGCATTCAATGACATAAGAGAAAAAATGAAACTCTTATTTATACTTTCGAAACTACTGTAATACAATCAAAATCAATGTAATTCCATAAATGTAATCAAGACTTTGATGTAGCCTGTTGTGTTTTACTTGGATATACTAAACATACCTAATAAATTAAGCAGCTTATTGTGCTGGAATATAACATCTGTGCATATCATAGAAGGATATAAATAAGTGTTCACAATCCTAGGCTAATATTTCAAAAGCATAGGTCATCATAATCATGACTCTGTCTATTTAACCATTGGTCTGACCTAAAGTGTTTCTGTAGTAGTCTAGCTAATGCCTAAAAAAGGCTTTTAGCAAGATAAAGTTTTTACATAAATTTGTTTCTATTTAAATATTTGTAATATCATATGGACAGGTGTTTATAAATAGTAAACAATGTTAAGTAAAAATTCTATCTTGACTAATAGCCTTTGTTTAGGTATAGGCTATTGCACGGAAGTTATGCCAAGATGTAGAACTCGAGAAACAGAGGTAAGCAACAATAAGATGTTCAAAAACATCTTATAAGTAAACAATCCTTTTTTTTTTCTTTTTAAATTAGTGTTTCGTTCGTTGAATGGAATATATACGGTAATTTATGTCCTCATCATATCTTAAAAAAAAACACAACTGGTCAATACTGAGTGCACTTGGATTGGATTCTTTTTTTTTCTATGAATGCTATAGCCATTGTATGTTTTCCTTGCATGTTACATCTAAAACAGTTTGTTTTGGGGGATAATTTTTTTCTCTTAGTAATGAATTATACTTAAGCCTAATTTATCACTCATCATAGCAATTAATCTATAAAATATCTTGATTATAAATCAAACGCTTGATCATCAATTTTCAAGTCGTAGAATCTCTGGAATCTCTACAATTCTTAATACTAAACCAGAAAGTCAGTAATTGTATGAAAATCTCATTCAATTAGAATTGTTTTTGGATGGTTTTGGGAACAAAATCTTTCACTTGGTTTACCTTCTCATCTACACATTTTGAATTCTCTAGATCAGTTAACTGTTTGGAAATAAAACAATGGTAAGAAAATTATTAATCTTTAGAAAATGCAGTGTGAAAGAGTGAAAATCCTAAATCTAAACATTTCTCTATCTTTTTCGCAACTTTTCTTTATTTAGAAAAAATGTTTTTTCTCAAATCTACTGCATTCACGTGTATATGTGTATGTAACTGGAAAGGGGCACTGTATAAAATATGCATAAGCAAAGAGATCCAGATTCTACAGCGACATTTTTCTGCTACAGGGAAAATCTTGGAGTTCATCACTGCTTGGACACTCTCCAGGGACACACGATATTGCTGTTTTTATATAATTTTGTAGTTTTATTAATATGGGTACTATTAGGACTTTTTTTACGATCTCATTTCTACTAGTTTGGGCAATTATTTGTGATTTTTTTCTTTCTTTCTTATTTTTCCTCAAAGGGCATAAGAATATAGGCTTGACTTTTGTAGGAAGTAAGTGAAATCTCATACCCAGGTGAATTTTTGCTCTTAGGTAGCAAAACTTCTTATTTTTTAATGACTTTTCTCTTTCTACCCCCCCCCTTTTTTTTTCAATCATCAACAGTAAACTCTTGATGGATTTACGCTTTACAGTGATAAGAATTGTCTTAACCTCAATATTTGACTTGGAAGCTAAAATACCTACAGCAATCCAATTTTGATTCTCATATTCATTTGAATGGTTTTCTGATCAGTAATGAAAAACGACACGTTTTATCATTAGTGTCTTCCCTACACCATCCCTTTGTAATTTCTTGGCTTTACTTTTTGAAAAAACTAAAACCAACTTGGCACTCTTCTTTCCTGCCAATAGATAAGTCTTATATCAAAAGCGCAGAATTTTTTTTGAAGACATAAAAGGCCATACAACAGACTTCTAAGCTGTTACAACAGCCAGGGATAAACTGAAACTTGCGGGCTTTTAAATGGCCTGTTTAATTTTACACAGAAATAACATTTATTTAAATTTTGTTATAAAATGATTTTTTACTGAAGAGAATGAAATACTTTTTCCTTGTTTCAAAGGAAAAGGTTTTTGATGTCTGGTTTGTACACATCCAGTTAACATTGCTTAGGGACTAAAAGTTATTTTTAGGTGAGGAATATAAAAGTTTCAGAGATAGCATCCAATTTCCCTATTTTTTCTCGTTTGATTGGAATTCATAAATAGAAAGTTAGAAAAATTGTAGTTTTATACGGCTGAACAAATTAAGAATTAGTTTCTAAGATTTTTCTTCTTTTTTTTTTTCTCTTCACCCCAAATACCCTCGATAGTTATCCTATGTCACATTTGTTTCCAAGGATACAGGAGTAGGTTAGAGGTCGGCTGAGGAATATCTGAAGGTCTTTGATCTCTGTTTGCAAATTGACTTGAGTGTTCCAAGCACACACAACAAACACACACACACACACACACAATCCCTTTCATGTGATATTAAATGAAGATATGGCAGTCACTGTAATGCCAATCATATAACTACTGCTGCTGAGAAAGGAGCCTCTGGGACAGTGTTTTCTTATCTTGTCTTACCTGCCAGCAGGAAATCAGATGGGAAAGCTGGGGCGGGGGATAGGGATGGCATTAGGTGAGGTGGGGAGCAGCAAATCTAATGGATTGTGTTTTTTTGATGTGAAAATATCTCTTGGAAATATTTCTTTATGACTTTTTTTGTCTTTATTTTATTTTCAGTATTTAAATCTTTTTTTCCAGCAACATCCACATTTACAGGTGCTCATGGCATAAGTTAGTCTAGAAAATTGGACCTCAATGGCCAGAGTTCAATCGTTGAACAAGACTATTTGCATTTCACATGGCAATAATATCTTGGGGAAAGGTATGAGTTCAGCTATAGTTAAACAGTAGAACAGACCAGGAACTTTAACATAAGTATTAGCAACTGGTTAGAAAGAGGAAAACTGAATTCTAACCTTTAAACTCCACTTAAAAATTGACTCTTGTGTCATATTTGTTTGTGTTGGATACACATTCACCTGGATGTACCCAGGAATCTAGGTGAATTATTATTTTATATACAAATGCAAGTTAATGTTATAATAATTTTTTTATCAAACTGAAAGCCTCAGATAAGGAATGAATGAGTTTGTTTTTTTTTATTTGTTAATTATTCTAAAATGACTTTTACTAAAGTTTTTTTTTAAAGGCCACAGTATATTAAAGAGAAAGACACTTTAATATCACACAAGATCCCGAATTTGTAAGTGAATGATGACTAAAGTGTGGAATCTCACCCTTACACAAAAGCATATTTGGGTGACTAGTCACTATGCATCAAAAGGGTTAATACTATTATTTCTTTCACTAATTTGGCTAATCCATTCATTTTCAAAGCTTTGCAGACTCACTAATAGCAATTACTGTCACATGCACCAAATGTCTTTAAACATTTGTAATTATTTAAATGACTTAAATTTAGATTGAGAGTGTGTTTTATAATTACTATAAACCACCATCAGTTCACAATTTACCTGATTTGGGCTGAAAACAGCAGCCCTGGTCAACAAGGAAGGCCTGTTTTCTGATGCACTTGGACGATATCTATTTATACTACCCACCTGATTTTTTAAAATGATCAACATGCTACTTCAGTTTTTAGTGTAGTAGTCATATTTTTGCAATATTTTTAGTAATGGGAGGTACAATTTCCAGCTGCACCCAATTGGTTTTGTTGAGATTAGTGAAGGTGACATAACCACACTGAACAGTAAGATGCCCAGCTCCGCTGATACTCTCTGAGTGCGGCTACTGCTGGATTTGGGCTCTTATGGATGGAGCACAGCTTAGGAATCTAATCGGTTTACTAGGCTATCTGACTTTGCCTCTAATCATTGGGGGTTTTTTGGCAACCCCATAGCAATTTCTGTAAACCCTCTGGTTACTGGTACTGTAGAATTTAAACTGACCTTCATACTTTGCACAACAATATTTCTGGTTGTTTTCCCACATTGTTATGGCGCTGTTTCAAACTTGTAAAAGTGTTAAGTTCACGAAATTAACTACATTGCCATTTATACATTTGTGCGGATTTTTCAAATCGCAACATGGAGGAAGCATGCCCGTGTAGGTGCATCAACCAAAAACGGTGCTACTTTCGCTGGCGTTGAACTGCTCCGGTCACTATGATATCAAACCATAAACTAGCAAGTACCCAAAAAATAAATATAAAAATTTGACCCTCTAGTAGATTCATTTTATATTAGTCTTTTTCAGCAATATATGTTTGGCGCCAAATGATTCTTTTAGATTTAACATGTCATATTTCCTACTAGTGGGCAATTGATGATTTAATTTTTTAAGTTTTAAGATGACAACAAAGTGTTATGTGTCATTAAAAAACAACTTGAATTATTAATTTATTTCAGGATTTTGTGTCATTAGTGGAAAAGACTTTGATAGCGCTGTTAGGTTACAAACTTGCTTTTACGAGTATAAGAAAGCAATGTATGACATTTTGAATAGTTTAATATAAATAGAATTATATGGCAATAGATACTTACATTCAACTGATCAATGATAATGAAAAGAGATATAAAAAAAAAAGAAGTAAAACTTGCTTCTCAAGCGTTCACAGGTTTCCACGTTAAATAGTTTGTAAACAATACACCAATGATTTTTTTTTGAGAAACAACAAATTTTTACAAAATTGTGTATAACTGATTGTCTTGAAAACAGACATCCTTTTTATATTTAATAAAGATATAAAAAAATTATTGTAAATAAAAAATATTTTTATTAAATAAAGATATCAGGCACTTTTCTTTCTGATTAAATACTATTTTAGTATAGATCACTGGTTATCTTTCGTCGCTTTTGTTAATTTTATGCAACAGTGTATGACAAATAGTTCATGTAAAGCTTCTTGAATTTAAAAGTTTTATTATAAAAAAAAAGATTTTCGGCTAATTGAATGTTTTAATATTGATTTACCATGTAAGCCACGTATGTGATCAAGATTAAAAATTAATATTTTCAAAATTGATTAGAAAATACTTTATTAAAAACAATAAGCAATTATTTGATATTATCCATTAGTGGCCAAAATTAAATTTAAGAAAAAACTGGTACTAATCGCAGATAGTGGGTGCAAGAGGATAGATAAGTTAGATTATTATAAAGAAGCATGTACACTTTTTATGGAAATATCCAAATTTTTGAGGGGCACTAGGGTTATGGGGTTCGGTCTACTTGGCGAGAGTTTCCATACATCTAGTGCTATTTATCAACGTAAAATGCGATTCTAATATTTCTTGGCATGTCAATTCTGCAATTTATCATCCCCAAAACGTATTCACAGAGCTACTTAGGATGTGAAAAATAAATGTAGTTTTGTTAAGGATAATTCATGTGGAACTAATTATAATCACAGGTTTTATCCCCTCATGAAAAGGTGGCAAACGATCGTCAATAAACTTTTGCTGATTACAAAGCATGCTGTTTTTTTTTTTATTAGCAAATATTTGGAGCCGTGGAAGTTAGCAGTAATGAAGTTTAAAATGTGAACTTACCACTTACCTTACCGATGCTTTGGGGCACTTATTGGAGCGCTTTGATGCCAAAATAAGAATCATAAAACTGCTTTTTTTTAGAAAATAAAATTTAAATATGCACTAATATATATATAGAGAGAGAGAGAGAGAAGAATGAGGTAGCATTTACCGGGGGATGCAGTGCGTGGCTTCCCGGAGCAGAAATGCAAGTCAACTGTGGAACATGATTTATCTCCTAAGCCACCAGGAGCAGCAGATGCATCTAATACCGAATCATTCAATGGTCTGAGACTCTGAACGGCAAGGCATCTTCGACGTTGGTCAGTGAGGCCGAGGCGAGACTCTTTAAAAATAACTACAGAAGATAGGCTGGCTGACCGCCGAGATTCTTGCGATCATCATCTTCTAAACACAAACAATATATACAGCACAGTCTCTGGTTTTAATGGTGCCAACATCTTGAGGCGAATTTCCACCTTCAGTACAGTCGGAGCGTGAAGCTGTTTTCATGTGTCCCCTGCTGGAACACACTTCGTTAACGCGCGCTGTGTCAGGGGAATGATGTTTTTCTCCTGTGTCCTTTGCCAGTTACAGCACTTCAAGAGACTGCAGCGAAGAGAGTCTACATACACACGCGTAGGAGGCTGACAGCAAGTTTTCAACATAACTCACCTGTCGAGCAAGAACAAAGTAACGCTGAAGGTTGTCTTCATTACAGTGGCCTTTATTTGGGTTCCCCAGTTTTAAAATAGATTCCATCAAATTAATTATTGTCGTACGCATTATCAACTGTGATTTGTTACTAGGTGTGTGTGTTTGGAATGCGTACATTCATCTTATTGTTTAATTGCTTTTATGATGAATTCTGTATCATGAGCTGCGAGCGGGTTCCTGTTTCATTCGATTTTCAAGATATTGAATCCGTGGCTTAATCAATATCAATTTTCTTTGATCTATATACCCGCTTTATATATAATGCTGTGTGTGGATAACAAAATTACTCAGACACATGTCCATAACGTCTAAATTGAGGAAAAAAACATTCTTATACAATTTATTTTTCTGATATACATTTTTGTCATTCGCATTTACACCAATGTTTCTCCTATAATCTTTTCATAGTTAAAATAGATTGATTGGCCTAAAGTATCTTATATGTTAAATGAACTCCTTTTTCAGTCAAACTGGAGGGCTTTTCCAAATTTTGTAACTTGCTACTCAATCTGAATGTAAGTGATAATAGCACTAATCTGACTTTATAAATAAATAAGATTTTGCTTTCATCAGAACTTGTTCTTTTTGAAAGTGTTTAGCTTGGCGACAATTTTTTTTATTTTCATTTTGTATCAACCATGAGATGGAGACAGATACATATTGCTTATGTTAAGGAATGCCTTTTTAAGACCAATTTTTTCATCTAAAAATAAGGCCTCATGTCATTACTTGGAGATACATATTGTTTGGAATATCTGCGAGGGGCTTACATTTATCAAATGTGGGGTCCCCTAATGCATAAACTAATAGCCTTCTTGTTTAGGTATAAGGCAAAGATTATAAAGATTTTACTTAACATTGTTTCTAATTTATAGATAGTCTGTGCATATATGTCAAATTTATAAATAATAAACTAAAGTTATGTAAAAATATTTTTATTATCTAACTAAAGCCATTTGCTTTAGGCTCTCGCTATGTGAAAAATGGGTGAGATCTAATAGGGGGATAATTAATCAAATATGGATTAGTTTATGAAAATTTATAAGTGTTTTTGAGTGTTTTCTCTTTTCAATCGTTGATGTTGAAAAGAAATATTTTTGTTAGATTTAACATAGGCGAAATATTAGGGGTCATATCATTACATGCAATAATGATAAAACACATTATTTTGTGGGTCAAATTCAGGCAGTCAATTGTACACAGAATCGTTCATATACATGAGCATAATTGGTAGTGCGATTTGTGCAAATAAATTGTTAGCTAAAACATTCTTGTATTTTTGTTTTTAAAGAATCATTGTTCAAAATGTTATTTTTTATTCTGGAAATGAAGATAATCCAAGGAACTAGTGGGGTTAACATAGTTGGAATTGTTTTCAATGTGTTATTGTTTCTCTCATGCGATTTGTATGATATCGTACTTTATAGACACACGGGCAAATTGTATCGCTTGATTAAAGAGAACGTAGATGAATGGGCAGCTGTATTCGAACGGTCGAATTCTTTCTCAGTCAGTTGCCTTCTTGGGATGAATAAACTCTAAAAAACAACAAATGTTTCAATTACTGTTTATTAGTTATACTCTCACATGAAACAAGAAAAAATGGCATACAGGAGAAACATGTGTCAAATCACTTTTTGAAACTATCAATGTTGAAATTGATCTAAATTGTTAAAATAATAGATTAGCTGTTATCTGTTTATTTTGCGAGCATGATAGATTTAAAAAGTCGATTAAGATTGAGACTTTCAGGTGAAATGGGTGGGTCGAGTGCAGTGGAATCCAAAGATTTCAGGTTCATGACTGGAACGGGATTGTGGGTGGTTTTAATCATATCGATCAGAAAGCTTATAGAAGGTAAAAAAAAATAGTTTTTATAAATTTCAATGCAGTTTATTCTGGAGAAAAGTTATGGTAGAGATGTACAGAAATACTGTGGCACATATTGTTCAGCCTGTTTATGAGGAATTAAGACTTTGAAGCAGATATCTATGTGTGGGTTTTGAATTAAAATAATGCTAAAGGGAAAAAGTTAAAAGGAAAATAAAAGTAAGGCCGCAATAATTCTAATAACACCAGAGTTGTCTATCAAGTGGCAATTTGTAGTTAGCTGTCTGCCTTACTACTTAGAGGCAACTGCATTTTATAGTGCATTACCAATCATTTGCATATGATACTGACAACCTCCGCAACCAAGAATGGTTTTAATGCCCCTTTGGGTAAGATCTTTACTTTTACAAAATTCTTAAGAAATGCTAATTATATTATTATTAAATGGGGAAAATGTTAATATGATGCATATGCCTCAGCCATGAGCACAATTTTTTGTAACAAAAATTTCTTGGCATTATCCTGAGACTAAGTTTATGGAACCCATTCTCAAAATATTATTCTTGATTTTTGTGAGTGTTTCTCTTGATTTTAGATATCTCATGGTCTGTGAAGTTTAGTGGTCCTTTGTAATTAGCGTTCAACTAAGAATAACAAGCAAAAGTTTTAGGCCCATATTTTTCTAAAAGAAAACTTTGACAAAAAAAATGAAGTCTTTAAATTTACGCTCAAAATTTCTACATTTAATAGTAACAAAGATAATTCTGAGAGATTATTTTTTTCATACTCGTAACCTGAAGAAAGTCCTAAGAGTGGAAACTTTGTGAGTATACGCAATCAAGCTGATGAGTTAAGGCGTTCTCCACAAGTGTGTAGCAAAATACGTAATAACATGCTCATCTCAGAAATATAGGGAAGATTACTAATTGGGCTGATTTGTTATTCACTCACTTTAGTGTCTACTTGTAATATAACAGATTTTGAAAGGCAGATTTACAATGGTGTGTGTTGATTTATTTAACATTTTGTTTTGTTTTTTTCAAACTAAATTTTAGTGCTTATTACTTTGTTTTCTTTTAAATAAGGTCATTCTAGGGGTACACGAAGCATGTGACATGAATAAGATAAACCATAGAATCGTTTGGACCAAAAATGATTGTAACGCCAAATATCTCTCACTAGTACTGTAGGCTCGGCTTTGGTAAGTGGGAACACTACTTAATGTAGCTTGGCTTGGGCAGTGGAAAGCCTGGTAGGCCATCCCTCTCCAGGTCAGGTTATAAATTCAGTTTTTCTCTCACCTGATGACTTGTTTACCAATAGAGAGGTTAAAACTTGGCTCTGCTATTTAACGCATTAGCTGGAGGCAAGTATACGTTGGATTCATTACGCTTTCGCAAGGGGTTTTTAGCATCTCAGGAATACAACAATAGTTTTCAGATTCTGACTTTGAACTTTAGGATAAGCTGAGTCATTACAATTGATAACTGTTGTTGCCACCAGGTGCACCAATAAATCAGACACGACAAGAATCAATGACCTTATCATACAAGACGAATGGTGAAATTAAACAAATGATAAATATCTACTCAAGCTCAATCTTTTGCCAGATCGGATTGCCCATTTTCTTAAGCAATCCATGGAGTATTTGTGAGCTTTGGTTCAATTTCCAATCGAAGTAGTGGGCAATAGAAAAGTTTAAAAATATTTTCGAGGCATAGAGAACCACATGACAATACTATTGTTTGATTATATCAGGAGCATATAAAACAAATTACATCCTATTATTCGAGTTTTATGACTTTTTTAATATCAGTAATTAACAGGAATACCTTCAGCAAGACCATGATGATAGATACAAAAACAAAACCAGAACCAATGGATCATTGAAAATATAGTTATTATATTAAATGGAATCAATTATCAGGCCCTATAATGTAACCCATAAGGCGAAGTTGACATACAAACAAACAAAACCAACTGTCTACTGGATGCTTAAGTACAAATGGTAGCAGGTTGTGGTCCAGTTTTATTTTTTGTGAACTCTTTCCTGCCTCCATCTGCAACTTTTACTGAAGAGGGCGTTTCCTTGCCATCATCTGAATGCTAATTGCACAAAATTTAGAGAATGTTGCTATGGCCCCCCCTTCCTATCATGGTGTTTTTTATCCAGCAACTGTGTAATCATATCTCCATGGGAACTCTCTTCTCATTCGCGCCGTATCTCGTCTATTGATACTATCATTGTTTGGTAAGTCCCTTGATGTCAGTGTCCACACAGAGCTGTTTAATGTAAAGTTTTTGTGTTGCAGCCAACACACGGTTTTCCTGATGTATCCGCAGAGTATCATAGAAGAAATTACATGAGTTGTCCTTACTCAGCGTGCCCCAAGCCCCATGTCAATTTGTTCATGTTACTAATGATAGCTGGTTTTGTGAGATGGGAGATAAGTGGCTGTAAAGTTGAAGAAAAAAAAATAAAAATTAGCAAATGATAAATTAATTTGCTAATGAATGATTCATTTTCTGATAATTGAATACATGCAAGGTGTTGGATCCTTGTCAGTTTTTGGCAATCAGAATATGAAAAAAGTGCAAGCAAGGTATGATCTAGTACATGTACCAATATGATACTAGTAAACTTGTCACGGGACAATGTGATAACCGGATTACGTGCATGCGTAAATCTCTCAGGGTCTGTAACGCTACCTGGTCGTATGCGGTACTAGATGTTAGGTCTAATGTGATTATCCGTGCGTGTCGCGGTGCCGTCAAATATAGATGATCCTGGGAGAACGGTACCAATGTGATAAACGTACTGTGGGGCACCGGGACTAGTCTTTGGAGGCAGATCAGGACAGGACCGGTTGTGTTAAGATTTGGTCTGG
>CM042142.1:25832159-26150986 GCA_023376005.1 Doryteuthis pealeii
AAAAGAGAGTGACGCGCGCGCTAAACCACACTTCTGAACAGATTTTTGGTTCCAAAACCATCAAAAACAATTCTATCTGAATGAGATTTTCATAATTTACTGACTTTCTCCTAGGTTTAGTTAAGATTTCCAGAGATTCTCAGACTTGAAATTGTGTGATCAATGCGGTTGGTTATAATCAAGATATTTATAGATTAATTGGCTATGATGAGTTGATAAATTAGGCTTAAGTATAATCACTTACTAAGAGAGAAAAAATACACCCCAAAACAAACTGTTTTAGATGTAACATCAAGGAAAACATACAATGCTATAGATTCAATAGAAAAAAAAAAAGAATCCAATCCAAGTGGACTCGCAGTATTGACCCAGTTGTGTTTTTTTTTTAATATATGAGGAGGACATAAATTACGTATATATTCATTCAACGAACGACTAAATTTTAAAAAGAAAAAAAAGGGTATTGTTTATTTATAAGATGTTTTTGAACATATTGTTGCTTACGCAGTTGTTTCTAGGTCTAAATCTTGGCATAACTTCCGTGCAATAGCCTATACCTAAACAAGCCTATTAGTCAAGATAGATTTTTACTTAACATTAGTTTCTATTTATAACACCTGTCCATATGATATGTTAACAAATATTATAAATAGTAAACCAATTTATGTACAAGACTTTTATCTTGACTAAAGCCTTTGTTTTAGGCATTAGCTAGACTATACAGAACACTTTAGGTCAGACCAATGGAAATTAGACAGAGTCATGAGTATGATGACCTATGCTTTTGAAATATTAGCCTAGGATTGTGAACACTTATTATATCCTTCTATGATATGCACAGATGTTATATTCCAGCACAATAAGCTGCTTAATTTATTAGGTATGTTTAGTATATCCAAGTAAACACAACAGGCTACATCAAAGTCTTGATTACATTTATGGAATTACATTGATTTTGATTGTATTACAGTAGTTTCGAAAGTATAAATAAGAGTTTCATTGTTTTCTCTTTATGTCATTGAATGCTAGATTACATATTTCTTCATATATTTGTAGGCTCGTTCATTACATGAGTATATAATATAATAATCAGAGCATTTAAAACCAAGCTCCTGCCCCCTTATCTATTTACCCAAATAACCAGAGAATACTCAGTGAATTGTATTTATAGATTCTTAGAATTTTCAAATATAAGAATTGATAATGGCAATAACTTTATCTAAAATACTTGTTTATAGCATTCATTATTTAAAGACATTTAATCTGAACAAATGGAAAATAAGTTCTCTTGGTATTGTTTTATACAAACAGTTGACATTTAAAAAGTATGTTCTGAAGTGAGGAATTTTATTAGGCTGAAAATATTGTTAATAAATTATAGTTAAGCAACATTGATATGGGTCATTACTTAGGGTGGTGACCATTTCAGATGGTTAGCATAGTTTAAGAATCCTAATCCTTAATAATAAGAGAGATGGGATTTTGGAAAAGATCAGAGTTCTTTTCAATAAAAATCAACCAAGTATGGATAAAAAGGATGGAATTTTTTTTTTTTTTTTTTTTTTTTTTTTTACTAATGGGTAAAGAAAAAGAGAGAAAAAACGAAAAGAAAAAAGCTGAGATTTAACCAAAAAATTAGTAGACGAAAAAAAAAATCTTCGCCAAGTGACACTGATGATGGTGAGAGAAAATTTTAACCTCCCACCCAAGAGTAGTTCTTATAATATTTAATTTCTCCCCAGTGTTCGATCCTTAATTAAAAACATTTATTGATTTAACTATATTTTTTCATTGTCCAGAACCAAGTGATAAATGAGAATTGGAGATCCAATCTTTTAGAGATTTTCGAAATATTCTTTGAAAGCAATAGATTTTTTTGTTTTTGCTATTTAATTTTCCATCTCAGAGAATAATTATTGTTAAATAATGAAATATCACAGTTTCAATACATTTGAGATTGAACAATGTAATCCAAGTTAAAAGTGTAGTAAGCGTCACCCAAAGCCAAACTTTTTTTTAAAGACATTATTTTTCCAATGCAGGCATAATTGAGGAATGTGAAAAGTTTTGGTAAATGAGTCAAAGCCTTTTCTCAGTTCTCGATGTTAAAAAATTGAAAAATAAAGTCTAAAAAAAAAGTTTGGTTACATCTTCCCGCACTTTTAACCTGAGCTAATATAAAAGCTTGATATTTGGTCAACAATCTCAATTTTTTTTGTTGTTGTTCAAAATCTATTTTGCAAAACTATTTTTCTTAATGCAGAGTTTAATTTTAAATAATTTATTTCTGCTGACCACCTATGACAATTGCCAGAGATAAAATGGGTCAGAGTGTTGCAAGAGATATTGAATTAATTGAGTATACAGAAATAAAAATTAAACTATGAATTAACAAAAAAATACAATCAGCTTTTGAAAAAGAATTGATTTTAAATAGTAATATTAAAAGGTAAATAAGAGAGATGAAAAAAAAATAAAATATTTGCATCTAAAGACCAAAATTGAATAGTTAGGAATATTTTACTTGTCTTCATACTATTAAAATCTAATTTTTACAGCTTTTAAGAATTTAAAAAAAAAAAAAAAAAAAAAATTATTTTTATATCTGAAGTGTTGTAAATCTGGTTTGGAAAATAGGGAAAAGTAAAAAATTAAGAAATATCATATCATATATATATATAAAAATTCCATTACTTTTTTCTGTTATTTTAGGGTGAGTCAAAAGTTTTGCAATATTTGTAAATCTACTAGTTTTCGGAATAAACTCCAGGAACTTGAGGGAATCAAACTGATGTCACATGTAGTCAGAACCTAACTCTCTTGAATTATTACTTGTTCAAATCCATGGCTAACTTCCTGCACTTGCAATGCTTCCACAACCAAGAGGAGGTGGAAGCTTTAGTGAAGGAGTTCTTAATCTCGAAGGACAAGAACTGGTATCAAAGAACTAGTAGAACGGTGGTTTCAGACAGTGCAAAATAATGGCCTCTACTTTGAATGCTAAGCTGCTTTTGTTGTAAGTTGAAGAATAAAGCAAATAAGTTATCAAAACATTGTAAAACTTTTGACTCACCCTAGTAGCTAAATAGCAACTGTCTATATATCTATTTTAAAAAAAAAAAAAAAATTTTTTATAAGGCATTTTGGATATATGAAACAGATTTTTAGACCTAAAAATATTTAAAAATAGCTATCAGTGCTTGCATCCATTATGAATATAAGATTAATTTCACATGAATACGGAAGGAAGGAAGAAATGAGTAGATAGAGTTTATGGAAAACTAAATTCAACATAAGAACTTTTGTAACTTTTAAAGATAAGAAAAATTAAATGCAGTCTTATAATTACTTAAAAACTGATTTTAAACCATAAATACTTAAACAGAAGAGTATCTATTTTTATTTTTTTATCATAAAAGGAAAAAGGTTTTATATTCTTTTTAAGGGTCTCATGACTGTTTGCTGGTAGTTTTAGGCCTATTCAAAACTCAAAAGGAAAAATATATTGAGACGATGAGAGATTGCAATATGGCCAGTATCCAAGTATTTCCATTAAGAATAGGTTTGTCAGAAATTATGCCATCAGGTTGGGGGTGATTAGCCCTACACATGTAAATGCAGACAACTATACCCAAGTCACATCTATGGGGCTACTTATTTAGTAGCTTTTTAAGGGAATGTGTGTTTTTAGCTTTGTTTTTAATCTTTTAAATTGGTAATTTTAATTAAATATCTACTTCTGTTACCTTAAGACAAGTCCTGTAATCCAGCCTTCTTTTAATCTGACAAACATATGATCAAAACCTTTATTCACATCTATGTTTAAAAGGAATGATTGGTGCATACCAACTGGGTTAAAAGTTTTTGTGCCCCACCTCCCAAACAACTATTTTGATTTAGTTCTAGAACCTGGGAGGTTGGACTACACAATGTAAATCTGCATCAATTCAGATCTAGTGAAGGAAAAGTAATAAGCAAGTAAAGTGATATTATGCCAAAACTCATTCAAAATTACCCAAAATGTCTGAGATAATCTTTTTATTTGTTTATTCCAAAATGAATAATATTTATAGAAAAATGACAATTTTATTTTGCTAATACACAAACAAATTTGCCACTTGTTCTTGTGTGTATTTTATAAAAATGTCATCTTATTTTACCATTTTTAATCCGCCAAAAATGATTCAATACATTCTGATTGTATCATTATTATTCTAACAACCTTAACATTTATATAAAGGAAGTTCTACACAATCATGCCCTGCCAACAATGATTTGTACAAACTTTTCAGGAGGAAAATTTTAGCACGTCGGGTAAATTTATCACAGGTAAATTATTTGTAGCTAAATTCAGAAATTAGTAATTGCTTTTAAGAATAAAAAGAACTAAAGGGTTAGAGTTAGGGAAACCCTATATCATAAGAGCAATTAATCCGATACAATGAATTGACCTGTGATAAATTCACCACATGATGAATTTACCAAGAATAAAATTTTAGTCAGCCCCCTCCAACCCAGAATACCACTTTGTCTTTTTTTGGCAGGTGGGTGGAAAAGAGGAGGTGGTTGGAAAAAAATAAAACAAAAAAAAAGATGAAAGATGATTTGTTTAGCTTCTGCTGATTTTTTATGCAAACCTCCACTGGGAAATGAAAAAGAAAATAACTGAATAAAAATGCAGTGCATAAACAACTGAAGAAGAATCCATGTCCTTAGTGTGTGTGTACGTGTGTGTGTACGTGCGTGCACGTGTTTAGGGATTTGTTTTGTCAATCTCTGCTCTGCTTCTGGCCACCAACAATCCAGTTTCAGCTCCTGAAATGACAATAAGGAAGAAAAGGTAGTAAAGTTAAATTGTTTTGCTAATAAAAAAAATTTAAAAGAAGAAAAGAAAGAAAGGAAAAGGAAAAAAAAAAAAAAAAAAAAAAAAAAAAGAAAGAAGGAAAGACAACACAGAACTTAGATTTTTAAAGAATATAGCAATCACTAGAAGCAGTTCAGTTTAAATTATTTATTTAGAACTATTGTTAGTTGCTAATCTTTCAGAAAAAGATAAAATTTATGTTTTTTGTTAGGAGAAATAAAGTGATTATTATTATTATTATTATTATTATTTAGATAAGTCCCTGCTGAGATTTAAGTAATTGTTAACATTCTCACCATTAGTTTTTTTGAAAACATTTTTAGTTGGCAATCTTGGATCACCTTCAGGTAACAAAAAGATTTACAGACATTCAACATTGTTGCCAATAATGATGATAACGATGATGATTAACAGTCACTGAAAATCTTCACTTAAGTGGGTTCATTCATTTCAAGAATAGATTGTAGATGAACTTTTACATTTCCACAGAATATGTACACTTATTGTAATAAAAATGACATTTCTATTAAGCTTGTAATATTTATCTTTTGCCTTGATATGTTTATACCTATAATTTGAGAAACAGGTTATATTAGGTTCTACCATGAGACCTTTTCTAAAGAGGAAAGGACATTTTAAAGAGCTGAACATTGCTCAGTTTGGAGTGTTACTTTATTTACATCTTTTTGATGTGAAATGGAACACAAAATAGTTGTTGCTTTTCAGATTTTCTCTAAAATTATCACAATATCACAGGTTTGTGGGCTTTTCAAAAATAGGTGAAAACACTTCAATAAAAACTGCAGACATCAAGTAATGTCAATATGTTATCCTTTAAGTATAAAAGGTTTAGGAGAAGACCCTTAAGTGTCTCTACAAATCAAATTTTATAACATCTGATTTTGTTGGTTGATATCAACAATGGTTAGTGCTTTTACATTTCAGGCATTAACCATTTAAAGAGGCTCTGACTTAGTTATATCAAACAGATACTAACTTGTCCAGCCTGACAAAAAAAGAAAAAAAAAAGTCACCTGAAGATGATTTTAAAAAGAACAAAGATAAGGACATTAATCTAAGGAGACCAAGAATTATAAAAACTTCTGAAAAAAGTCACTTATTTGGAAACATAATTTAGGGAATTAATCAATCCTGGAATTTTTATTTGTAAATTTAATCTAGAAGATTTTTCAAACAATTTATATAAAAATATCAGTGGGTATAAAAATATTTTACTATAAAGCATTGAAGACATTGAATTTTTTGTCTTTAATTGGAAATTTCTAATATAGCTTTTTATTCTACTAATTTTATAAAGTTAAATATTTGTATTGACATACTTTTAAGCAAATGTAGATGTGATAAACAGATCAATTAATATGTTACTTTACATAAAAAAATCAAGTCTGTACATAAAAATATAGAAAGTTTTGTTTTAACAGTATGGATAGAAAAGAGGAAAACCTATGTCAAGCAAGATCTACAAATATATATACACACACGCAAACACAGCTAGAGATGCAATGATCTAATTTACTTAGGAAAAACATAATCTGAATAGAAAAAGAGGAAAAAATTGTGTCCTGTGACAAACTACTGGTTCTATTTCAATAGGCTAAGTAGAAAAGAATGCAACAAGACAAAACTCTCAGCACTGGAATAATAATAATAAAAAAAATCTGCCAAGGATGTAAAATGATTATATAGAGCAGTGCTATTTAAAGTGGGGGTATGCATACTGGCACATGAGTGATTGACTGATAGTATGTGGTAAATTTCCAGTTTCACATTATCATTTATATATAAACCATGTAAAAATGTAAATGCAAAGAATCTTTGTATTTTTTAATATTATTTTTTCATATGCTGTGATACAACAGATAGAAATACTTGGAACTTGATTGGAAATGAAAGCTAATCAATAATCATCAAGTTGTGCTGACAGCATGGATTCTCATGAGTCTCTCTCAATACCTGTCCCTATCAATCATTGCTTCTGGCAAGTCCTCTGTATGGTATCCAGTATCCACACAGAGCTAATCAATGTAAGTTTTTCTGGTTGGCCAACACTGGTGTGTCCATGTGTAGGTGTCCACAAGTGAACATCACTTATGAGTTCCTCCTTATTTCTCCAGCATGTCTTGTTGGTCTTACTTGGATAGTTTATGTGATAGGGGTTAAGGGCTGTACAGTTGCATTTTTGAGGAGTGCTCCTTCTAGGATTTGTTCAAAACAGCATGCACCATCTGTGTGTACTTCCCATTTAGTCTTTTCTCCAAGCGTTTCATTAAAGTCCAAGTGGTGCAGTCATACACTAGCACTAGAATAAATCTCACTTTATTTTATCAGAGATCAGATTTCCATATGATTGATAATCTGTCAAAAGTAGTTCACACCATTCCTGTGTGTATATTGACATCACTTTGGCACAAAATGGTACCAATCTGTGGCATATTGGAAAAATATCCTGCCAGCATGCCACATCAGATAGTTTGAGAAACACTGATGTAAAGATTTTGTCAGAAAATTCTCAACGTTTATTGCTGACAGGCATGGCAGTGTTGAACACTCCAAAATTTTCAACTGATAAAGTGTTTAGTTCTTGACAACAATATCTTATGTGCAGAAGAAAATGGTTATCAACAAGAAGGAATACATCATTGGCAGAATAACAATAATAATAATAAGACAATTAAAAAGAAAAAGAACAAATATCCTGAAGAGGACAAGGTGGGGTTTGGATTTTACAAGACTAGAAGAGTCGATGTAGAAAGTGGCAAACAAGTGACAATTCATTTCTAAATAAAGAAAACCAAACCTAAAGAGATTTCAGAATTACAGGAATATTCTTCTCTTTAAATAAATTGGTACGAATGATTAAGGTTTTCTATTGCAATTAAGTAACCTTGTCTTCTGTGATTTCAAACTTTTTCAAATTATATTCTAAAGCCTCTAAAATTTAAAATTACTTGGTTTTACTTACATTTACTTAAAACAAGTGTATTTAATGTTGTGGAAGATATTCTCATTTCATGAGAAAAATCAAATATTTCATCTAATTTGCCTTTGTTTCTATTTTTTCCAAGGACAAAAATGTGTTTTTAATAATTATACAATTAGTATTAATTTTTTAATATGTAACGTTTTGTTGTTGTTCATTGATAAAATCAAATTTGTTCTGATATAAACAATTCAAAAAGGTGAAGGGCAATGTTTCACTGGTTATGAGTTTCTAAAGGATAAATAGATTTTTGGTTACAAATTTCTGTAATTTTTATTAAAAAATAAATAATTTAAATAAAAATCTGTCATCATTGAATTTTAATTAATATGATAATTGTGTATTAAAAAAAAAAAAAAAAAAAAAAAAAAAGGATTCAATCACTAAATGAGTGTGAAATATTGCACAGATGAATGACAGATTTGGTCAAGAGTGAAAAGAACTTTATTTATTTTGAAGGCAGCAATAGAAGTCAACATTTCATGTTGTTGATTTGTTGAAATACATTTTTTGAATGGTTTTATAATCTGTACAGAGATATTGATACATGATTATACAAGCATATAAATGGAAGCTCATGACAAAACATGGTTTTCCCTGAAGGTGAATGTGTAGTAACAAGTTTCACTAACAGAAGCATTAATGCATAAACATCTAGTGCCATCACAGAACACTGAATGAGATGATTTGTTTGGTATAAAAAAATCTAACAGAAAATCAGAGTTTACAAAAAAAAAAAAAAAGTTGATTCATTTAAGGATTTTTTCATTATTCTGAATTGGTTTATCTATTCTCAGAACAACAATTGTTTTGCCACTTGTCTACAGTGACCCCAATAGAGCAATTTTAATAAGTTTAAAGGAAGTAACAAAATACATGGATCAGCCAGAGGAAGCAATTCAATTTCAGGACATAGATTTGCATTCATTTTCAAAGTTTATTTGGTTTTAATTATTTTTTTTTTAATTGCATTACTGTTATTTGGTCAGAAAAATTCATCTGAACAAGTTTTTAATTGATTAAAAAATAAAATGCCAATTAAAATAAATTAAAACTTTGAAAATATACCAGAATGCAATGTTTCTATTCTAATCCTAATAAAAGAAATGCAATTTTAAAATTAATAGTTTTTTCTAACATATGAAACAATAGAAAAAATTGTTTTAATCACAGTAATTAATATTAAGCAGAATTTATAGTTGCTTTCTTAAATATTTATTAAATAAAAAGTTAATCTTTGATTTGTACCATACTACACAAGATACATATTTATAAAAAAAAAAATTGATTTACAATTCAACATTTTTGTGTGCTTTTTAAATTGTTTTGGCCCATATGAGAGAATATGATGAGGACAAAAAAAAAAAGAAGGTAGGTAGAGCATATTGTGGTATGATATAAAATCAAAGTTGGCTTGAAAATGCAAAATGGCCAATTTTCCAGCCAAAGAATAAAGATAAAATTTATATATCTGATTAATTGATTATGAAAACCTTAAGAAATAAAATTAAATCTATTGGCTGCAAGTCTGATCCATGTAATCATGTCATTATCATCATCATCATCATTTGTTTAAACAAATGTTTTTTCTTCATTTACTCATTCTTATATGCATATATTTTTTTTAGTCAATCCACAAATCAAACCTCGACCGGTTGGATCCAGATTTTCGGCTTTTGGATCTTGAACGTGACCTTGAACGTGAAGACGACCTAGAGCGGGAACGTCGTCTCTTTCTAGAGTTCTGCCTTTCTGATGAGCTGGACCTGTTATAGATCAGGTAGATGTTACAGTGACAATTCATGGTAACAAAGCAGCAAAAGTTAAGAAAAGAAAAAATATTCACAAAACACAAGCAGAGAAGAAAAAAAAAAGGTAACAATAATTGTCATTTATTTAAGAGGAAGACAAATAAAATATTGCATTTTAATTTCAAACATCTAAGAATAACAGAAACAACAAATCAATGCAAATGAAAGTGAAATCAAAAACTTTTTGATATTTAATCACAGATTTATAGATAATCTATTTAGGACTGAAAAATTCAAGTTTTTATTTCTTTTGTTAAAATAGATACTGTTCACCATTTGCTGGATTATTTGGACTACTATTTTCATCATTGTAGTTTTGATTATATCCAGTTTGGCTCACCTATCTTACTCAAGTACTTAACTGCATAAAAAAGGAGCTTAGTAAATCTTCACTTCCTGACTCACATCACCAAATAAATCTTTTATTTGAGAATGGTGAAGAGAAAGGGAAATGTTAGAGTGCACCAGATAAAACTGATATTAGTCCAAATAATACAGCATTAAGGAGACAATATAAAATTAAGTAAAATAAGTATAGAATTCATGCTATATACATATAAGTTTCATAGTGTAGTTCAGTAGGTCTTATATTATAGTAGTCTTGCAATATACTAAGTAAACACATACAAAGTCTATAAAAGTGCCCAAATAGGGTTGTAAGCAATTAAAAACAAAGAATTTACAAGAATTGTAAACATTTTTTTTTTAAATTGAGAAAAACAAAAATAGATGGGAAAAAAAGCTGAATATATATATATATATATATATATATATAAATAAAAAGGAGCCGGCTCTGTACATGTAGACTTATAACTCAGAAAAGAGATGTCATAGGAGCATTAAAATAATGCATACACTTAAATGTTTATAAGGTAAAGTACAAAACTTAGTTTTTGATTTTTACTGAATAAAAGATATAATCCAATAATTAAAAATCAGTTGATTTGCTGAATTCTTCACAGTTCTTCATATGTACAAAAAGCATGAGTAACTCTTAAGTTCTTATAAAGACCCATCGTATTGAAATATCACAGATTCCATAGGCAAAATTTGAATTAATGCTTTTTTTTGAAAAATTGTTTTGTTATTTAGTACTAATTGTGAAAAAAAAAAAAAAAAAAAAAAAAAAAAAACAAAACAATTCTTGATTTTAACGTCTGTTAACCACTGCAGTTAGCTAAATACAACTAAATTTTTCTGACATAATTTAAATCCTATCCAAAATTACCTTTAGCCTCAAAAAAGTTTTTATCTGGTAACTTTTACACATCACCCTTTGCCTTTTTTATTTATCCATTCACTGTAAATGACTGGACCATTAAACAAAAATAGTTAAAAAATTTATCCCGATGGAATAATCCTATATGTACACACACACACACGGTAGTAGTAGTTAGTTATTTTCTACAGGTCAATGGCCTGTCATGTGGATAAAAGCATTGGTTAACTCTTAACATCCTGTTAAACATTTTCCAAGTCAGAGCCCCATTCCTATAAGGAATTAAAATTTTTTTTTTTAAATGGGTAAAAATGGCATTTTCATTTAAATTTATCTGTTATTTCCTTTAAATTAAAGACTTCTAAATATGTTTAATATTACATTTAAACAAAAGCTATCATTTGGTATGGATTAGGAAAATGAATGACTTCCAGTCGGGCGGAATGAGGCGGTATAGGACGTTAAGAGTTAAAGTGTATTTAGTTACCTGGTGGTCATGAGTTCAAACCCAGTTTCAATTAGTGCATGAAAAGTCATTCTGGGATAGTGGGAGACAATTGACATTTCAATAATTAATTAGATTATCTGGTACCAGATATTTTCTAAGCACGGGGTAGTGGATGTGGATTGAATAAAGGGTTTGATTCAAAATTCACAAAGATTACTGACTATGACAGATCCCTGAAGAAGGCTAGTATACCATGACCAAAATGTTGACTATAATAATAGAAGGAACAACAACTAAGATGAAGATGTGAGATTACATCAGTGATGATAGTGTTTGGTCAAATTGCCACATGATTACAAAACCTTATCCTGTCTGTTCTTGTCTAACTTCAGAAATACAAAATAGCAATTAGCTTATAATTGTCAACACCCAATTCATCTATGCAACAAGAGCATACAGTTATAAAGTTTTTTTTTATGTGAGAGACCAGTCATCAGAAAATACGTAGATAACTAGAATAAAATGTGCTTTTTGTAATTTACAATTCCCTCACCTACTCATTCCAAATCAGGCCAGCAAGACCCACTCTCAATAATTGTACAGATTAGGCAAATCCCTTCTTTTTCCTTTTAATTCTCAGCTAATCACTACAAACTTCTTGTCTGTTAATCTTTTAGCACAGATATTTTGTGAATTGATAGTTACCTTGTTCTGTATTTATCAGAAATACTTAAAAGTAACAAGTGAATGATTGTGAAAGGTCTGTCCAGTTTCAAATGTTTCTTTGTTTGGTTATCTATTTCTAACAAACCTGCTTAGTGGCAACAAGAATGGTAGAGTTAGTTGCAGTGGAATGGTGGACAATTTACCCGTTTTACCAGTTACCTGGACCTGGAGCCGGAGCTTCTTCTCCTCCTCTTCCTTCTGGTGAGGATCTGTTTCTGGCTGATGTCGAACTGGATACTGATGATGATCGAGATCGAGAACGAGATCGTGACTGGCTGGAATGGGAACGTGATGACACCTTGAAGAGGACTTTGAGAATGACTTTCAGATCCACTGTGTGACCGACTTCGAGACCCTGAAGAAGAGTTGAACTGCTACGAGATCGAGATGATGACCTAGAGCGTGATGAACTTGTCCGAGAAAGAGACTTGCGACTTTTTGACCTGTCATTCTCCTCCTCCTCATCAGAATCCACCAAATTGTATTTTGACAAATCTCCATCTTCATCATCGTCCTCCTCATCGTCCTCATCCTACAGAGAAAATAGAGACGTTTTTTCTTACCTCCTCCATAACAGTCCTAACCCTTTGAGCCCTGAGCTTCCGAGTCTAAATTTATAAAAACTGATTTCCACACCGATAAACTGGTGCAAGGGAAACTAAAAGTACCAGCTGTAAACCAGTATAAAAGGCTCAAAGGGTTAATATTCTTTACAAGAATTCTCAACTTTTTACATGTTAAGTGAATTTAATATGTCAATATGAAATATGTATTTAATATGAAAGCAAATTATCATATGCAATTTTTTTTTCCTTCTTGTAATTAGGATATCCTTTTATCAATATTCAATCATAATTAGAAGTAAAATGATGATTATTAAAATTTAGAAGAAAAAAAGTTCTCATCTTAAAACTAGAAAAAAAGAGTTTGATTAGTATTTGACAGCTTATAAGACTGCCACATAGAAGTTACCCTGTGTCTTATAATGTCAAGGGTCACATTTGGGTTACTGGTTACTGCAGTGCCCATTAAATTAAACCACAAATATCTCTGCAAATGTAAATAATATGAAATTTTAAAAATGACCCGATAGGCTATAAATGTCAGGCGAAAATTCTTTACCTGACATTTGTAGTTTAAAACCAGTTTTATTTTTATTTAAAAAAAAAAAAAAAAAAAAATGCCTGCCCAAATTGTTGGTGCGTCTTATAGCTGTCAAATATGGTAAAATTAAACTAAGGTACAATGAAGGATTTAAGTGAAGATTTGTCTTTCATTAACGGACAGACCAGCTGAGAAATTTCACCTGACATTCACAGTTTAAATCCATTTATTTTGCTATTTGTTCTAGGTCTGCCCAAATTGAGGTATACTTATAAACCATCAATATAGTATCTTTTAAACTAATAATGGAAACAGCAATGTTATTATAGTATTTCTCTCTGTTAAAAATGTATTCTTTGTGGAATGTGATTAAGAAAGAAAGAAAGAAAAAAAAGGCTAAGATAGAGAGTGCGCACACATACCTCTGAATCCAATTTGTATTTGGAAATGCCAACATCTTCCTCCTCTTTCTTGGCAGCATCAGCAACAGGAGATGGGGTTTGATTTTTATCAGTCCCATCCATTTTCCGGTTTCTTTTCTTCCGCCCAAACTAGAAAGAGAATTTAAAATTTAAAAAAAGTGTTTGTTTTCAATTCTTCAAAATTTATAATTAGAATTTATAAATGTCAACTCCTAGAGAGGATAGTGAATAAAAGAAAAAATTCCAGTTAGAAAATCAACAAGATGACAATATAAAGAAACAATTACCTCATCGTATTCACCATCAGATTCATTCCTTTCGATATATTCAACTACTTCATCTCTTTCCATGTAGCCACCTCCATAACCTAGAAAAGAAGAAAGGAGTTGTATAAGAAATCATCACTGTCAAGTCTTCGAAATGTTCATCACAATCTTCTCATGATCAACAATATTTACATATAATAATGGAAAGGGAGATTTATATAAAAAAAACAGAAAGGTTAGTTGAAGTGGGGGAAAAAAACCCAACAAAAACAACATGCTGTATGAGTATTCTTCTTTAGTTAGAGGGATATTCATAAAACAGTATCTTTTCAGAAATATTTAATATACAAATGCTTGGGCCATGTTGAGAAAAAAGCTCAGACAATGTGTGTATCTTGATATCATTCTGAGTAGTGGTGAATGTTTGTTAGTCCCTAAATAAGCTGTGTGCATATATCATATAAAAAGGACTTGCCAGTTGTTTTTTTAATGTATGAAGGCCAAACATCTCATCATCTCTTATGCCTGTGTCTCATATGATATTTCAAACCAACCACAGATTTGTGTGCAGAATTATCAGATGATGTAGCTGGCATTACTGGTCTAACTTTTGCTTTCTCTCTCAATACTTTAAGATGCTGGTGGTTTTTGTTAAAATTCTTGATGGCTTTAGATCATTTTGCCCTCCAAACCTTGTGAATTAAAGCAACTTGCGCGAATGTATCAACAAAATATACCCAGAGCTACAAGATCGTTTTTTATTTTTATTTTTAAATCTTTCCCTGTACTTGAGATATGGTTGTTCAACATTTCTCTTTATGTCATGAAGTTTGCTATAGATGAGGATCTTTGTAATTCTCAAGTCTCTCATTCAAATGATGTCCAGCCCATCTCAATTGTAATTGTATGAGGAGGGTTTCAATGTCTAAAAATTTTGCACTTAGCAAAAGAGATCAGTCTTGCATTGCATATCCAAAAATCGAGTGAAGATAACTCTAATGAAAGGTATCAAGCTGGTTAATTCATGTTGATAGGGTGTCTGTCATATATATATATAATATATATATATATATATATAATATTAGCAAATCACTTACCTGTACGTGGTTCAATTCGGCCATATTTAGGAGCATTGCACATGTTACAGGCCGTTCTCCTAGCCCAATTTACATTTCCACAACTGAAGGGAAGGAAATAAAAATAAGTGTTTAAAGCAAATATCAAAAATTTCATTTTAATATTATTATCATCATTAACAACAACAGCATCATGATAATAAAAATGACTGCAAACTATATTCCCACTAAGTTGATAATGAAATTGTAGAGATTTAACAGAAAAATATATCTAAATGTTTTGTTGGAATATATATTATACGGTCAGAAAAGCAGCAGCAATATGAACAGCAAGTCCAAGAGTTTAACAATTTATAGTTTACACTGGCATAGCATCTTCCAAGCCACTGATACTAAACTAACCAAGATGAATATACCAGGCTTAAATAGAGCTCCAAGGTAGAACTCGCTCTCAACAAGCAGGGTGGCAAGTTATCTTAAAACTGATTGATTGTTACATGTAATGGTATCAAATCTAACATAAATATGAACAAGATTGTCTTTGAATTTAGTTTAGCTTGCAATCATATAGTGGTGGGATTGTCACTGTTTCAGCCTTTACTGGAACGGTGTGCCAAAATGCAGTATTATTGGTAGAGTGCTCATATAAAATAGAGCTGTTATATAATATAATAAAAAAATATATAAAGGTTTACATATCTATTTATTTGGTGACAAAGGAACATTCACAACCATTTTGGTTTCATGCATCAACATGTTTCATCCAATCATACACATCCTATGTCTATTGAATTTTCTGAAATTTTTTGCAATTTTTCGATTTTCCTTGCATTTTTAACATGTTCACCTGATGATTGTTGATGCATGAAACCAAAATGGTCGTGAATTTTCCTTTGTCACCAAATAAATAGATATGTAAAACCTTTATATATCTATTTGATTTTATATATATATATATATATATATATATTATATATATATATATATATGATTATATACACAGACGTGCAAGGAACAAGGATTGAAACTGCTGCTGAGAACTGTACCCATTCTGCCCCAGAAATTTTGACTTTGCATAACAATATTTTTGGACCTTTCTATTTTACATATTTTTCAAACTGTCTACTTTACAAGAATTATTATACCTAACAACAAAAAATATTTTAACATTTTTGGGACTTTCTATTTCATTTTAACAATCTTTTTTTTATTCTCTTAAAACCAATGATTTCTGGGATTGGTGTTTCATCACTATTTGAATGAGAATGCTATCATTGTTAGCATTTCGTTTTACATTTTTCTTACATTTCCAGTTTCGAGAAGAGCTTTTTAACATCATAACAAAGACGCAAAAACTTTTAATTGTTTGCACAATTTTCTTTTCATATGATTTATGATTATTAACCCAGTTGAACTCTGTTGATAATTTAATTTAAAAACACCAAACGCTTTAGCGTTTGGCTTTATAAATGTCAATCTTTGACATATTTTCCTTGTTTTTTCATACTTAATACTTATTCACACAACACACACCACACACACACGTATGTGTGTATGCATGATAGAAATAACAATCAGAGTAAGTTTGTAATAAAAGCAACTAAATGATCAAAGAAAATTTGTGAATAATTAATAATGATTCATCAATCATTTATGAAAATAAAAAAAAAAGAAAGAAAAAAAAGCCACCCACCTAGATTCCATTTATAGGGGATTAGAGACATCCTTGCAATATTGAGGCCACAGATCATGAAAATACTAGGTGAGTCAAAAGTTTTTTGCAATATGAGGCACAATTTGGCAGTTTCTGATGCTTTGCCCAAGGTTGTGTGGGGACAAACTACGCTGGACTATGATATGTCATACTCTGTGTGGCTACTTTGCCAGATTTTACTTTAAAGCTGGGAATCAGTTTTAGGCCTACCTGACCGTGCCTGATTGTCAAAGTTCTTGCAAACCTGAGCAAAAATTCTTTGAACATCTGGTTGCTATTTATCTTGAATTTTGAGATGAGGCCTGATAATTTTGTATTTTTTTAAGTGTTGCATCTCTCAAATCACATGGAGTGAATCAATGTACATGGCAATGCATCAATTACCTCAGTACTAACAATTAACCACCTGTCCTGTTGGTGGGACAGTAGAATACACTGACTGCCACCCTCTGTGAGGGGTAAACTCTCCTCAATGGGGCCCCCTGTTGGCTGTGGTGGCGACTTTTGATGGAATCCTGGGTGCTGAGCAGTCCATGACATTCAACAATCCACTTGGCCCTTACTTAGGCTAGACTGGGAGTTGGAGAAGACCACTGATCAAATGGCTGGTCACCAACCCTATTATCTTATGGCAAAACCCAACCCTTTTTATCATATGTGCTAGAAGGTGGTGGTGAGGGTCTTAGTGTCCTGGGTATGATGTTAAACTGCACCTAATGGTGAAAGTTCCATTGGAAGCTTTGGGGAGTGTGAATACCCCTCCATCACCATTACTCCCAGTTCCACTCTGACCCAGAGTGGCAGTAGCTGTTAGGCTCCCATCTATGGGGTTAAATAGAAAAAATGAGTTAAAGAAAAGGAAAAAGAGTTTTGAAACAAAAAAAATCTTTTTTTAAATACCCATAAAAAAACAAAAAAACAACTTTGGCATAAATAAATCACAAGGGTTGACATGCTATAAAATCCCATAACCAACACCTTCCACATGGCTTAACTTTTCAGTCATGTGATAATATGCGCCAGAAAACTAGCATGTACCAAAATCTTGCAAACTTTTGACTCCCTCCAACACATTTGTACCCCCTTAAGAAACTATCCTTACCTTTTACACTGCCAATCATCAGCACTGGAATAAACCAACGACTCTTCTCTGCCATTGCCTTCCCAATCTCAGTGCCACCTTTTTTAAAAGTGACTGCATCTTTCTTTTAGCTAAACATAAGAAATAAATAGTTAACAAAAGTAGATGTAAAAAAAAAAATCAAAACACATGCACACACGTCTAAAATGGCTCTGTAGTTCATAAAATAAATCTGTTTAGTAATGGCATGTGAATAGTAGAAAACTGAAGACCCATTTAACAACGACTAAAGACTTCAAATTCTTCCTGACATTTTTCATTGCACTTAAGTGGAGAAAGTTTGGTCTTCATTATATTTATCAGTTTAAAAACAAAAAAAAAAAAAAAAAAAAGGAAATGATTTGGCTTTTACTTAATTTTGAAAAAGTCTACTTCAACAATAACATCAAATAAACTGGGCTCTTAATTACACACCAAACTTTCTTATCTAAAAAGCCTTTAAATATACTTACCCATAAATTAATTGATTTCTTTGGGCCGATAAAGACTATATAGAAACTGAAAGGAGTTTCTGTTGGAATAGAAAAATTAAAGAATTATATATTTTATATACACATACATACATACATACATATATATAATAATAGGTATACCCAAAAAAATTGTCAACTACGTTTTAAAAACAAATTAAAATTAATTAAATCTGTTATTATAGGTCAAACTTTGTCTAAAACGATAAGTAGTAACATAGGATGACCATCATTAGAAAGAAAATATTATATATGCAGTTTATTTTAATAGATTAAAATGATTTGTTTTGGTCAATTTTGATGCGATCCGCCATTTTGTCTCTTTTCAATGGTTTTATTGGCTTGTTTACAAATTTAATGTACATGCGCGATTGCCAAAAAATTTACCAGCAAAATCAGGGTATTTATCCGATTTAATGAAAATTTCAGTATTAATGTTATCATTAAGAATTTTATAATGGCAAGTTATTTTATTTCAAAACTTATAATAAGTATTTTTGCTATGAAAATTAATATATAATGTCATTAAAATATGAAAAGCTGATGTTAAGTTTTAAAATGTTCATATTTTTAGTAATTTTTTGGCAAATCGCGCATGTTACATTAAATTTGTAAACAAGCCAATAAAACCATTGAAAAAGAGACAAAATGGCGGATCGCATCAAAATGATCGCAAAACAAATCCATTTTAATCTATTAAAAATAAACTGCATTATAATATTTTTCTTTTTTCTAAATGATGGTCATTATGTTACTACTTATCGTTTTAAGACAAAAGTTTTGACCTTAAAAAAACAGATTTAATTAATTTTTAATTTGTTTTTAAAAACGTACGTTACAATTTTTTGGTATACCTAATATGTATATATTATGTATGTATGTATGTATGTGTTATAAATTAATATATTCTTTAATTTTCTATTTCAGACAGAAGACTCCTGTTCAGTTGCTAATATAGTCTTTATCGCCCAAAGAAAATCAATTAATATGGGTAAGTATATTTAAAAGGATTTGTTAGATAAGAAAGTTTGTTAATAAGAGCCAGTTTATGATGTTTTTGTGAGTAGACTTTTCTAAATTAGTAAGCAAATCATTTCTTTTTTTTTTTTTTTTTTTTTTTTTTTTTTTTGTTTAAACTGATAAATATAAATGAAAGACCAAACTTTCTCCAACTTAAGTGCAATGAAAAATGTCAGGAAGAATTTGAGTCTTTAGTCGTTGTTAAATGGGTCTTCAGTTTCTAAAAAATCTACTTAATTTCACATTGCCATTTACTAAACAGGATTTATTTTATGAACTCAGAGCATTTTATCACGTGTGTGCATTGTTTTGATTTTTTTTGTTACATCTACTTTTTGTTAATCTATTTGATTTCTTATGTTTAGCTGAAAAGAAAGATGCCAGTCACTTTAAAAAAGGTGGACTGAGATTGGGAAGCAATGGCAGAGAAAGTCGTGGTTTATTCAGTGCGATGATTGGCAGTGTAAAAGGTAGGATAGTTTCTTAAGGGGTCAAGATGTGTTTGGAGGAGAGAGTGCAAGATTTTGGTAAGGCAGCTAGTTTTCTGGCGCATATTATCACATGACTGAAATAGTTTAAGCCATGGTGGAAGGTTGTGTTAGTGGATTTTATAGGCATGTCACCCTGTGTTGATTTATTTTATTGCAAGTGTTTTTTTTTGTTTTTTTTATGGGATTTAAAAAAAAGATTTTTTTTGTTTCAACTCTTTTTCGCTTTTCTTTTAACTCATTTTTTCGTATTAACCATAGATGGGGCCTAACAGCTACTGCCACTCTGGTCAGAGTGGAAGCTGGGAGTAAATGGTGATGGAGGGGTAAATTCACACTCGCCGCAAAGCTGTCCAATTGAACTTCACCATTAGGTGGCAGTTTAACATCATCCCAGGACACCTAACAAGACCTCACACCACCTTCTAGCACATATGATAAAAGGGTTGGGGGCCATAGAATAAATAGGGTTGTGACCAGCCATTTGATCAGTGGGTCTTCTCAACTCCCCAGTCTAGCCTAAGTAAGGGCCAAAGTGGTTGTTGAATGTCAATGGACTGCTCAGCCACCAGGATTCCGATCAAAAGTCGCCAACCACAGCCAACAGGGGGCCCCATTTGGAGGAGAGTTTAACCCCGACAGAAGGGTGCAAGTCAGTGTATTTCTGTCCACCACAGGACAGGTGGTTAATTGTTAGTGAACTGGAGGTAATTGCAATGCATTGCCATGTACATTGATTCACTCCATGTGATTTGAGAGATGCAAACTTAAAAATAATAACAATTATCAAGGCCTCACTCAAAATTCAGAATAATAGCACCAAGATGGTTCAAAGAATTTTGCTCAGGTTGCAAGAACTTTGACAATCAGGCACGGTCAGGTAGGCACTAAAACTGGATTCCCAGGTTTGTTCTTTAAAGTAAAATCTGGCAAGTAAGCACACAAGAGTATACATATCATAGTCCAGCGTAGTTTGTCCCATTCACAACCTTGGCAAAGCATCAGAAACTGCCAAATTGTGCCTCTATTGCAAAACTTTTGACTCACCCCTAGTATTTCATGATCTTGGGCCTCAATATTGCAAGGATGTTCCTCTAATCCCCTATTAAGATGGAATCCTAGGTGGGTGGCTTTTTTTCTTTCTTTTTTTTTATTTTCATAAAATGATGATGAACTTCTAATTATTTCAACAAGCAATTTTTCTTTGATCATTTTTAGTTGCTTTTTATTACAAGACTTACTCTGATTGTTATTTCTATCATGCATACACACATACGTGTGTGTGTGTGTGTGTGTGTGTGAATAAGTATTAATATGGAAAAAACAAGAAAATATGTCAAAGATTGACATTTATAAAGCCAACGCTAAAGCGTTTTGGTTTAAATTAATTAACAGAGTTCAACTTGGGGTTAATAATCATAAATCATATGAAAAGAAAATTGTGCAAACATTAAAAGTTTTGGAGTCCTTGTGTTATGATGGTAAGCTCTTCTCGGAACTGGAATGTAACGAAAAATGTTAAAACGAAATGCTAAGCAATGATAGATCCTCATCAATAGTGATGAAACACCCATCCCAGAATCATTGGTTTTAAGAGAAATAAAAAAGATTGTTAAAATGAAATAGAAAGTCGCAAAATGTTAAAAATATTTTTTGTTGTTAGGTATAAGATAAATTCTGTAAAGTAGACAGTTTAGAAAAATATGTAAAATAGAAAGGTCCAAAAATTATTGTTATGCAAAGTCAAAATTTCTGAGGGCAGAATGGGTTAGCAGTTTCTCAGCGCAGTATTCAATCCTTTGTTCTTGCACGTCTGTGTATATAACAATATATGGAGTATATATATATAATATATATAATTATACTACTATAAGTTATAGAATCAAAGATATAGCTAAGGTTTACGATATCTATTTATTTGGTGACAAAGGAAAATTGCACGACCATTTTGGTTTCCTGCATCACAATCACTCAGTGAACATTTAAAATCTGCAAGGAAAATCGAAAAATTGCAAAAATTTCAGAAAAATTCATAGACATAGGATGTGTATGATTGGATGAAACCATGTTGATGCATGAAACTCAAAATGGTTGTGAATGTTCCTTTGTCACCAAATAAATAGATATTGTAAACCTTTATATATTTATTTTATTTTTATATATACAGCTCTATTTTTATTGAGCACTCTACCAATAATAACTGCATTTTTGCACAACCCCCGTTTTTTCCAGTAAAGGCTGAAAACAGATGAACAATCCCACACGTAATATGATTGCAAGCTAAACTTAAATTCCAAAAGGAACATCTGTTCAATTGTAGTTGTAGATTTGCATACCATTACATGTAACAATCAATCAGTTTTAAGATAACTTGCACCTGTCTGTTGAGAGCGAAGGTTCTACTTTGGAGCTCTATTCTACGACTGCTCAAATTCATCATGGTTAGTTTAGTAATCAGTGGCTGAGATGCTATGCCAGTGTACTATAAATTGTTAAACTCTTTGGGACTTTTGCTGTTCATATTGCTGGCTGCTTTTCTGACCGTTATAATAATATATGTCCAACAAAACATGATTAGATATATTCTTCTGTAATCTCACCACATTATTTACAACTTAAGTGGGAATAGTTTTGCAGTACATTTTTATATCATGATGCTGTTGTTGTTAATGTGCTAATAATATTAAATGAAATTTTTGATCTTTGCTTTAAACCACTTATTTTTATTTCCTCCCTTCAGTTTGGAAATGTAATTTGGGCTAGAGAACGGCCCTGTAACTGGTGCAATGCTCCTACATATGGGCCGAATTGAACCCGTAAGGTAAGTTTGATTTGCTAATATTTATATATATAATATATATATATATAATATGACAGAAAATCAACTCGATCTCAACGCTTGTACCTTCATTAGAGTTATCTTCACTCAGCCCAGATTTTTGGTATGCATGGCAAGACTGATCTCTTTTTGCTATGCAAAATTGACCATTGAAACCCTCTCTACAATTCAATTGAGATGGGCCTGGACATCATTTGATGGGAGTAGAGATTACAAAGATCCTCATCTATAAGCAAACTTCATGACATAAAGAGATGTTACAAATATCTCCAGCTACAGCGGGAAGATCTCTCAAATAAAATAAAAAACGATCTGTAGGCTCTGGTATATTTGTTGATACATTCGCGCAAGTTGCCTTTAATTCACAAGGTTTGGGAGGCAAATGCTACCGCACTAAGCTTACCCATATAACGCCAAAAAACCACCAGCAATCTAAAGTATTGAAGAGAGAAAGCAAGTTAGACGATCCGACAGCCTATCATATCGACATCTATGCACACAATCTGTGGTTGGTTTGAAATATCATATGAGACCACCAGGCATAAGAGATGTGAGATGTTTGGCCTTCATACATTAAAAAAACAAACTGGCAAGTCTTTTTATTGACTATATGCACACAGCTATTTAGGGACTAACACATTCACCATATCAGAATGATATCAAGATTCACACATTTGTCTAGCTTTTTTTCTGCCAACAGTGGCCCAAGCATTTGTATACTTAAATATTCTGAAAAGATACTGTTTATGAATATCCCTCTAACTAAAGAAGAATACTCATACAGCATGTTGTTTTGTGGGTTTTTTTTCCCCCATTCAACTAACCTTCGTCTATATTTATCATTATATATCATCCATTCCAATTATTAGTAATTATTATTATTTGTGTAGGATTGATTGTGATGAACATTTCGAAGCATGAGAGTGATTTCTTTATACAACTCTTCTCTTCTTTTCTAGGTTATGGAGGTGCTTACATGGAAAGAGATGAAGGGTAGTTGAATATATCGAAGATTGAATCTGATGGGTGAATACGATGGGTAATTGTGTTCTTTATATTGTCCACTTGTCGATTTTCTTAACTGGAAATTTTTTCTTTTTTCACTATCGCTCTTCTAGAGTTGACATTTATAATTCTAATTATAAATTTTGAAGAATTGAAACAAACCTTTTTTAAAATTAAATATCACTTTGCTAGTTGGGCGGAAGAACACGAAATTCCGGAATGGATGGGACTGATAAAATCAAACCCCAATCTCCTGTTGCTGATGCCTGCAAGAAGACAGGAGGAAGATGTTGGCATTCCAATACAAATTTGGATTCAGAGGTATGTGTGCGCACTCACTCTATCTAGCACTTTTTTTTCTTCTTTTCTTCTTAATCCACATTCCACAAAAGAATACAATTTTTAAGCAGAGAGAAATACTATATATAACCATTGCTGTTTCAATATTAGTTAAAGTTTTTTGGGTTATAAGATAAATACCTCAATTTGGGCAGAC
Organism: Doryteuthis pealeii; assembly: GCA_023376005.1. Lineage (NCBI taxonomy): Eukaryota > Metazoa > Mollusca > Cephalopoda > Myopsida > Loliginidae > Doryteuthis > Doryteuthis pealeii. The sequence goes on from CM042142.1 coordinate 25,856,270, forward strand.
GCTAGAACAAATAGCAAAATAAATGGATTTAAACTGTGAATGTCAGGTGAAATTTTCTCAGCTGGTCTGTCCGTTAATGAAACAGACAAATCTTCACTTTCTCATGTACCCACTTGTTATTTACCATAATCTTGACGTTTCAGACGACTTATGGGCAGGCATTTTTTTTTTTTTTTTTTATTTTTTAAATAAAAATTAAACTGGTTTAAACTAACAAATGTCAGGTACAGAATTTTTCGCCTGACATTTAAGCCTATCGGGTATTTTTAAATTTCAATAATTATTTACCATTTGCATGGATATTTGTGGTTTAAATTTAATGGGCACTGCAGTACAGTAACCCAAATGTGACCCTTGACATTATAAGACACAGGGTAACTTTCTATGTGGCAGTCTATAAGCTGTCAAATACTAATCAAACTCTTTTTTTCTAGTTTTAGAATGAGAACTTTTTTTCTTCTAATTTTAATAATCATCATTTTAACTTCTAATTATGAATTGAATATCTGAGCGTTACTAATACAGGGAAATATTGCATTATAATTTTGCTTTCATATTAATACATATTTCATATTGACAATATTAAATTCACTTAACATTAAAAGTTGAGAATTCTTGTAAAGATACTATAAACTTCAGCCTTTTATACTGGTTTACAGCTCTGGTATTTTAGTTCCCTGCACCATTATCGGTGTGGAAATCAGTTTTACACATTTAGACATCGGAAGCTCAGGGCTCAAAGGGTTAGGGACTGTTATGGAGAGGTAAGAAAAACGTCTCTATTTTCTCTGTAGGATGAGGACGATGAGGAGGACGTGTGTGGGTTAGTCAAAATACAATTACGGTAGGATTCTGATGAGGAGGAGAAAGACAGGTCAAGTCGCAATAATATCTTAGACGATTAATCAGCTCTAGTCATACATCTCGATCTGTAGCAGTTCAATGCTCTTCTTAAGGGCTCGAAGTCAGCTAAGTGGTTGAAAGTCATTCTCAAGTCCTCTTCAAGTGGGTCATCACGTTCCCATTCAGCCCAGTCACGATCTCGTTCGTCAGATCTCGGATCATCATCAGTATCGCAGTTCGACATCCCAGAACAATCTCACGCCAGAAGGAAGAGGAGGAGAAGAAAGCTCCGGCTCCAGGTCCGTAACTGGTAAAACGGGTAAATTGTCCACCATTCACTGCAACTAACTCTAACGCATTCTTGTTGGCCACTAACAGTTTGTTAGAAATAGATAACCAAAAAGAACATTTGAAAACTGGACAGAACTTCACAATCATTCACTTGTTACTTTAGTATTCTGATAAATACAGGACAAGGTAACTATCATTCAACATATCTGTTGCTAAAAGATTACAGACAAGAATTTGTAGTGATTAGCTGAGAATTAAAAGGAAAAGAAGGGATTTGCCTACTCTGTACATTGACGCAGATGAGTATGCTGCCGCATGATTTGGAAGGTAGGTGGGGTTGTTAGACATTTTATTCTAGTACTATACTATTTTTCGATGACTGGTCTTTATACTTACTACTGTATGACTGTTGCATAGATGAAATTGGGTTTGACAATTATAGCTAATTGCTATTTTGTATTTTCTGAAGTTAGACAAGAGACAGGGATAAGGTTTTTAATCATGTGGCAATTGACCAAACACTATCATCAGCTGATTGTAATCTCACATCTTCATCTTAGTTGTTGTTCTTCTATTATTAAGTCAACATTTTGTCATGGTTATACTAGCCTTGCTTCAGGGAATTGTATAGTCAGTTTTAATCTTTGTGAATTTTGAATCAACCCTTTATTCAATCCACATTCCACTAACCCGTGCTAGAAAATATCTTGGTACCACAGATAATTCTAATTAATTATTGAATGTCAATTGTCTCCCACTACTGATGAATATTTACATGCACTAATTGAAACTGGGTTTGAACTCATGACCACCAGGTAATAATAATTTAAACTCTTAACGTCCTATGCCTCTTCGCCGACTGGGAAGATCATCTCCTTTCCTAATCCATACCAAATGATAGCCTTTTTGTTTAAAACTGTATATTAAACATATTTAGAAGTCTTTTAATTAAAGGAAATAACAGATAATTTCATTGAAAATCATTTTTACCCATTTAAACAAAAAAATTAATTCTTAAAATAGGAATGGGCCTCTGGACTTGAAAATGTTTAACAGGATGTTCAGAGTTTAACCATGCTTTTATCACATGACAGCCATTGGCCTGTAGAAAATAACTAACTACTACTACCGTGTGTGTGTGTGTACAATAGGATTATTCCATCGGGATAAATTTTTAACTATTTTTGTTAATGGTCAGTCATTTACAGTGAATAGACACTATAACAAAGGCAAAGGGGGGGGGGTTTTTGGGGGGGAAACAATTGGGTTTTGGTTTTTAAAAAAAAGTTACCCAGATAAAATTTTTTGAGGCTAAAAGTAATTTTTGCAATAGGATTTAAATTAATGTCAGAAAAATTAGTTGTATTAACTAGGCTAACGTGCGTGGATTAACAGACGTTAAATCAAGATAGTCTTTAGCTTTTTTTGTTGTCATTTTTTTTTTTTCACAATAGTACTATCGAAACAAACTTTTCAAAAGCATTAATTCAAATTTGATCGGAATCTGTGATATTTCAATACGATGGGTCTTTATAGAATTCGAGTTACCATGCTTTTTGTAACATACCATGGTTGGAATTCAGCAACAATGATTTTATTATTGATTATATCTTTTAATTCAGTAAAAATCAAAACAAAGTTTTTACTTACCTTATAACATTTAAGTGTATGCATTATCATGCTCCTATGACATCTCTTTTCTGAGTATAAGTCTAGCATGTACAGAGCCGGCTCCTTTTTATTTATATTATATAATATATATAATATATATTCGTTTATTTTCTATATTTTTGTTATTTTTCAATTACTGTCTTACAATTCTTGCTATTACTTGTTTTTAATTGCTTACAAACCCTATTTGGGCCACTTTTATAGACTTTTTTTGTCTGTGTTTACTTAGTATATTGGGCAAGACTACTATAATATAAGACCTACTGACATCACACTATGAAAAACTTATATGTATTATAGCTCGAGAATCTACTATAACTTTACTACTTATTTATATTGTCTCCTTATGCGTATTAATTTGGACTATATCAGTTTTATCTGGTGCACTCTAAACATTTCCCTTTTCTTCACGCATTTCAAATAAAAGATTTATTTGGTGTGATGGAGTGAGATTTTGCTCTTTTTTGCAGTGAAGTGGTTGAGTAAGAGGTGAGCCAAACTGGATATAATCAAAACTACAATATGAAAATAGTAGTCCAAATATCCAGAAATCGGTGACAGTATCTATTTTAACGAACTAGATAAACTTGAATTTTTCAGTCCTAAATTAGATTACTATAAATCTGGTGATTAAATATCAAAAAGTTTTTGATTTTCACTTTCATTTGCATTGATTTGTTGTTCTGTTATTTTAGATGTTTGAACCTTAAAATAGCAACTTTTATATTTGTCTTCCCTCTTAAATAATGACAATTATTGTTACCTTTTCTTTTTTCTTCTCTGCTTGTGTTTGTGAATATCTCCATTCTTTTCTTAACTTTGCTGCTTAGTTAATGAATTGTCACTGTATCTACCTGATCTATAACAGGTCCCAGCTCATCAAGAAAGGCAGAACTCTAGAAAGAGACGACGTTCCCTCTAGGTCGTCTTACGTTCAGCGTCAGTTACAGATCCAGCCGAAAATCTGGATCCAACCGGTCGAGGTTGTTCACGCTGAGCGTTGCTAAATATATGCATATAAAGAATAGTAAATGAGAAAACATTTGTTAAAAAATGATGATATGATGATAATGACATGATTCATGGATCTATCAGCAGCCAATAGATTTAATTTTATTTCTTACAGGTTTTCATAATCAATTATCAGATATATAAATTTTATCTTTATTCTTTGGCTGGAAATGCGCCCCATTTATGCATTTTCAAGCAACTTTGATTTTCTATCATACACTATCTCTCTACCTCTTATTTTTTTACTTTGCTTATTCATTCATCTTCATTATGGGCCACATTTAAGCACACATGTTGAATTGTAAGATCAATTTTTTTTTTATAAATATGTATCTTGTGTAGTTGGTACAAATAAAGATTAACTTTTATTTAAATATTATTATAGAAAGCACTATAATTCTGCTTAATATTATTACTGTGATAAAACAATTTTTTCTATTGTTCCAAACTATGTTAGAAAAAACTATTAATTTAAATTGCATTTCTTTTTAGTTAGATTAGATAGACTTGGGTATTATTCGCTTTTAATTTATTAGGCATTTATTTTTTTAATCAATTAAAAAACTTGTTCAGATGAATTTTTCTGACCAAAATAAACAGAATGCAATTAAAAAAAAAAATAATTAAAACAAATAAACTTTGAATGATGCAATCTAGACGCATAGTTGTCTCCTCTGGCTGATTACATGTATTTTGTTACTTCCTTTAAACTTATTAAAATTGCTCTATTAGGGTCACTGGACAAGTGGCAAAACAATTGTTGTTCTGGAAGATAAACCATTCACGATACTCGCAATACTTTCTGCTCACTCTCTCTTTTTTTCTCTGTCAATATGATTTTCGTTAGATTTTTTTCATACCAAAATCATCTCCATTCACGCGGTTCTGTGATCGGCACTAGATGTTTATGCATTAATGTTCTGTAAGTGAAACTTGTATAGTACACATTCACCTCAGGGAAAACCATGTTTTCCTGGCTTTTTTAGACTTGTATAATCAATGTATCAATATCTCTGTACAGATTATAAAACCATTCAAAAATGTATCTATCAACAACATGAAAATGTTGATTCTACCATTGCTGCCTTCAAAAAAATAAAGTTCTTTTCACTCTTTGACCAAAGATCTGTCATTCATCTGTGCCAATATCACACTATTTAGTGATTATCCTTTTTTTTTTTTTTTTTTTTTTTAATACACAATTATCATATTAATTAAAATTCAAATGATGACAGATTTTTTTTTAAATTATTATATTAAATAAAAATTACAGAATTGTACAAATCTATTTACCTTTAGAACTCATAACCAGTGAAACTTGTCTTCACTTTTTGTTGTTTTATCAAAATTTGATTATTTTGAACAACAAGTTAGCATATTAAAACATTAATACTATATTGTATAATTATTAAAACACATTTTGTCCTTGGAAAAAATAGAACAAAGCAAATTAGATGAAAATATTTGATATATTTTACATAGTGGATCTACAACATTAAATACACTTGTTTTAAGTAAATGTGTAAAACCAAGTCATTTTCACTTAGACAGGCTTTAGAATATAATTTGAAAAGTTTTGAATCACAGAAGACGCGTTACACTATAATTGCAATAAACATTCATTTCGTACCAATTTATTTCAGAGACAAATCAGTCAATTCTGAATCTCTTTAGGTTTGGTTTTCTTTATTAGAAATGAATTGGTCAGCTTGTTTGCACACATCTTCTACATCGACTCATCTAGTCTTGTAAAATCCAAACCGCACCTTCGATCACACTTCAGGATATCATTGTTCTTTTTTCTTTTTAATTGTCTTATGTATTATTATTGTTATTCTGCCAATGATTGTATTCCTTCTTGTTGATAACCATTTTCTTCTGCACATAAGATATTGTTGTCAGTATATTTTCAGTTGAAATTTGTGTTCAATAGATGATGATAGACGTTGAAATTCTGACAATATATTGTGATTCTCAACTATCTGTGTGCATGCTGCAGGATATTTTCAATTGAGCCACAGATGGTACCATTTTGTGCCAAAGTGATTCAATATACACACCAGAATGGTGTGAACTACTTTTGCACAGATTATCAATCATGGAAATCTGATCTACACATGATAAATAAGTGAGATTTTTCTAGTCTAGTGTAATGACTGAATATGGACTATTTAGAAACGCTTGAGAAAAGACTAAATGGGAAGTACACACAGATGGTGCATGCTGTTTTGAACAACCAGAAGGAGCACTCCTCAAAAATGCAACTGTACAGCCCCCTTAACCCTTCATAACTATCGCAAGTAAGACCAACAAGATGCTGGAGAAATAAGAGGAACCATAAGTGATGTTCCTTGTGGACACCTACACATGGACACCCAGTGTTGGCCAACAGAAAACTTACATTGTTAGCTCTGTGTGGATACTGGATACCATACAGAGGACTTGCAGAAGCAATGATTGATAGGACAGGTATACTGGGGACATCCTGACGCTCACATAGCTGTCAGACAACTTGATGTTATTGATAAGCTTTCATTCAATCAAGTTCCAAGTATTCTATCTGTTTGTATCACAGCTATAAATATATTAGTTTATGCAATTTACATTTTTACATGGTTTATATATAAATCGATAAGTGAAACTGCGCACAATTTACCACATACTATCAGTCAATCACTCAGTGCCAGTAATGACCATACCCCCACTTTAAATAGCACTGCTCTATATAATCAATTTTACCATCCTTGGCGATATTTTTTATTATTATTATTCCAGGCTGAGGAGTTTTGTCCTTGAGATTGGATATCTCTCTACTTAGGCTATTGATAGCTAGTATCACTAGGACACAATTTTTTCCTTTTTCTATTCCAGATTATGTTTTTCCTAAGTACAACTTATAGTTGATCTCTAGCTGTGTTTGCGTGTGTGTATAATATATCCTTTGTAGATCTTGCTTGACATAAGGTTTTCTTATCTTCACTACCATACTGTTACAAATTCTTTATCATACTTGTACAGACTTGATTTTTTTATGTAAAGCTAACACTCATTATTGATCTGTTTATCCCTTACATTTGCTTAAAAGTAATGTCAATACAAATAATACTTTATAAATTAGTAGAAATAAAAAGCTATATTAGAAAATTCCAATTAAGACAAAAAATTCAATGTCTCAATGCTTTATAGTAAAATATTTTTAATACCACTGATATTTTTATATAAATTGTTGTTGAAAAATCTTCTAGATTAAATTTACCAAATAAAATTCCAGGGATTGTAATCTCTACAATTATGTTTCCAAATAAGTGACTTTTCAGAAGTTTTTATCATTCTTTGGCTCCTAGATTAATGTCCTTATCTTTGTTCTTTTTTAAAATCATCTTAGTGACTTTTTTTTTTCTTTTTTTGTCAGGCTGGACAAGTTAGTATCTGTTTGATATATCGTCAGAGCCTCTTTAAATGGTTAAGCCTGAAATGTAAAAGCACTAACCTTGGTTGAATATCACCAACAAAATCAGTATGTTATAAAATTTGGATTTGTAGAGACACTAAGGAGTCTTCTCCTAAACCTTTTATACTTAAAGAGATAACATATTGCATTACTTGATGTCTGCATTTTATCTGAAGTGTTTTACCTATTTTTGAAAAGCCACAAACCTGTGGATATTGTTGATAATTTTAGAAGAAAATCTAAAAAGCAACAACTATTTGTGTTCCATGTTCACATCAAAAGATGTAATAAAGTACACTCCAAATGAGGCAATGTTCAGCTCTTAAAATGTCCTTTCCTCTTTAGAAAGGTCTCATGGTAGAACTAATATAACTTGTTTCTCAATTATAGTATAAACTATCAAAGGCAAAAGATAATATTAAAGCTTAATAGAGGTCATTTTATTACAATAGTGTACATATTCGTGGAAATGTAAAAGTTCATCTACAATCTATTCTGAAATGAATGAACCCACTTAGTGAAGATTTCAAGTGACTTTAATATCAATCGTTATCATCATTATTGGCAAACAATGGTTGAATGTCTGTAAATCTTTTTTGTTACCTGAAGGTGATCCAAGATTGCCAACTAAAATGTTTTCAAAAAAAACTAATGGTGAGAATGTAACATTACTTAAATCTTAGCAGGGACTTATCTAAAAATAATAATAATAATAATAATAATCCTTTATTTCTCCTAACAAAAAACATTAAATTTTATCTTTTTCCTGAAAGATAGCAACTACAATAGTTTCTAAATAAAATAATTTAAGCTGACTGCTTCTAGTGGATTGGCTATTTCTTTTAAATCTAAAGTTCGTGTTGTCTTTCCTTCTTCTTTTTTTTTTTTTTTTTTTTTTTTTTCGCTTTTCTTTCTTCTCTTTCTTCTTTAATTTTTTTATTAGCAAAACAATTTAATTACTACCTTTTTCTTCCTTATTGTCATTTCAAGGAGCCTGAAACTGATTGTTGGTGCCAGAGCAGAGAGAGATTGACAAAACAAATACCTAAAACACGTGCACGCACGTACACACACACGTACACACACACTAAGGACATGGATTCTTTTCAGTTGTTTATGCACTGCATTTTTATTCAGTTATTTCTTTTTCATTTCCATGGAGGTTTGCCATAAAAAATCAGCAGAGCTAAACAATCACTTCATCTTTTTTTTTGTTTATTTTTTTCCAACCACCTCCTCTTTTCCACCCACCTGCCAAAAAAAGACAAAGTGGTATTTCTGGGTTGGAGGGGGCTGACTAAAATTTTATTCTTGGTAAATTCATCATGTGGTGAATTTATCACAGGTCAATTCATTGTATCGGATTTAATTGCTCTTTGATATAGGTTTCCCTAACTCTAACCCTTTAGTTCTTTTACTTCTTAAAAGCAATTACTTAATTTCTGAATTTAGCTACAAATAATTTACTGTGAAAATTACTCGACGTGCTAAATTTTCCTCTGAAAAGTTTGTACAAATCATTGTTGGCAGGGCATGATTGTGTAGAACTTCCCTTTATATAAATGTTAAGGTTGTTAGAATAATAATGATACAATCAGAATGTATTGAATCATTTTTGGGCGGATTAAAAATGGTAAAATAAGATGACATTTTTAATAAAATACACACAAGAACAAGTGGCAAATTTTGTTTGTGTATTAGCAAATAAAATTGTCATTTTTCTATAAATATTATTCATTTTGGGAAAAAACAAATAAAAAGATTATCTCAGACATTTTGGGTATTTTGAATGAGTTTTGGCATAATATCACTTTACTTGCTTATTACTTTTCCTTCACTAGATCTGAATTGATGCAGATTTACATTGTGTAGTCCAACCTCCCAGGTTCTAGAACTAAATCAAAATGTTGTTTGGGAGGTGGGGCACAAAAACTTTTAACCCAGTTGGTTGCACCATCATTCCTTTTGAAACATAGATGTGAATAAAAGGTTTTGATCATATGTTTGTCAGATTAAAAGAAGGCTGGATTACAGGACTTGTCTTAAGGTAACAGAAGTAGATATTTAATTAAATTACCAATTTAAAGATAATAAACAAAGCTAAAACACACCATTCCTTAAAAAGCTACTAAATAAGTAGCCCCAATAGATGTGACTTGGGTATGTTTGTCTGCATTTACATGTGTAGGGCTAATCACCCCCAACCTGATGGCATAATTTCTGACAAACCTATTCTTAATGGGAAATACTTGGATACTGGCCATATTGCAATCTCATCGTCTCAATATATTTTTCCTTGAGTTTTGAATAGGCCTAAAAACTACCAGCAAACAGTCATGAGACCCTTAAAAAGAATATAAACCTTTTTCCTTTTATGATAAAAAATAAAAATAGATACTCTTCTGTTTAAGTATTTATGGTTTAAAATCAGTTTTTAAGTAATTATAAGACTGCATTTAATTTTTCTTATCCTTAAAAAGTTACAAAAAGTTCTTATGTTGAATTTAGTTTTCCATAAACTCTATCTACTCATTTTCTTCCTTCCTTCTCCGATTCATGTGAAATTAATCTTATATTCATAATGGATGCAAGCACTGATAGCTATTTTTAAATATTTTTAGGTCTAAAAATCTGTTTCATATATCCAAAATGCCTTAATAAAAAAAAATTTTTTTTTTTAAATAGATATATAGACAGTTGCTATTTAGCTACTAGGGTGAGTCAAAAGTTTTACAATGTTTGATAACTATTTGCTTTATTCTTCACTTACAAAAAAGCAGCTTAGCATTCAAAGTAGAGGCCATTATTTGCACTGTCTGAAACCACCGTTCTTACTAGTTCTTTGATACCAGTTCTTGTCCTTTGAGATTAAGAACTCCTTCACTAAAGCTTCCACCTCCTCTTGGTTGTGGAAGCATTGCAAGTGCAGGAAGTTAGCCATGGATTTGAACAAGTAATATTCAAGAGAGTTAGGTTCTGACTACATGTGAGACATCAGTTTGATTCCCTCAAGTTCCTGGAGTTTATTCCGAAAAAACTAGTAGATTTACAAATATTGCAAAACTTTTGACTCACCCTAAAATAACAGAAAAAAAGTAATGGAATTTTTATATATATATATGATATGATATTTCTTAATTTTTTACTTTTCCCTATTTTCCAAACCAGATTTACAACACTTCAGATATAAAAATAATTTTTGTTTTTTTTTAAATTCTTAAAAGCTGTAAAAATTAGATTTTAATAGTATTGAAGACAAGTAAAATATTCCTAACTATTCAATTTTGGTCTTTAGATGCAAATATTTTTTTTTTTTTTTCATCTCTCTTATTTACCTTTTAATATTACTATTTAAAATCAATTCTTTTTCAAAAGCTGATTGTATTTTTTTGTTAATTTTTATTTCTGTATACTCAATTAATTCAATATCTCTTGCAACACTCTGACCCATTTTATCTCTGGCAATTGTCATAGGTGGTCAGCAGAAATGAATTATTTAAAATTAAACTCTGCATTAAGAAAAATAGTTTTGCAAAATAGATTTTGAACAACAACAAAAAAAATTGAGATTGTTGACCAATATCAAGCTTTTATATTAGCTCAGGTTAAAAGTGCGGGAAGATGTAACCAAACTTTTTTTTAGACTTTATTTTTCAATTTTTAACATCGAGAACTGAGAAAAGGCTTTGACTCATTTACCAAAACTTTTCACATTCCTCAATTATGCCTGCATTGGAAAAATAATGTCTTTAAAAAGTTTGGCTTTGGGTGACGCTTACTACACTTTTAAACTTGGATTACATTGTTCAATCTCAATGTATTGAAACTGTGATATTTCATTATTTAACAATAATTATTCTCTGAGATGGAAAATTAAATAGCAAAAACAAAAAAATCTATTGCTTTCAAAGAATATTTCGAAATCTCTAAAAGATTGGATCTCCAATTCTCATTTATCACTTGGTTCTGACAATGAAAAAATATAGTTAAATCAATAAATGTTTTTAATTAAGGATCGAACACTGGGGAGAAATTAAATATTATAAGAACTACTCTTGGTGGGGGTTAAAATTTTCTCTCACCATCATCAGTGTCACTTGGCGAAGATTTTTTTTTTCGTCTACTAATTTTTTGGTTAAATCTCAGCTTTTTTTCTTTTCGTTTTTTTCTCTTTTTCTTTACCCATTAGTAAAAAAAAAAAAAAAAAAATTCCATCCTTTTATCCATACTTGGTTGATTTTTATTGAAAGAACTCTGATCTTTTCCAAAATCCCATCTCTCTTATTATTAAGGATAGGATTCTTAAACTATGCTAACCATCTGAAATGGTCACCACCCTAAGTAATGACCCATATCAATGTTGCTTAACTATAATTTTATTAACAATATTTTCAGCCTAATAAATTCCTCACTTCAGAACATACTTTTAAATGTCAACTGTTTGTATAAAACAATACCAAGAGAACTTATTTTCCATTTGTTCAGATTAAATGTCTTTAAATAATGAATGCTATAACAAGTTTTTAGATAAAGTTATTGCCATTATCAATTCTTATATTTGAAAATTCTAAGAATCTATAAATACAATTCACTGAGTATTCTCTGGTTATTTGGGTAAATAGATAAGGGGGCAGGAGCTTGGTTTTAAATGCTCTGATTATTATATTATATACTCATGTAATGAACGAGCCTACAAATATATGAAGAAATATGTAATCTAGCATTCAATGACATAAAGAGAAAACAATGAAACTCTTATTTATACTTTCGAAACTACTGTAATACAATCAAAATCAATGTAATTCCATAAATGTAATCAAGACTTTGATGTAGCCTGTTGTGTTTACTTGGATATACTAAACATACCTAATAAATTAAGCAGCTTATTGTGCTGGAATATAACATCTGTGCATATCATAGAAGGATATAAATAAGTGTTCACAATCCTAGGCTAATATTTCAAAAGCATAGGTCATCATACTCATGACTCTGTCTAATTTACCATTGGTCTGACCTAAAGTGTTTCTGTATAGTCTAGCTAATGCCTAAACAAAGGCTTTTAGTCAAGATAAAGTTTTTACATAAATTTGTTTACTATTTATAATATTTGTACATATCATATGGACAGGTGTTATAAATAGTAAACAATGTTAAGTAAAAATTCTATCTTGACTAATAGCCTTTGTTTAGGTATAGGCTATGCACGGAAGTTATGCCAAGATTAGACCTAGAAACAAGGTAAGCAACAATATGTTCAAAAACATCTTATAATAAACAATCCCTTTTTTTTTTCTTTTTAAAATTAGTCGTTCGTTGAATGAATATATACGGTAATTTATGTCCTCCTCATATATTAAAAAAAAAAACACAACTGGTCAATACTGAGTGCACTTGGATTGGATTCTTTTTTTTTTTCTATGAATGCTATAGCATTGTATGTTTTCCTTGCATGTTACATCTAAAACAGTTTGTTTTGGGGTATTTTTTCTCTCTTAGTAATGAATTATACTTAAGCCTAATTTATCAACTCATCATAGCAATTAATCTATAAATATCTTGATTATAACCCAACGCTTGATCACACAATTTCAAGTTGTAGAATCTCTGGAAATCTCTAAATCTTAACTAAACCAGAAAGTCAGTAAATTATGAAAATCTCATTCAATTAGAATTGTTTTTGATGGTTTTGGAACAAAAATCTTTCAAATTGGTTTACCTTCCTCACTCTCCACACTTTTGAATTCTCTAAGATCAGTTAACTGTTTGAAATAAAACAAATGGTAAGAATTATTAATCTTTAGAAATGCATGTGAAAGAGTGAAAATCCTAAATCTAAACATTTCTCTATCTTTTTTCAACTTTTCTTTATTTAAAAAAAAATTTTTTCTCAAATCATCTGCATTCACTATATATGTGTATGTAACTGGGAAAGGGGCACTGTATAAAAATATGCATAAGCAAAGAATCCAGATTCTACAGCCACATTTTTCTGCTACAGGGAAATCCTTGGAGTTTACATCACTGCTTGACACTCTCCCAAGGACACAATATCTGCTGTTTATATAATGTTTGTAGTTTTATTAATATGGGACATTTAGGACTTTTTTTACGATCTCATTTCTACTAGTTTGGCAATTAATTTGATTTTTTCTTTCTTTCTTAAATTTTTCCTCAAAGGGCATAAGAATATAGCTTGACTTTGTAGGAAGTAAGTGAAATCTCATACCCAGGTGAAATTTGCTCTTTAGCAAATTCTTATTTTTTAATGACTTTTCTCTTTCTACCCCCCCCCCTTTTTTTTCAATCATCAACAGTAAACTCTTGATGGATTTACTTTACAGTGATAAGAATTGTCTTAATCCTCAATATTTGACTTGGAAGCTAAAATACCTACAGCAATCCAATTTGATCTCATATTCATTTGAATGTTTTCTGATCAGTAATGAAAACCACAACAGTTTCATTAGTGTCTTCCCTACACCATCCCTTTGTAATTTCTTGGCTTTACTTTTGAAAACTAAAACCAAACTTGGCACTCTTCTTTCCTGCCAATAGATAAGTCTTATATCAAAAGCCAGAATTTTCTTTGAAGACATAATAAAGGCCATACAACCAGACTTCTAAGCTTTACAACAGCCAGGGATAAACTGAAACTTGCGGGGCTTTCTAAATGGCCTGTTTAATTTTACAAAGAAAATAACATTTATTTAAATTTTGTTATAAAATGATCTTTTTACTGAAGAGAATGAAATAACTTTTTCCTTGTTTCAAAGGAAAAGGTTTTTGATGTCTGTTTTACAACATCCAGTTAACATTTGCTTAGGGACTAAAATTATTTTAGGTGAGAATATAAAAGTTTCAGATCAATCCAATTTCCCTATTTTTCTCGTTTGATTGAAATTCATAAATAGAAAGTTAGAAAAATTGTAGTTTTATACCTGACCAAATCTAGAATTAGTTTCTAAGATTTTTCTTCTTTTTTTTTTCTCTTCACCCCAAATACCCACTCGATAGTTATCCTATGTCACATTTGTTTCCAAGGATACAGGAGTAGGTTAGAGGTCCGGCTAGGATATCTGAGGTCTTTGATCTCTGTTGCAAATTGACTTGAGTGTTCCAAAGCACACACACACACACACACACACACACACACACACACAAAATCCCTTTTCATGTGATAATTAAATGAAGATATGGCAGTCACTGTAATGCCAACATAACTACTGCTGCTGAGAAAGGAGCCCTGGGACAGTGTTCTTCTTATCTTGTCTTACCTGCCAGCAGGAATCAATGGGAAAAGCCTGGGGCGGGGGATAGGGATGGCATTAGGTGAGGTGGGGGCAGCAAATCTAATGGATTTGTTTTTTATGTGAAAATAAAATCTCTTGGGAAATATTTCTATGACTTTTTGTCTTTTATTTTTATTTTTCAGTATTTATCTTTTTTTCAGCAACATCCACATTTACAGGTGCTCATGGCATAAGTTAGTCATAGAAAATGGACTCAATGGCCAGAGTTCAAATCTTGAACAAGACTATTTGCATTTCACATGGCAACTAATACTCTTGGGAAAGGTATGAGTTCAGCTATAGTTAAACAGTAGAACAGACCAGGAACTTTAACATAAGTATAGCAACTGGTCTAGAAAGAGGAAAACTGAATTCTAACCTGTTAAACTCCACTTAAAAATTGACCTTGTGTCATATCTTGCTTGTGTTGGATACACATTCACCTGGATGTACCCAGGAATCTAGGTGAATATTATTTTATATAAAAATGCAAAGTTAATGTTATAATAATTTTTATCAAACTGAAAGCCTCAGATAAGGAATGAATGAGTTTGTTTTTTTTTTTTGTTAAATTAACTTCTAAAAATGACTTTTACTAAAGTTTTTTTTAAAAGGCCACAGTATATTAAAGAAGAAAGACACTTTATATCACACAAGATCCCGAATTTGTAAGTGATATGAACTAAAGTTGAATCTCACCCTTACACAAAGCATATTTGGGTGACTAGTCACTATGCATCAAAAGGGTTAAATACTATTTTCTTCAACTAATTTGCTAATCCATTCATTTTCAAGCTTTGCAGACTCACTAATAGCAATTACTGTCACATGCACCAAATGTCTTTAAACATTTGTAATTATTTAAATGACTTAAATTTAGAATGAGTGTGTTTTATAATTACTATAACCACCATCAGTTCACAATTTACCTGATTTGGGCTGAAAACAGCAGCCCTGGTCAACAACAGGCTGTTTTCTGATGCACTTGGACATAATCTATTTATACCACCTGATTTTTAAATGATCACATGGCTACTTCAGCTTTTAGTGTAGTAGTCAAAATTTTGCAATATTTTAGTAATGGGAGGTACAATTCAGCTGCACCCAATGGTTTTGTTGAGATTGTGAAGGTGACTAACCACACTGAACAGTAAGATGCCCAGCTCACCTGATACTCTCTGAGTGCTACTTGCTGGATTTGGCTCTTATGGCATGGAGCACAGCTTAGGAATCTATGGTTTTAGGCCTATCTGACTTTGCCTAATCATTGGGGTTTTTGCAACCCAAGCAAAATTTCTTAAACCATCTGGTTACTGTACTGTGATTAACTGCACCTTCATCTTTTGCACAACAAATATTTTTGGTTGTTTCCACATTGTTATGGCCCTGTTTAAACTTGTAAAGTGTAAGTTCCCAAATTAAACTACATTGCATTTTCATTTGTGCGGATTTCAAATCACACATGGAGTGAAGCAATGCCCGTGTCAGTGCATCAACCAAACGCTACTTTCGATGGCTTGAACTGCTTCGGTCACATGATATACAAACCATAAACTAGCAAGTACCAAAATAAAATAAAAATTTGACTCCTAGTAGATTATCTTTATATATCTTTTCAGCAATATTCGTTTGCCCAAATGATTCTTTTAGATTTAACACTATATTCCCTACTGTGGGCAAATTGATATTTATTTTATCAAGTCTTTAAGATGACAACAAAGTGATATGTCCATAAAAACACACAACTTGAAATATTAATTTTATTTCAGTGATTTGTGTCATTAGTGGAAAAGATTTGAAGACTGTTAGGTACATTGCTTATTACATAAAGAAAAGCAATGTAGACATTTTTGAATAGTTTTATATAAACATGATTATATGGCAATAGATACTTACATTCACTATCAATGATATGAAAAGAGACTATAAAAAAAAAAAAAGAAAACTTTGCCTTCTCAGCAAGTTCACAGGTTTCCACTTTAAATATTTGTAAACAAACCACCAATGATTTTTTTGAGAAAAACAAATTTTACAAATTGTGTGATACTATTTCTGAACAACATCCTTTTATTTAAATAAAGATAAAAATATTTTGTAAATAAAAAATATTTTTATCTAAATAAAGATATCTGCACTTTTCTTCTGATTAAATAACTATTTTAGTATAAAAACGTATCTTTCGTCTTTTGTTAATTTATCATAAGTGTTGACAAATATTCATAAACTTCTGATTTAAAAAGTATTTATTTAAAAAAAAAAGATTTTGCTATTGAATTTTAATTTGATTACATGTACCAACTATGTGATCAAATTAAAAATTAATATTTTCAAAAATTATTGAAAATATTTATTAAAAACAATAAGAATATTGATTTATCATTAGTGCCAAATTAAATTTAAGATCAAAAACTGGTACTAATGCAGAATAGTGTGCAAGAGATAATAACGTTAGATTATATATAAAAAGCATTACATTTTATGGAAATACCCAAAATTTTGAGGCACTAGGGTTAGGGTTAGTCTACTTGGGGAGTTTCCATAATCTAATGCTATTTATACGTAAAATGCGATTCTAATATTTCTTGCATGCAATTCTGCATTTATACCCCAAAACTACTTTAATATGAAAATATGTATTTTTGTTAATAATATGAACTAATTATTCAATTTATCATAAGTGCAACATCTCCATAAACTTCTGATTAAAAGCATCTGTTTTTTTTTTTTACAAATATTTGGAGAGTGGAAGTTAGCAGTAATGAGTTAAAATGTGAACCTACCATTACCTTGATGATTTGGGGCACTTATTGGAGACTTTATGCAAAATAAATATAAACATCTTTTTTTAGAAAATAAAAATTAAATGCACTATATATATATAGAGAGAGAGAGAGAGAAATGGTGCATTTACCGGGGTCAGTGTGGCTTCCGAGCAAACCAGTCAACTGTGGACATGATTTTCTCACTAAGCCAGGAGCAGCAGATGCCACTCTATACCACATTCATAGACTTAACGAAGGCATTCGACCTGGTCAGCCGAAGCGGACTCTTTAAAATACTACAGAAGATAGGCTGCCTGCCCAGACTTCTTGCGATCATCATCTTCTACAAAAATATATACAGCACAGTCTGTTTTAATGGTGCAACATCTGAGGCATTTCCACTCAGTAGTGGAGTGAAGCATTTCTGTGTCCTTACACCTACGCTGTTCAGGATATTTTTCTCCTTGCTCCTCCAGTACACCTTCAAAGACTGCAGCGAGAGAGTCTACATACACACCAGAGCTGACAGCAAGTTGTTCAACATAACTCACCTTCGAGCTAAGAACAAAGTAACGAAGGTTCTCATTCAGTGGCCTTTATTGGGTTCCCAGTTTTAATAGATTCATCATAATTATTGTCGTCATTATCTGTGATTTGTTACTGGTGTGTGTGTTGGATTGTAATTCATTATTGTTTATTGTATTATGAATTCTGTATTGAGCTCGGTTCTGTTATTGATTTTCAAGATTAATGTGGCTATCAATATCATTTCTTTGATTATATATTTATATATATGTGTGTGTGATAAAATTAATAAGTCCATAGTCTAATGAGAAAAAACATTCTATACAATTTATTTTTTGATATAATCTTGTCAATGCATTTAACCCAATGTTTCTCTATTAATCTTTTCATAGTTAAAATAATTGTTGGCCTAAAGTATCTTATATGTAAATGAACTACTTTTTCAAGTCAAAACTGGAGCATTTTCAAATTTTGTAAACTTGCTACTCCAATGATGTAGTGATAATATGCACTAATTGACTTATAAATAAATAAATTTGCCTTTCATCAGAACTTGTTCTTTTTAAAGTGTTTGCTTCGAAACATTTTTTTTATTTTCAAT
Source organism: Doryteuthis pealeii (assembly GCA_023376005.1). Lineage (NCBI taxonomy): Eukaryota > Metazoa > Mollusca > Cephalopoda > Myopsida > Loliginidae > Doryteuthis > Doryteuthis pealeii. The sequence continues at coordinate 25,874,714 of CM042142.1, forward strand.
TTTGTATCACTGAGATGGAACAGATACCATATATACTTATGTAAGGAATGCCTTTTTAAGACCAATTTTTCATCTAAAAAATAAGGCCTCATTCATTACTTGAGATATATTTTTGAAATGCCGAGGCTTACATTTATCCAAAGTGTCCCCATGCATAACTAATAGCCTTTGTTTAGGTATAGGCAAAGATAATAAAGATTTTACTTAACATTGTTTACTATTTATAATACCTGTGCATATATGTACAAACATTATAAATAATAAATAAAGTTATGTAAAAATTTTATTATCTTAACTAAAAGCCATTGTTTAGGCATTAGCTATGTGAAAACATGGGTGAGACTAATAGGAAATTAAATCAAATCATGGATAGTTTTGAAATTATAAGTGTTTGAGTGTTTTCTCTTTACATCGTTGGATGTTGAAGAAATATTTTTGTAGATTAACATAGCCAAATATTAGGGGTCATTCATTACATGCAATACATGATAAAAACACATTTTTGTGGCTAAAAATTCAGGGCCGTCCATTACACAAAGTCGTTCATTACATGAGCATATATGGTAGTCATTTGTTTGCAAATAAATTTTAGCTAAACATTCTGTATTTTGTTTTATAAAGAATCATTGTTAAAAATGTTATTTTTATTCTGGAAATAAATAAATCCAAGGAAATATGGTTACATAGTTGGAATCTGTTTATCATTGTTAATTTTCTCTCAAGAATTTGTAGTGATATCTACTTTATAGACACAGGCAAAATTGTCATAGCCTGAATTAAAGAGAAACCGTAGATGATGGGCAGCTGTATTGACGGTGAATTCTTTCTCAGTCAGTTGGCCTTCTTGATGAATAAATCCTAAAAAACAACAAAATGTTTACAATTACTGTTATTAGTTTACTCTCAACATGACAAGACAAAAATGGCACAGGAGAAACTGTGTCAATCACTTTTGAAACTACAATTTGAAATGATTAAATTGTTAAATAATAGATTAGCTGTATCTTATTTTGAGAGCATGTAGAATTTAAAAAAGTGAATTAAAGATTGAGACTTTAGGTGAAATGGGTGTGAGTGCAGTGATCCAAAGATCAGTTCATAACTGGAGGGATTGGGTGGTTTCAATCATATGATCAGAAAGTTCTAGAAGCTAAAAAAAATAGTTTTAAAATTTAATCAGTTTATTCTGAGAAGTTATGGTAAGATGTACCAGAAATTGTGCACATATTGTTCCACCTGTTTATGAAGTGAATTAGACTTGACAGATTCTTTTTGGGGTTTTGAGAATTAAAAATAATCTAAAAGGAAAAGTTAAAGAAAAAAAGTAAGGAAAAATTCTATACATTGTCTTCAAGCAATTGTAGTAGCTGTCTGCCTTACTACTGAGGCAAACTGCATTTTATAGCATTACCTCATTTGCATATGATACTACACCTCCCCAAACCAAAAATGGTTTTATGCCCTTTGTAGATCTTTGACTTTTACAAAATTCTTAGAAATCTAAATCTATATTATTATTAAATGGGAAAATGTTCAATATGATCCAATATGCCTCAGCCATGAGCACAAATTTTTGTCACAAAATTCTTGGCCATTATCTGAGACTAAAGTTCTAGGAACCCCATTCCTCAAAAAATATTATTCCTTGATTTTGTATTTTCCTTGATTTGATATCCTAATTTGTAATTAGTCCTTTGCTAATTACTTCAACAAGAATAATCAAGCCAAAATTTTAGGCCCATTTTTTCTAAAATGAAAACTTTGACAAAAAAAAATGAAGCTCTTAAAATTTCTCAAAATTTCCTACATTTATATCAAAATAATTCTGAGATTATTTTTTCATACTCGGTAACCTGAAGAAAGCCTAAGAGTGGAAACTTTGTGAGTATAGCAATCAAGATGAGTATAGCAGTCCACAATGTGCAGAAAATAATAATAACAATGCCTCATCTCAGAAATATAGGAAGATACTTTGCTGATTTGTTATTCAAACTTAGTGTTATTGTAATATAAAGATTTTGAAGGCAATTTACAATGCAATATGTGTTGAATTTATTTAACTTTTGGTTTTTTTTCAAAACTAAATTTAGTGTTATTACTTTTTTATTTTCAATAAGGTCATTCTATACACAAAGCATGTCATAAATAAATACATGAATCTTTGACCAAAAATGATTGGTCAACCAATATCTCTCACTAGTCTGTAACTCGGTTTGGTAATGGGAACACTACTTATGTAGCTTGGCTTGGGCAGGAATAGCCTGGTGGAGCCCATCCCTCTCCAGGTCAGGTTTAAATTCAGTTTTTCTTCACCTAGACTTGTTACCATAGCAAGGTTAAATAACTCTGCTCTGCTATTTACCCATAGCTGGAGGAAGTATAGTTGGATTCATACCTTTCCAAAGGGTTTTAGCATTACATGAAATACAAATAGTTTCATTCTGGATTTGAACTTAGGTAGCTGAGTCCACTACATTGATAACTGTTGTTGCCACAAGTGCAACCAAAACAATCAGACAGACAAGAATCAATGACCTTTCATACAAGAGAATGGCATGAATTTAAAAAATGAAAATTCTACTCAACTCTCTTTTGCCAGAGGATCCCATTTTTTACAATCCATGAAAGTTTGTGAGCTTTGTTCAATTTCCAAATCAAGTACTGCAATAGAAAAGTTTAAAATATTTACCATAGAGAACAACAATCAAAATAATTGTTTATTACTTCAGGACATATAAAACAAAATAGCATCTATTTCATTTATGAGTTTTTAATATCAGTATTAAACAGGAATACTTCAAACCAAACAAATGATGATAGACAAAAACAAAACAAGAAACAATGGATCATTGAAAATATAGTTATTATAATTAAATGAATCAAATTTCAGCATTAATTAACCCATAAGGAGTTGACATACAAACAAACAAAACCACTGTCTACTGGAGCTTAAGTACAATGGTACAGTTGTGGTCCCAGTTTTATTTTTGTGAACTCTTTCCTGCCCCATCTGCACTTTTACTGAAGAGGCTGTTTCCTTGCCATCATCTGAATGCTAATCAAAATTTAGAGATTTGCTATGCCCCCCCTTCCTTCATGGTAGTTTTATACAGCACATGTGATAATCATCATCATCCACTGACTCTCTTTCTCTCGCTATCTGTCTATTGACCATCACTTTTGGTAAGTCCTCTAGATGGTATCCAGTGTCCACACAGAGCTGTTTAATGTAAGTTTTTGCTTGGCAGCCAACACAGGTCTTTCCCTGTGTAGGAGTTCATAGAAGAAAATTACATGAGTTTGTCCTTACTCCAGCAGTGCCCAGCATGTCTTGTTCATCTTACTTAGATGGTTTGTGACATGGGAGATAAGTGGCTGTAAAGTTGAAAAAAAAAAAATTAGCAAATGAACTAAATTAACTATTCTAATAATGATTCATTTTCTGATAATTGAATAAATCAAGTGTTAGGATTCCCTTGTCAGTTGGCAATAGTGAAAAAGATGCAGCAAGGTATGATCCTGTACATGTACCAAATATGATACTGTACTTGTCACGGGACCAAATGTGATACAGATATGCCATGGTAATCTCTCAGTCTCCTGTACACATACCACATGCGATACTATGTTAGGTCCTAAATGTGATTATCTCCTGGGTCGCGGGCCCCAAATATAATACAGATCCTGGGACGGTACCAAATGTGATACGATACTGTGCACGGGACTAGTTTTGGAGGCAATCCAGGCACAGGACCATATGTGTTAAGATCCTGGGGGCCCCGGGGATAGTATGCTGGTCACGGTATGAATTATTTCCGTGACTACCACATGAGCTTCCGGTCAACTGCTCTTTCAAAACCCTGTAGAACTGGGATTGATGCAACTCGGTTGGAGTGTCTTTGTGATGGGTTGAGAAAATAGTAGAAATAAGCTGCCGTGTTTGCTGGCAACTCTAAAATAATCAGGCAACACACCATCAACAATAACAACTGTTTTTATTCATATATAATGAATAGGAATAATATATGATTATGTTTTGCACACTTGTTTGGATAAATAAAGACACAAGGAGCTTCGTTTTGCGTTTTGTTTTATGCAAAATTCTGGAATCAATTTTAGCAGCAAAAGTCAATTTTTACTAGTGGCAACCCTCTTAATTAAGAAATTCCCATAGCCTGTGACAAATTTCGTTTTTCGATCCAAACTTGGCCATCCTCGGGGACTGACTGCTCGTGTCTATCTCTGCGTGCCTGACTGTCTGTCTGTCTGCCTTTTAAAAACGAGAATTATTTTAATATAAACAATTGTATCTATATCTGTGTCATCGGACAGGTGACATCGGACTTGGGTGAACAAAGTGTGAAACCCAAGGTCATCCTTTAATGTTAACACTGCAACATTTTCTCAATGTATAAACAATACGCAAAATCAAAAATGTACTTGATATTTTTGATTTTTGCATTTTGCACCTAAACAAACCCAACGACACTAACACAAAAAAATATTCTACACTTTTCTTTTTCGTTAAAAATTAGTTGACGCCAACAAAAGAACTCATCGTGTTACAAAGGAGACTTTGTCAAAAATGTACTGTAGCCAAAATAATTTATTTTTAATTTGTTAAAAATGTGTATCAAAACAAAATCAAAAATATATCAATATTTTTATAGATTTAAAAATTGAAAAGATGAAAAAACATGGAGATTATTTCTTCAGTTAGAAAAAGATTTTATCTTACAACATCATCATGATCATCCAGGTGTGCCAACAGATTAGATTCCTTTGACTATCTCTCAGCATCTGTCCCTATTGGTCATCGCTCTTGATAAATCCTCTAAACAGCATCCAGTGTCCATACAGAGTTTGTCGGCCAACACCGGTGCATCCATCTGTAGAAGTCTATAGGAGAATGTTGCTTTTGAGTTTGTTCTTACTTCTCCAGTAGTGACCAACATTTATTGCTCATCTTACTTGGATGGTTTGTGAGATGGGAGGTAAGTGGCCATGTTTTGTAGAGTGCTGCTTCCAGGGTTTGTTCAAAATAGTACACAGCATTCTTTTATAGTTCCCATCTAGCTTTTTTCTCCAGGCATTTTATTAAGTCCAAGTAGTGCAACCATATAGTAGTACTGACATGGCTACAGCTTGGAAGAATTCCAGAATTGAACAAGAAATTACAACTTCCTTTTCTGTCCCATTTTATATCTTTTGACAGATCTTACATAAAATTCTGCTTCTTCATGAGACAATCATCGTATTCATTAAAAGAAGTTATTTTTTTCTTTCACCAATGTAAACATTCAATAGAATATCTTCCTCAAACACATAAAACACCTTTAGCTCTATTGTCAAAAGATAAATTATGCTTTTTTTAGACAACAAGGAGAAATTTCTCACCATTATAGCAGAGGATAGTTATCTGTGCAATGTTTATTATGGACTTAAAAGAGATGATAAATTCCTGTGGAAACTGACCAGTAGTAGCCCAGAATGTATCAGTTTTCCTGAAAAAAGAAAAGAGAAGTATATATATATATATATATATATATAATTAAAAATTACTACTAAAACCATTTTAAATCAGTAAAATACAGTGCTCTAGCTACAAAAAGGCAGAGCAATATTTACTTTCATGGCAATATAATATTCTACTGCTTTTCCACAATGAAAAAAAATTCAAAAATAAAATGTTAAAATATTTAATACAATTAAACAGAAAAAGAGTAATATGTTGTAAGCATTTGACATTGTCATAAACCTGTAAACATGTTCAGAAAGTTACTTTTTGTATTGTTAACATCAATTTATTGAAATAATAGCAAGTTGAAGATTGGAAAATCCAATGTTGAAAGCTTATGATATTTCAAACAAGAAGAAATAAACAAACAAGTTGTTATATCTATTTAATTAATAGCAAGATATTTTATTCAAGATATACAAGAAAAGATAAAACAAGTTCAATAAAGGTTGAGGGCTATTACACCTTAGTGATTGGATGTATTGTAGGTTAAAACTTTTTTAAAAACAAAGAGTTCAAGAAGATTTGATAAAACTGGCTGGAGGGTCTTGTACTGATAAAAGTGTATATATTCTGTAATTAGTTGTGTACAATATGTATTTGTATATAATACACACCCCTAACTTTTGCCTATGAAATTCTAGAAAAAAACATCTCTCATGTATAATATGCACTGATTTTTTTAATTTGTAGTAGCTAAATTTAAATTGAATCTAACATTTCTGCAACTTTTTATCGAGTTTGTATCGACTAAAATTGAAAATTCATATAGTTTATATAATGTTTTGAAACACAAAATTTACACAATTTAGGGCAAAGGCAAGGACAAGTTCAAACAAAAATACTCTAGATTTAATAACAAAAAAAATCTTATTACAAATCTAATTTGGAGGCACTTATGGTTTGATGATTATCGTTGTAGGAAAATGGACACAACAACCAGAGTTTAAATTATGGATGAGGCTGTTTGCATTTCAAATGGTGTTCAACTATCCTCCCTCCAGCTATGCATAAATAGTAGAGCAAACTAGGCTCTTTAACCTTAATTTAGCAACCAGTCTAGGAGAAGAGAAACTCTAAATTCAAATCTGTTGAACCCCACTTAAGAAATTGACCTTGTGTCACATCCTCCTTGTGCAGAGGGGTTAGTAAATACAAATATCACAAATCAAATAATGGCTTCTTTCTTTACAAATTCAAATTTGCTTAATGAAAAAATCTAAATGTTCAAGAATTTCATGAAAAACAACATTTGTTACATGGTAAATATCTAATTATTATTGAGTAATAATATTATTATTATTACTTGGTCATAAATTTTGACCCCAGTTGGTAAAAGAAGCTTGTTATTGTTATTGTGAAACCCAACCTTATTACAGTGAAAACTATTCAGAAGCCATAGATAAGCGCACACTCTTTTAAACATGGTTCCAACTTGTGGGTCTTTTTTTTTTATCTATCTCTGACAGCTTCAGTTTTCATTACAATCAGGCTGTTTTTATGACAATATTGTTGTAGTTGATATTAAGGGAAGATATTTAGTTGAGTCACTACTCACCAAGGTCCAATATCAACATTAGTATGTCCAATGATACACTAATACTGAATAAGCAGAACAAAAGACAAGATATGCTCATTTATACACATCAGCATTAGGTCACACTGATAGCACAGATACCTATGATTCTCTCTCACCACCTGTCTCTTCAGTCATTGCCCCAAGCTGTTTTTTTTCTGGTTGGACTACACTGGTATACCATGTGTAGGTATCAACAGGAGAAGGTCACTTTTAGTTTGTCTTGTTCATCTTATTCGTGTGATAGGAGCCAAGTGGCCATACAGCTGCTTTTTTGTGAAGTGATGCTTCCAATATTTTTTCAAGACAGCATGCAGCATCCATGTGTCCCACCTAGCTTTTTCTATAAGCGTTTTGTAAGAGTCCAAGTGGTGTAGCCATACAGTAGCACTGACTCAGCTGCAACTTGGAAGAATTCTCACTTTATTTTATGAGATCAGATTTCCATATGATCAATATCTGTCTATATGTGTCCATGCCTTTCCTACATACAAGAAGTATTAACAAGAATACACAATTATGTCACAAAATATAAAATGTGCCCATATTGTTCTATGAACAAGCAGTATATGAAATGGGTACAAAACAGCAAATAGTCTTACTTAAAGATGAGTACAATGTACAGTAAGATCCTAGCTTTACATTTGAATAACAAGGTAAGAGACAAAGTCTTTACTGTTCAACAAACAGAGATAAAAAGGCACCTCTTAACTGTTTAATGAACAGAGACCAGAAGAGAACATCTTTATTGTTCAAAGAACAGGGACAAAAGACCAAAATAGATTCTGTGATTTTCATGTAACCATAAGGTGTCCAAAGGACATGCCCCAAAATTCAAGGCAGACAATTATTTATTGCTTTCCTATGAGAACAAATTTTCTTCACGGACTTGTATAAATGCAGATAATACAATATTTTTTATATAATAAATATTGTTTTTCATGAAATTCTTGAATACTTAAAACAAACTTCATTAAAAAAATATGAATTTGTAAATCAAGAAACCACTATTTGTAAATGATAAAATCTATTTTCTCAGTTATTAAAATCTATGATTTACACATTGGTTAATATCTGGTTTAAAGGCCACAAATAGGAGGGACCTAGTGGGAATTGAAAGTGACAATTCAATTGCGTAATTGAACTGAAAGTCTCTAGTCTCAGACTAGCTGGTTAACCATGGGTGCCTCTGTGGGGAAACAATTATTTACTGTTTCCATTAAAAAGTAGATTTGCCCCCTTTTGTAAGAATCCATTTCTATTATTCTAGATGTTGTCTTTTCTCCAAGCTATACTACATTTCAAATTGTTAATAAGGTAACACTTTCCATCCTTTTCAAAATTACTTGTTGTAATTTAACGTAATTATCAGAGAATGATGACAACATGTATATATACCTAATCTATAAAGTTTGTAAGGTTCTAAAAAAGGGAAGAGAATTTATATTCATTTAACTAATTTACTTAAATTATCATGAGTCAAATTATTAGTGAGGTGTAATAATAAACCCTGTAAAAATAAATTAAGACTTTAATTGCTTCATTTACAGATTTTTAGGGATACATACAGTAACTAAGATGAAATTAAATATACAGAGTTAAAAAATGATAGTGGAGTTGGTTAATATGAGATATGGGATCCTTTTTTTTTTTAAATGATTGACTTGGAAAAGGCCCTGGTCCATCAAACATGTCAATTTCTGGAATTTCCTTTGATGTAATTTCCCATGATACATTTACTACTTCCAGTCACAAGGTTTTCGTTACTTGTAAATTTGCATCCATTCTCAAAAACATGTCATATTAGAACACTCTACAAGTTTTCAATTGGGTTTAAGTCTAGAGAATTGGTTGGCCAGTTTATCTTGCAAGGCCCAAAGAAGCCTAATTTTTGCAGGTACTCCATAATTTTATGTGCTGAATGCGAAGGAGCATCATTTTATATAAATATGATGGTTCTCCTGAAGGTGGTTCTTTGCTCTTTTATCAAGATTCCAGGTGCTCTTTGAGGAAGGCTATATAAGCATCTGCAGTTATCTTTGTACAATCAGGCACTCTCCACAGACTCACCATGATAACTCCAATAATATCAGCCCAAATCATAATACCTCCTCCTCCTCCTTGTTGGCACTTCAAGCTTTGATGATGAACTCATTCATTGATGACCCAACCTTTACTCAAACCATCAGGACCATTAAGTGTTGCAGGAGTTTCATCGGAAAACGCAATTGTATGTGTACTTTTATCTTTGTCACTGGTCTCACTGGTGTCCCAACTTTTTCAGAAGCCAATAGCAACACTTCTAGACACTCTTTCTTCTTCAATACTCCTAAGAAAGTGCTCCACTCATCAGGCCCGGGTTATCTACAGCTTCAGGTTTCATTCTTGACAAAGAATGTCAGAAAACAACCCTCAAGTAACCCTTATTGGCCCATGTATATACCTTCATAGGAGCTGCAGCAAATATTTTAATAGTTTGGTGATATCTTTCAATTATTTTGGATATTTCTAATGTAGATTTGCCTTTGGAAAGTTCAGATGTTATAATACATTTCTCAAAAGGGGTCAAGTCACATCTGCAACCCATAATTGCACAATTATAATAACACTTGTTTATAGCCTGGAAAACTTCTATATTGTGTTAATAATTGCAAATGGCTACCATTTGTTTCCTGTTGCACAGTTTTTATACAGCCTACACATATCTCTTCTGATTATATTATGATAGTTTCGTTAAATTCCAACTGATAGTTTTTAGAGAAAATGAAAAAATGTCACCTCATTAATAATTTGAAATGCAGTGTATGGCTGTTGTACTCATTTTCATCAAGTAATACTTCAACATTTTTGTACCCCTTTCATACACTGCTTGATCATGAAACGATATGTGCATATTTTATCTGTTAGGACATGTTTGTGTATTCTTCTTGTATATATATTATGTATATATAAAATGTTTCTATATGTATAAATCAGCTTGCCTTGTCTTTCTTTTTAACCAGTGTTAGTGTATCATTGGATATACTAATGCTAATATTGACCTTGGTGAGTGGGGACTTGACTAAATATTCCTCCCTAGCACCAACAAACCCACACCACCATACTTATTAATTTTAAAATGTACAATTTTAATTAGAGAAGGCAAATATGCATCTAGCCACAAGGGCTCTCTCTATTCTCAATTAACAAACTCTAACTTCTAACTTTTCCAGGGTTTTGCCTGGTCACGTGATTTGGTCAACCAATCAGTGCCTTGCTTAGCTGACCCTGGCTTAAAGCCAACCCGCCAAACTTTTAGGTAATTTTCCAGTAACTGTTAAATTTAAATCCTACTCTTCATTACAAAACCCAACAATTTATGGTAATTTTCACCTTTAGTTGGCTAAATTCCTAGCATAAAATTGTGCGTGCGTATTATCTGAAATGAATTTAATTGTTATTAAGAACACATTTTATGATATTTTTGTGTTAAAGCATGCAGTTGTATTGTTTTTGAAAAAGTTTCTAAGATTTGTTTATTTCGCACGGAGACTTTCAAAATGCCTACAGGCTTATTTCAAAGTGAAAGTCAAGGGAGGTTACTCTAATTGCCTTATTTGCAAGGAGTTTAGCCAACTAAAGGTGAAAATTACCCAATTTATTTCTGGTTTGAGATTTAACTAGTTCACTTTTGTAATTGGCTTAAGAAATTTTTTTAAAGATTTGCTTTTACAACGTCTCTCCCCACCCCCTATTTCGTTTTATGAAATCTGAAAAAAAAAAAAAAAAAATGAAGCAATAAAAAACGATTTCTAATTTTTTTTCTATAAAGACAAGAGTCTGAATGGTTATATCAGAAGATTTCTTGGAAAAAAAAATTATAGAAAATTTTTTAATTTTTTCAGATTTCATAAAATGAAATGGGTGGGGGGTAGATCTCGTAAAAAAATATTTCTCCTAATATATTTTTAGGAAAAACCTATTTTAAACATAATTTCATCAACGGGTGAATAAATATCGAAATTTTCGTGAAAATTTAACTCTTAATTGATTTTTCATAGAATTTTAACAAAAGCCTCTAGTCGTAACTTGTTTTTGGCTACGTTAAATTTCAATTGATTTAATGGTGCGAAAATGTAAACATTGTTTTCGTTCATAATTTTCATTATTTCCGTAAGCTGATTTTTTTTTTTTTAATCATCAGGAGTTTTTTTTTTTTATGTTTCTTCTTTTGAATGGTCCAAAGATTTTGAAGATAATATTAACCTTTATTGAAGTTTCATTGTGTTAAATAGGGGGGGGGGGGTAAATTTTACACGTCAAATTGGACGTCCCTATTTTGCTTTTTTGACATTTTAAAAATTATCATTAAAATTTTTTTTAAATTCTAATATGTGAAAAAAAAGAAGATATTTTAATTTAATGATCCCATTTTTAAAAAATCTTTTATATGATGAATAAAAACAAGTTTGCATCCCACAACGTTTCCATGCCAACGAACAAAGCAGAAAGAAAAAAAAACTTCCTTACTTCGAAAAAGTTATACTTACCCGTCAATAATGCTTTCAGGTGGATAATCCTCATCATTTGATGTTGCCTGAACAACAGTGGCTCCTAACCGTGCCAATGAAACATCCAACATTTTGATATTTTTTAAAAATTATTATTTTTCCAAGCGAATTTTACAAAGATAAACTTTTTGAGTTTTGTAAACGGAAGTTGAATAAGTTATCTCCCTTTTCTCAAAGAAAAAAAAACTGGCACTCAGTCGTAACAGTTAAAGTTAGTTTCGTAAATTAATTATTTCTAACGAATAATAAATTTATTGTCTCAGGTTAAACAAAGCTTAATAAATAAATAAGTAACTCATTTCAGTTGTTACTACAACTCGTACTCACACTTAAGGTCATAATCGCTGTGTATGTTATTGTTTATGAATTTTAGAGTAAACGAAACAACCTAAATTTTGATGAATAAATATTATTTATGTATGTACACACTATTGAAAACTGATAAATTTCGGTTTTACTACATAGGGCCATTACTTAATTTGTTTTTTTGTTTGGTGGGGGGGTATTGTTGCTAGGTTTTTTGGGGGGGGATGCGATCCAAGCTTAACGTCACTTCCGCTTTCTTTCAGAGATTTTTAAAAACACGTTGTTTTCTAAACAAAACATGTGTCCCGATTCGTTTTGACCGTACTAAAATCGTTTTGATACTGGACTGTTTCTTCTTGTTTAAGTTGTTTTATTATTATTATTGAAATAATTTTTACAAATCATTGAGGAAATGTTAATGAAATTTAAATGTCATCGAATTTATTGAGTTCAGCCTTGTGGCTGGTGGTTGTGTCTCTGTTGTGGGGTATTACCAACCCATTGCTTAAAAAAACAAGTTCTGGTATTGAAAACATCAACAAAGATAATTCTTTATCTCAATTATTTTCTCAACTCCTCTTTCTAGTCAGTCGTTGGCAATATGTTACTGCTTTTCTAGCAAATCAAAGCGGCTCTATACTTTTTTATCTGACTTTAGTTTCTGCCGATTTGTCTCTTGCAGTTCCAATTGTCAATTCCTTAACTTTGGTTTTCACCGCAATTTCAGGTTGCTTCCTTCTTGGAGAAACCATTTCAAAACAATCTCAACTTGGAATCTTCTTTATTCTTGTCGGGGTCGGACTGTGTGTAACCAGTAAAACCTGAGGTAACCCAAACAAATCTTATTACAACTTTTAAAGTTTTTTTATAACTTTTACTGAAATTTGATGTTTTCCTCTTTTTAAACTTTCAAATATCAATTTAATACTTTCAAATTTAAACGGTAGAAAATTACACAAAAAATAAATTAATTTAAAGTTTAAATTAATTTATTTTTTGTGTAATTTTCTACCGTCTCAAAAAACAAGTTGTGTTTGTTTACGAAGTATATTTTCCCCAACATTTGTCCGCCCAATATTACCGAGTTTTTATTACATTTTTATGCATCTAAAAAGTAGAAAAGAACTTGAGAACACAAAGGAGAAACGAAGATAATTTAGAGAACAAATTTTAAAATATTTTTTTTTTAAACTTTACATAATTACTTTCAATCCGCACTTATTAGGAAAAGTTACAATTAATTTATAGTGATATAGGGATAGGCGATTTTGTCGTCTGCTAGGAATTTTAAAAGCGAATTAGAAATAATTAAATCTATTATTTAAGGTCAAACTTTGTCTAAATCGATAAGTAGTAACATAATAACCATAATTAAAAAAAGAAAAATATCATTACATATGCAGTTTATTTTTAATAGATTTAAAAGTATTTGTTTTGGTCAATTTCGACGATATCAGCCAGTCAGCCTCGTTTTCGATGTTTTTAAGTGTCATATTTTTAGATTCTAAAAACATTTTTTTAATAACTACTTTACTTTATTTTCGAATTCTAATAAGTTTTTGTCGAAAACTCTATTACAAATTTAGCCCCCTCACTTTTAAACAGAAAAAATATCGATATATAATTTTTCTTTATAAGATAATAGCCAATTAAATAATTATTAAAAAAAAACAATCTCCAAAAGTTTTTATTTTATTTTCCGATTTTCGGTACTTATTTTCTACCAGGATATCACCCTTAATTTTTTTTTTTCTATTCGCACCTTCTGTCTTTTTATTTATACTGTAATTAGTAGGTACCACCAGACCGTTTATGCCATCTTGAATAAAACGGAAATAGATATTTCCGAACTTTGTTTATCAAAAATCTCGTAAAAAAAAGATCGTACAGGGTTGTTACAAAGAAAAATAGTTAATTCAAAGATCAAATTATCCGATTGGGAAAAATTACATCGTTATCTTAAAAAATAAACAAACCTGCCCGTATTACATGCGAAAGGGTAATTTTCAGACCGTAATATAGACAGAAAAGTTACTAATTATTTCCCTTCTACAATTAACCAGTAAAAGTATGGATAACACTAATTTAACTTTTTGTCTTGTGCATGTTCAATAACCGATTTTATTTGTTTTCAACGATTTTTAAGATATTCTTTTTTTTTATCTTGAAATATTATCTAGAATTTTTTTTTTTTTTTTGTGTGTGTGCATTCGAAAGAAGAAACATTTTAAAAAGTCCTGATGATTAAAAAAAAAATTCAGCTTAGGAAAATAATGAAAATTATGAACGAAAAACAATGTTTTTACTATTAACATGAATAAAAACTTGAAAAAATTTAATAGTAAAATATCACCGTGAAATTGACGTTAAAAAAATGTCTTCGGTTTTGGTATTACTTTTTAAAATCGAAAATGAAATGAAAATTTGAATATTTTTCTAAGAGAAAAAACTGATAAAATAATCCTGTATACTTACTTTGTATTCTAATAGCGAAAAAAATTATCTTATTTAACTTTTTTTGAACAAAGAAAAACAAACTTCGGTTGTTATTCAGAAGCGTCTCGTCTCTTTGTAAAACAAATATGACGGTTATGCCCTTCCATATATTCTAAGAACCAAAAATTACTATTCAACAATAAAAATTACAAATTCTTTTAAAAATATTAATCGAGCACGGATCGGACCAACTTTTAGTTCACCTGAATTCTAAAATTCATGTTTTTAAATATCAGAGAAAATTTTGATTTTTTTCCACAGGAAAAAAAAAAATTTAATTTATTTCACGCAGAAAATAAAAATATTTAATCACACAAAAGATTGAAAATTTCTTTAAAAAAAAATTTTTTTTTTTTTTACAATTTAATAGAATATAGTACATACCAATTACATAAGAAAAAAAAAGTTTTCAAATATTAATATTATGACATTTTTTTTACACTTTTTATTTCCAATTTCATTATTTTTTCCTAAACAAACTATAATTCGGTATGTTATACAATTTCATTGATATAGTTATTCAGCCTCTTATCTTTATAGAAAAAAAGTACCAAATTTTTTTTCCACATCTTTTTTTTTTATCTCATAAAATAAAATAGGGGGGGTGATAGACATCGTAAAAAAATATTTCCCCTAATATATTTTAGAAAAAAACTATTTCAGATGTATTTACATCCAATGGTAAACATTTATGGAAATTTTCGTGAAAATCGGACCATTAATTGATTTTTCATAGAAATTTTTTTTAAATCCTCTTATCATAACTTGTTTTTAGCTACGTTAAATTTCAGTTGATTTCAGTGCAAAAATGAAAACATTGTTTTTCAATCATAATTTTCATTATTTTCGTATGCTGATAAAAATTTTTAAAAATCATCAGGAGTTTATTTAATGTTTTTTCTTTCGAATGGAAAAAACTTTTCAAGAAAATATTAATTTTTCTGCAAGTTTCATTGTGTTAAATGTAGGGGGGGGGGTAAATTGCACAGGGTCAAATTGGTGGTACCTAGTAATTAGTTTTGATAGTATATAACCCCACTGATATTTTGTGCCCCTAAAATTCAGTTAAATAACCTGAAGAAAAAAAAAGAAAGTTTGGAAATAAATCAACTGATGCATTATAAAATTCATTCATTGATAAATCAACACTGAAAATTTCCTTAAAATCGGATAATTCCCCGATTTTTGGTAATTTTTTTTCAAACTGCTGGGGTGGGGGGTAAATTTGTTTTGTAAAAACACAGATTTTTTGACAAGTTGGGTATACCTAATTTATATTCAATTTATTTAGTAATAAGTATTTCTTCTACTTTTAAGCAATACATGCAATAATTTATTTGCCTTATTTTTCTACAATAATAAACCATTATGGTCTATTTCCAATATTAATTTTTAT
This sequence comes from Doryteuthis pealeii, assembly GCA_023376005.1. Lineage (NCBI taxonomy): Eukaryota > Metazoa > Mollusca > Cephalopoda > Myopsida > Loliginidae > Doryteuthis > Doryteuthis pealeii. The sequence continues at coordinate 25,890,556 of CM042142.1, forward strand.
GTTATTTTGTTTGTGCTGACTTGCTGACCTAAGAAAAGTTTGTTATTAATGAAGGACCAGTGTGATATTGAATTTGATCAGCTTTTCTTTAGTTTCATTAAAAATAGAAATAATTTTCTAGATATTTTCTTAGGTTGACCAGTATGTTTTGGTTGATAACAATAAAAAAAAAATAATAGAAATAATTTTATATTATAAAATTATTTCTATTCTTTTTTTAAAAGTAAATATTTATAAATATTACTTAGGTTGGCCAGTGTGTTTTTGATTGATTGTTGAAATAAAAAAAAAATAGAAATAATTTTAAAAGTATTTTCTTAGGTTGACCAGTATGTTTTAGTTGATTGTTGAAAAAAAAAAAAATGTTTAAATTGAAATGATTTTATAAATATTTTCTTAGGTTGACCAGTGTGTTTTGGTTGATTGTTGAAAAAGAAATCCTGATGGATGTGAATGATCCTACAACAACTGACACTCCAGCTGCTGAAGCCACAATAGCAGAGAATGTGGCCTTTGGAGATTTAGTGACTTTATTGGAAAAAATCCAGAGATCACAGGGAAATGCCAAAAAACGAGAAATTCTGAATAAATTCATTCAACATTGGAGAGAAATTCATGATAATTTTCATAAAGGCAAAAAAACGGTAATTTTTTAAATTTGGACATTTCACATCAATCTTTCTATTTAGCTGTGACAAATTTTGGGAGTTCAAACATTCCTCGTTTCCATTTTTGTACCATTTTACTAAGTTGGGCTGAAAAGTTCATATGATGACATCATATCTACTGTTGATCTTTTTTTTTTACTAATGGGATCCAAGTACTGCAACACTGCTGAAAGAAGTGTGTGATTTGCAAGAGGCAAATATGTTGAATAATAAAACTCATTTGGTCATGTTCCATGAGAATATCTTGGTCAGCGTATGACTTTTTAGTTGACCCTCTTAGTCTATCCTCAAGTATACAAAGAATTTTTTTAAATGTACTACTTTGAATCTTATGTAAGAATTGGTTATAAGCTTGGATAGTCTTGGGTACTTGACTACATTTTAAAATCAAAAGTTACAAAACAATCAAGAAATGAAATGATGTGAGGTTGGTACAAAATCATGTTTTTACATTATCAAATTTAAAGTAGTATATCTCAGCTTAGAATAAAATGTATCAATCAAAATAAGAACAATTAGAATGTACATGTTGTTGCCAACAATTTTGAAGTTTTTTCTTCTTTTTTTTTTGGTAGCATAGAATCCTTGAATCAATATATTTAACATTTAAAGTGTTTTCATCTGCTGCTTGGTTGTTGAATACCTTCTTTTGTAAAATATTGTCAAGATGCTTAAAAAAAACTAAGAGTTAGTCAAAGGGATATTTAGTGAGTAAGTTGGATGAGGTAGTTTTGTATCCCAGTTTGTCAAATTTCTGCAATGGAGTGTTGTCATCAAGAAGGATTGGTCTTTTTTGATTGACCAATGTTGGATGTAAATGTTGCAGTTCTTGGGGTACATTTAGTCAATTTCTTGGCAATACTTTTATGCTGTGATGATTTTGCCAGTGTAGGGAGACCATAATTGTTTTCCCTTGAATTTAGTGGGAGGATGTCTTTGGACATAACCTGACAATCTCATAATTCAAATTGGCCTTTTTTCATCCTGGTTCTTCAGCCAAAGATATGCTCTTTTTTTTTTTATCTCTGTTAAACAGAAGAAAGACTTTGTGTCCAATCCTGGTAAGAGACTTTGTCTTGCCTCAACATTTAAACATAAGGATCATATGGTTTTGCCCACTAAAGACAAGTAAGACTTTTAACCATTTTTGTAATCTATTCATAGAACAACATGCACATTTTATCTATTGGAACACATTTGCGTATTCTTGTAATAATTTATATGTATGTATAAATGTAGAGTTGGGAAGTTTCAGGTCAAAGCAAAAATAATTTTTTAGTTTTAAAATATTTTTTCTTTTTGATGAAAAAAAAAAGGTTTTCCTCTTATTCAACCTTTAAATTTTAATTGTGAATTTGGCAGTGTATAAAATTGACATAATAATTTTTTTTTCGATTTTTCACTGGTAAAGTGAAACCTCACATCTCCTTTTAACTCACATACTGGTTACTGTTTTAAGGTTGGTTGGATTTTACGGCATGTCAACCCTTGTTGATGTTTTATTCATTCTTAGGTATTCATTTTTTTTTTTTTTTTTTCAAACTCAATTTTTAATACTCATTTTTTTATTTATTCAAAAGGGTTGGGGGTGCCATAATCATATAGGTACTATAGCTTGACATTACCAGCCGATTGATTGGAAGGGGCCTCTCTGATCGCCCGTCTAGCCTAAGTAAAGGCCAAAGTGTAGTGTTGCATGTCATGGACAGCTCGGTCACCAGGATTCCGTCCTTAAGCATCACGGGTTGCCACCTACGGCTAACAGGTGGCCCCATTGTGGGGAGGGGGTTATCCCTCTGCAGAGGTACAGTCGGTGAATTCTACAGCCCCAGCTGACAGGGTGAACTCTTTTAAGAAGTTAACTCTTGAAAACTAATAGAAGTTTGATTTCAACTGACAACTCCATAAAACTTATGATTGAGTCCCAAAGTTGATTTCGTCATTATGGAAATAATGGCATAATTCAAGTAAATGTTACCCCGATTTTCTTAACTAGTTTTGAAAAAATTAAAACAATTGAAAAAAAAAAAAAACAACCCCAAAACAATGATTAATTTTGTTATTTATTGAAAATTACATTAAAACCCCAGATTCCATTAAAGATTAACAATTACACAAATCCAGAAAATTGGACCCACTAAGGAATGTTCAAAATACGAAGAGAAAACTCACTATGAAAATTATTTTTTGAATTTTAAGAAAATAACTTAAATTTTCAAATACCATTTTCTGGTCTTGAAATTTTTGAATTTTGAATTTCTTTTTTTTTAAATATATGATGTAATCTTCTGGATTTATCTTTCTAGAAATGTAAATATTCAGGAATGGAAAATTGTTTTAATCAAATGAGCAAATTCCGAACCCCCACTCCCCACGATCCTAACGGTTTTTTAAAGTTTTTTTTAAATAAAATAACCTATTCATTATAAATTTAAGTCATTAATGAATAAATTGCTGAAAATTTAATTAAAATTGGACTATTCCCTGATTTTTTGGTAATTGTTTTAATGGCTTCCTTAGAAAGAAAAAAATAATAAATTAAAAACCAAAACGAAAAACTTGAGTATGAAGGGTATAGATTTTTACTTGTTTAAAACATATAGTGATTACACTTAATGAATAACTTGCCATGAGTGGTAAGTCATAATGCTTAAGGGTGGGATCCTGGTAGCTGAGTAGTCCATGACCTGGTTGCCTTAGTAATCACATGAATAGCAATACACTACTTTTCCCTATACTGGGCTTGACAGTCAGTCAGAAGCCTGATCAGATCAGTCATCTGGTCGTGTCAAGCCATAGCACTTATATGTTTAGTCCTGACTGTATTCTTCACACTACACTTGTGACAAACACCCAGTATACTAGAGTTGGGAGTAAGATTTTGAGCCCCTGCTAATTTCAGGCTTTCAGTACCCAATACTTTTGTGTCCTATGATTTAACAGCAGTCAAACTCTTATTCTCTCAACCCTAATGACCCTCAGCCACCACCTTCTAACACCTATAAGATGATAAAGGTTGGGTGTTTGTTTGTTATAAGTGCAGTTTGGAGAATACAGTCGGGACTAAACATATAGGTGCTATGGCTTGACGCAATCAACTGATTCTGATCAACTAGTGGAGGTGAATACCAAAAAATACACTGAAAGTATGATTAAAGTGAAAACATTCCACAACTTGAAGTACAAGGCTTATCTTCAGAAAAGATTAAATACCTCAAAGGGAACCATTAGAAACAGTTATCCTTGGATACACCCAAGGAAATACAAACAGCCTTAGGAAATGCAAGGTGTTACTAACTGTAAAAGGATCACCATCAAAAGGAATAGTGAAAAGATACAAACCGACACTTTTTACTTTTTAGCAAAGCAGTAAATCCCAAGGAAGTAAAGATCAGATAATACCTTAAAAAAGTAGAACTATATATCCCTTTTCCCTTAAGATGCTTTGAATGTCAAAAGTATGAACACCACAAGGAGAGCTGCAAAGAACATCTGACCTGTGGAAGATGTGGCCAAATAGATCCAGACCGCATGGAAGATTGTCTCGATGAAACCAATTGCCCAAACTGCCAAGAAAACTATCTGATGTTTTCAAGATCCTGTGGCATTTACAAAAGAGAAAGGGAAATGATGGAAATCAAATATAAAAGAAACATTCCACTTTTTTTTAAGTTTGAAAAATAGTTGAGTCCTACATGAAAGTGAATTCTTATGCCATTGTAGCAGAGATAGAATGAGCCCAATCAACCAGACAAATACAAAGCACTTGTTAAGAAGCTTATCAAAATAGGACTAAACAATTAGCCTATGTTTCAGGACCAACTGAAAAGAAACTTGATTCTACCAAAACTTATTCCGTATCACAAATTAAACCAAAAACTGTTACATAAACACCCATAGTACAACACAAATAATTACTACAGATAAATCTCCAAATAAAATAAATACCATAAAACCAAAACTACAAAGATTATCTATCCATCCACCAATTTTCAGAATAAACAATATTGGAAAGAAAACTCAAGAGGAAACTTCCACCCAAAAGCAAGATCAACCATCACACCCTGGTTTAATGATGATTGCAAAACATCAATCCACCTATAACAAACACAATTCGGAAAATTTCTGGGAAAACCCAGTCAACCCTTCTCAAACACCTCACTAAAAACAATACGGAAACAACCCATAAAAAATAGTTATAGCAAATACACTAGCTGAGAGCTTCTCAAAAAATTCCTCATCCAATAACGCCAACAAACAATTCTTAAACTACAAATATAATGCAGAAAAGCATAGCTTGAACTTCAAATCAGACAACTCTGAAACCTACAATAAACCTTTCACATTACCAGAAATAACAGCAGATATCCAAAGATCATACAACACTATAGTCGGACCAGATGGAATCCATTACTAATTCCTTAAACAGGTACCAAAAAATCACTAGTCTATCTTCTAACCATAATAAATGATAAATTCTCAGTCATGGAAACTATCAACTATAATCCCCATACCCAAACCAGGGAAAAATAGCTGCAATCCAGAAAACTACTGTCCAATAACCTAACACACTGTCTTTGCAAGACTATGGAGTGTATGATCAACAAAAAGTTAGTATGGTTTATTGAATCCAACAACCTTATTACCAACCCCAATGCGGCTTCAGAAGCCATAAATCTATAATGGATCATGTGGTCAGATTAGAAACTTCCATAAGAAAGACAAATATTCAAAAGCAACACCTTAAAGGAATATTTTTCGACCTTGGAGAAGGCATATGAGACCATCTGCAAGTATGCTATAATGAAGGCCCTACACAATCTGGGACTGAAAGGCACACTGTCCAATTTCATTAAGTGCTTACTTTCAAACAAGAAATTTAGGGTCTGATCAACCCAGTCAGTCTTTTAAAATCAAGTAGTTCCACAGGAGAGTATACTATCAGTGACCCTCTTCAAGCTAAAAATCAACAACATCACCAAATGTTGAATCCTAGCATTGATGGCTTCTGTATCACCTCCAGATCAAAATACATGCACACAGCAGAGCATCAGCTGCAACAATACATCAATAAAAAACCTCCAAAACTAAAATTCAATTGTCTGTATTTTTGCCAATTAAGGAAAATGCATAAAAACTCCTCACTAAAGCAAGATGGAACATTACAAATTCCTTGGAATAATTTTTGACAAAAAATTAACCTTCATCCCTCACTTAATATACCTAAAACAAAAATGTAGCAAAGCACTAATATGTAATAGCCCACATAGGCTGGGGCACAGACCAGCAAACCTTATCAAAACTGTATAGAAACCTTATCCACTCAAAAATTGACTATGGCTGCTACATATATGGATCAGCCAGAAAATCTTATCAAAAAATCACTTAACATAATCCACCCTTGAAGGTTTGAGACTCATACTAGGTACATTCAGAACATCCCCAGTGGAGAGCTTAGACACCAAAACTCATGAACCACCTCTATGATTCAGTTGTGAAAAATTAAGCCTTACAAGACTATAGTAAGATAAAATCTCTACCAACTAATCCAGCTCATGATTGTAGCTTCAATCCAAAACAATCTCTATTTAACCAAAAAGAAAATACTTTAAAAATTGTACACAGTACAACCAATGGCCACCAGGAAGCTGAAAATTATTTAAAGCATCAGTAATTTATGAGGAAGTGCGTACCGGTCTCCTGCCTCAAAAATTGCTACCCGGTGACTATCAAAATAACAACCCCAGCTCTTCGTAATTCTTATTTATTTATCGTAATTTGTCATAATTCTTGTTTAGATATGAAGATGGATATATAGTTTGGAATAGACTGAGATAGATAGATAGATAGATAGATAGATAAACAAACAAAATAATATAGATAGATATGAACAAATGGAGATAGATAGATATTTTCGACAAGTAAATGTATTTGGGGGGGTCGCATCTTTTTTTGTCGTAATTCTTGTTTATTTAAACTAAAAATCAAGACATTAAACAAACCTGAATAAAAAAAATCTTTGTATTTAAAGTAATATAGATAAATATGAACAAATTTAGATAGATATGAAGATGGATAGTTTTGAATAGACTGAGTTGGGTCGTTATTTTAATAGTCACTGGGTAGCAATTTTTGAGGCAGGAGACCGGGACGCACTTCCTCATAAATTACCAAAACATCTTTGGAATAATGAAAATATTCTTTCAAAACTTCTATAAGGAATATTAAGGTATATATCAGTCTGTTAAGAAAAAAGAAAAAAAAAAAAAATGAAGATCGTAGTTGTATAAATGTTGTTGATTTTGTGTTTTGTTTATTTCATTTCAGACAGACTCTTTTTATCCTGCAATGCGTCTCTTATTGCCTCATTTGGAAAGAGAGCGATTAGCATATGGCATCAAAGAGGTGAGTTCACTAATTTCTATCACATATAAGAGAAAAAAATAATGATAATACCCCCTCCCACACACACAATTACAAATCCCTATCTGCCTCGACTAGCTATCTGCAGTGTAAATTTAAAAAGCATCTAAAAAAAATGTTTAATATTATTTCACTATCAAATTCTATTTTACCAATGTAATAGTAATGTATTGTGCACTCTTTCCATTGGCATTTATTTTACAGAAGTTAATGTTTTGATTGCTTTGAAACTAGACCGGAAATACTCACTCTATGATGCTAAAATTTATTTTGTAACATTTCCTATATATATATATATATATATATATAATATATATATATATATATATATATATAATAGAAATTAGAAGGCAATTGACAATGCAATGGAATAGGTGTTGAAAATGATGTTTATTTACCTGTTTCCTAAATATTTTCGGGATAAATCCCATCTTCAGAGGTTTTAGAAGTACTTTTTTTTAGTACTTATCTTACGGCACTGGCGTAAACGTTTGTTGTTTATTAAGTTAAATAAAGGAATTGCCTTCTAATTTCTATTTTAAACACATACGTACAATGCTTCAAGCAAACTATAAAAACCCATATATATATATATATATATATATAGTCACTGTATAGTGCTTGAATGTACAATAATAGATCTTTTAATTTAGTTTTGTTCTGTTTCTTGTTTTATGTATTTTGATTACATAATCACTGTATAATGCTTCTTTTATGTTGATTAAATTTGTGTGAACCTTGAATTACCAAGTACAAATTTTCTACTCACATATTCAGTTTGCCAAAAAGTTAAAGACAGCCATATATTGGACTCAGCCAAATGATGTACAAGGGAGTGTTGAAAAGATCTCAACCTAACCAAGATAATTTTTAAGAAATTTCAATTTTAAACTCATAAGCATTATTATCCTATGGACACAGCAATGTTCTCTGAACAGCAACAACTTACATCCATTAACTCTGCACAGACACTGGATGCCGTTTTGAGGATTTACCAAGAACGATGTCTGATGGGGATAGAGAGAATCAAGGGAATTCGTGCTGTCGGCACACCTTGATGATGAATAATGTCAATTAAGTAAACTAGCAAAAAAAAAACCTCTGGGTGGTGTAAATATAAATTTTTGAAAGATACTGCCTGAGGGGAGTGGGAAAATTGAATAAACTAGCAGGAATATGCGCCCTCCGGGCGTAAGTATTTTTTATAATGAAATATATTGAATTAGAAAGACTAATGAAATTGAATAAGAAGGCATTTTAAAAAATTACACTTATTTTAATTATATTTTAAATGGTTTTATATAAAATCTTTCATAGGATTGATTTTAATATGTTGGAGAATAAAACAGTAATATTAGAGATCAATAACACCAAGTAATTATTTCTTAAACCCGGTATGTAAATTAACCACCCCATATATTATGTAAACTTTATTTCTTAGTGATATATAAGACATATTGCAGGATTTTAAAAGCACTAATAACATGGGCTGTTTTGAGGCAAATCTAAATTAGATTTTCATAGAACCTTGTTAATATATAATATTTATTCTATGTATTAATTAATGATTTTGACTATAAATTGAATACTCATTGATAAACTTACGCAAGTCCTGAGGGTATTGTGACGTAAGCAGTTTTCAGTTACAGATAGACACTGAATCTCCATTATAATAAGATAAAATAAAACATTTAATATTTTTTTTTAAATTAATTACTTACATAAAAAGCATCATCTTCACTCCACTGAGATATTTGTTTTGTTTTACGACAGTAGAGACCTCCAAAACCTTTCTAAAAATTTCTGATTTAATTATTCAGACTCTTACCTTTATAGAAAAATTTAAAAATCATACAAGTAAAATATATTTTGTTTGGATTTCATAAGATTAAATAAGGGGCAGTTGACCTAGTAAAAAAAATATTTCCCCTATTTTAGGAAAAACCTATTTTAAACATAGATTCATCTAAAGGTGAATAAGTATCAACATTTTTGTGTAAATTTGATTCTTAATTGATTTTTCACAGAATTTAATAAAAAAAAGTCTGGATGCATAAGTGCTGAATGACGTTAAACTCTATCTGATGGTGAAGTTCTGGAGGTTTTGAACTCTGACCCGGAGTGTAGTACCTGTTAGGGTCATCTATGGGTTAAATAGAAAAATGTATTTATAAAAAATTGTATTATCCATTAAAATTGATTTATTTCAAAATTGGCATTAAATGACCCACTGAAGTCTGTATGCATAATTTGTTAAAAATCAATTGATTTAATGGTGCGAAAATGTAAACAATTTTGTTCATAATTTTCATTATTTTAGGAGGCTGAAAAACATTTTTAATAATCATCAGGAATTTTAAAAAATATTTCTTTTTTGAATGGCCTAAAAACTGTGAAGATTGTATTAACCTTTATTTAAGTTTCATTATGTTGAATATGGTGGGGGTAATTTTACACATTGTATTGGAGGTCTCTATACAACAGCTAATAATGTAAAAATGTTGGACATTTGCAAATGTAGTTCAGATAAAGTTAAACATACAAACCTTTTCCAATTTAATGTTGAATGAGATTATATGATATTTTCTTGTTTGTAAATAATTTTCTAGTAAAATTCTATATGTTAGATAACTTTAAATATATATCAACATTTTAAAGAATTATATATAAATCAATAATACCAGGCATGTATTTATTAAAACTTATTTTAAAAAGCAATGTGGACCATAGAATGTTGCTTATTACTTTCCTCGTATGTATATAATACAGTGTTGTTATTTATTTTTATGTAGTAATGATATTGGCTATAAATTAAATATGCATTGATTAACTTATTTAATTCCTGAAATGACTGTGGCGTAAGCAGTGACATAGTTTTGGTTACAGACAAATAGAGATTATTAATAGATGATATTATTATGTAGTTAGGGTTGGTAGAAGTGGTCATCTGAGTTAAAAGCCTAGCCTATAGTAGTTAAGTGTGGGGAATAAAATTAGTTTGCAGGAAGCCTCTACAGGGCAATTTTTTAAGCCATTTTGGGGGGGAATAAAACATGTCTTATATGCCATCATTTATGGTACTTGAAATTTTTGCTTTCTTTATTTTGTTTTTGTACTTTGTATTCATCTCAGAATTTTTCAACTTTGTTGTTGTTTTTTCCTCTTTCTCAGCACATGTTGGCTCGACTTTTGATTGATGTGTTGTGCCTGGGGAAGAACAGCACTGATGCAACCAAATTGCTGCACTACAAAACTACCAAAACTGCACAGTTTGTAAGTGAATAGTTTTGATAATTGTTATACAGTGAAATCTTTGACTTAGCAGCAATACTTTCTTTTTTTAAATTGGCAGCAGGAAAATTCTAATAAAAAATCAAAGCAGGTTTTTTTTTCTTTGAGTTTTTAACAACTGTTTTCAAAATGTTATTATTTCTTTACATCTGTGTTTCCTTTTCTTTCTTGTAGTCCATTTTTGGTATCAAATGTTTCTGGAATGTATCAGATTGTCAAGTTGAACTTCAAAATCTTGGTTCAGCTTCAGGCATAAATCTTCCTTCTTTTCCATCTGCAATAAATTACATTCCTTTATGAGTACATCATTTGCTGCAGAAGATCCCACCAATTTCAGGCCCATTTTAAAAATGACTGATTTACATTAGTGTTTCCATAAGTGGTTCTGTTGAAAAGAAGGTGTAAGGCATTCTAAACAATTTGGAGACCCTTATTTTATTCTCTTTAATAACAAAGAAAAAAGTTTTTATTACAACTTCTGACAGAATTCATAAAAATGCAAATATACTTGGGTTTTTTTTTTTTTTTTTTTTTTTCTTCTCATTAGCAGAAATTTCAATTTGTTTCCACTCAGTTCCTTTTATAGGGAAGACACAGAAGTGTCCTAAAAACATTTTTCAAGACTAAGAAAATCCTTAGAAAACAAATGTCAGATAACAATATTGATTCAAGTAAAAATAAAATGGTTTCCAAAATGTATGTATTTACACAACCCTTCCACTATGGGCAGGATGTGACACAAGGTCAATTTTTACATAAAATAAAGGTGTTTTGAATTCAGTGGTTTCTTTCCAGACTGGTTGCCTAACCAAAGTTAAAGAACCAGGTACTATTTAACCATTGCTAGGTGGGGAGATAGATTCATGTCTTTTCCAAAGACATTAGTGAGAAGTGAAATGCAGGATTTGAACTCAGATTGTCAATTCCATTCCCACAATGATAACTGTTACACAAGTGTGCCTCCTAATTTCCAAAATGTAACATCATTAAGTCATGCTGACAGTACAGATTCCCATGACTCTCTTTCATCACCTGTCCTTATCAGTCATTGCTCCTGGTAGGTCTTCTACACGGCATCTAGAGCTGATGAATCTAAGTTTTGCTTGTTGGCCAACAATGGTGTGTCATGTATAGGTGTCCATAGGAGAATGTTACTTACGAGTTTCTCTTTACTTCTCAAGTGTTCGTCATGTCTTGTTCATCTTACTTAAATGGTTTATGTGATTGGAGGTAAGTGGTTATACAGCTGCTTTTTTTGGGGGTGGGGGGCTGCTTCCAGGATTTGTTTGAGACAGTATGCAGCATCCTTGTACAACTTCCATCTAGCTTTTTCTCCAAGCATTTCATTAAAGTCCGAGTGGTGCAGCCATACAGTAGCACTGATATGGTTACAGCATATAAGAATTTGCGCTTTATCTTATCAGAGAGATCAAATTCTGTTTGATCGATAATCTATCAATAACAATCCATGCATATGTTGAAACCTATAAATTTGGGAAATCTAAAAAAAATTTTTTAAAAGTTAAAAATAATCAAACCTGGTTTGATTACTGTGAGATTCTTTAAATTGTATGACAGTTTAAATAAGATAATAAATTTGAGCCCCACTATGTCAACATCGAGAACAGTCATGAGCCAACTGCTTATGTTTATTATAGTCTTTTGTAGTGAACATGGTTGATTGTGGCAGAGGCACTGCCTGAATAGATACACAGGACACCTATAACAATACCACTTAGGTCAGGTGGACTTCTTGCTGCATTGCATGTGTCATGTTGTCATCATCAGATCCCATCATTGTGTGCAGTTTTCTGCAGGCTGTGGTTGAAGCTGCATCCATGCACAGAGACAAATTACAAAGAGAAAAGTAAAATGAACAAAGAAACAAGATAAAGGGCAAAATTTTAAGACGGAGAAGTGGGATGTGACACTCATAGCAACTACTTCTGTAGCACTATTCCTTGTTCTACATTGCTACAGCAGATGAGAAAAGCTTTGGTACTCAGTCGATGTGTCACTAGTGTATATCTCCTCAAAACTCAACTGCCTTCAACTAATTCCTAGATTTAACTCCTATGTTGATCATCACTTATTCCTCTGGCAAGCCCCAACCCCTTTTTATCATATGGGTGCTAGAAGGTGGTGGCTGCGGGTCTACATGTCCTAGGAATGACGTTAAACTCTATCCGATGGTGAGGTTCCAGTTTTGGAGGTTTGGGAATGTGGAGCACCCCTTCATCACCATTGCTCCCTGGTCCACTCTGACCCGGAGTGGTAGTACCTGTTAGGGTCCCATCTATGGTTAAATAGAAAAATGTATTTATAAAAAAATTGTATTATCCATTAAGAATTGATTTATTTCAAAACTTTAACGGCATTAAATGACCCACTGAGGTTGATATGCCGTAAAACAAAACCAAACCAAACCAAACTTATCCCTCCTGGGCTGATCTTATCCATTCTAGTCTTGTTCTGTCAGTTGATCTCTGATATTGTCTTTCTCTCTTAGCTCAAACCACACAATGTCAAATAACCAAATGGCTAATCTCTTTCATTTAATACCAGAAAGCTGTGTTGAACAAAGGTCAGTTAAGTGCTTTATAAACTTTTGACTGGTTCATCTACTCTCCCACTTCCACAAATATACACATCCACATACACTCTACACATACCTATACAAACATGCCTAACTTTGCACAGACATACTCACACCCCTTGACACAAAAACTGTGACACTGACATAGACACATACACCTAGCTATGACCACCACCATTACATAGGTTTACTTATACTGTTACATAATTATTGGATCCCTAATACTTATATAAGGTAGTGTAGAAACATAATGGCGATTAGTGCAGCTGATGGCCTTGAGAGTGAGTGACGGCGCTTGACCTCACTCTCACCTTGCCTTCCGGGGATAAATCGTGAGAACCGGAAGGCATGGAAGACCCTATCTTCCGGTTTTAAGGATAGTAAGTTTAAGTCAGTTAGCAAGTAGGAGCCGAGCTCGTAGGATGTGCACAGATGTCTGGTTTGGGGATTTACAAATAAAGTAACATCAAAGTAAATCGAAGTCTTGTGTTTATTACCTAAAAACTAACAATGACACAGGGCTTCTGATAAGGAGAAATCCCTAACAGAAACCAGACCCGAAGTCCCCAAGAAAGATCAGACCAAGATGTTAGAAGATAGAACCAAAGCCGGCCAGAAGAAAAAAATGACTAGAAGTAATGAAGGGTATACAACAATACTCTACTTATCTGGCCATGCTTGCAACTATACACACATGCACCTTTGCACTTTATATGCCCTCAAATAGAGGATCATGGTGTTACACACACCTTTTTTTCGGACAGGGTGGGGGCTTATGCCTCTACAGGGGATACAATCAGCATATTGTAAACTCTGCTGTCATAGTAAAAATATTGTTTGTATCTTTGTGACTTTTATGATTTTAATATAGCATCCTACCTACAAATGATTGAATGTTGTTTTGACAGAACTTTGGTAAATTATTTTGTTTCCCAAACAATCTTTAAACATTTTCTCAATATTTCCTTCTTTTTTTTTTTTTCCCCAGGGTGTTGGAGACTTTGCCAATATGGCTTATTTTGTCTTAAAGAACCGCTGTCCTGAGAAAGGAACACTGAGCATTGCTGATGTAAACACGTGTCTCGATGCAATTGCTGTCAACAATTCCAGTAAGAACAAGGATCTAGTGCGCAAGAATATGATGCACCTTCTACGCAATTTGACTGCGTTGGAACAAAAATGGCTGATTCGAATGATTTTGAAGGATATGAAGATTGGACTGAGTCAGCAATCGGTATTAGCTGTCTTTCATCCAGATGCTGATGAGATGTATAATATCAATAACAATTTAGAAAAAGTAAGTTTATCAAATTCACTTTGTTTTCACTGATTAACAAAGGTTTTTTTTTCAAAGATTGATCATAACTTGGTGCCAGTATGTAGCTAGACGTATCAGTCTCTATGTGAACTCAGATAAAACAGTTTGTGTGTTTTAATGAAGATGGTGCCATTTCCTCAGTAAATGGTAAGCCTCTGAAATTAGTAGAACAGCTTGTATATATATATATGTAGCAGTATCTCATTTATTGACGGCACTGTCAACAGGTAAAACATGAACTGCTATTGACAGGTTATCGACTTATGGAAATCTGATTTCTCTGATTAAATAAACTGGGAATACTTCTAAGCTGTAGCTGTGTTAATATGACTGTTGCACCACTTGGACTTTAATGAAACGACTGGAGAGAAAAAAGTTAGATGGGAACAACATGTTATTTTGAACAAATCCTGGAAGCAGCACCCTACAAAACATCATTTGTCGACCAGTTACTTCCCATCTCACAAACCATCCAAATCAGACATGCTGGGCACTGCTAGAGAAATAAGATGAACTCATACACATGGATACACCAGTGTTGGCGATCAGCAAAAATTTCATCAGCTCTGCATGGACACTGGATGCTGGCTAGATTACCTGCCAAGAGTGATGGCCAATAAGGACAGATGGCATGAGAGAGTCACGGTGTCCCATCTGCACACCTTGATGATATGGACTTATATATAAAATCAGCAAAGCAAGTTCTGAATTAAACTGAATTAATGTTTCTCTATTAGGAATTATCACATAATAAATTTTTACACTAAAACCTGACACAAGTCCAAAGAAAGATTCAACTGAATGTACAATCCAGATGATTCCAGTATAAAAAAGCTTTTTTTCCATCGAGTAGATTTATGAAATCTGAAGGAATCTTTTCAATTTATTTTTTCTTTAACAAGATTTTCTAATAAGATTGTTGCAAATAGAAGAAGAAAAACATCTAAAAAAAAAAATAATGATTATCAATGAAATTAATTTTTTTCCCTTTGACTAATTTTCTTACCTTTTAAACAATTTATGTTAATCCGTTTTCCATTCTTTTGCAATTCCACTTTTCATCTTGTCACTCACTTGCCACAATTGTTTTCTTTTTTCTTTTGTAGGTGTGCATTCAGTTACATGACCCAAATCTGAGGTCACATGAAATTGCTATCAGTGTGTTTTCTCCATTTTCTCCCATGTTAGGTGAGGTTGGAAATCCAGACAAAGTAAGTGACACAAATTTGATTATTTAGCAAGAAAGAAAAATATCAAACTTGACTAATTTTGAAGAAATACATCTGAAAATGAACAAAAGAGAATATCTTTTTAGACACATTGCTTGCTTTATAATGGTCATATAATGAATGACATTTTTAGTTGATCATTAATTACCTAACCAAAAAGTTTTCCTTTTCTGAATTTTCTTGCAAATCAAAGGAGGGAATAAATTTTGTTCAATGGGGGCAATGTGCAAAATATGAAATGTTAATCTTTTTGAGATATTCTATATATTTGATCATCTTTTTATCTTTCCTTAAAGACTTAAATATAAAAGATTTGTATTTGATTCATCACCACAGAACTACAAAACAAGATTCGAACATGCATGTGTATATGCACTCAAGTGTACAGATACACCATATTTACCCAAGTACAATGTGATCTTGAATATAATGGGATTCCTACTTTTTCTAGCTAAAAATCAGAACTATAATTATTTGTGTATAACACACACCCTAATTTTTTTACTGGAAGGAATCACAAGGTTCTGGGTTCAATAACCGTCCTCAGTTGCACAGTTTGTGTAATCTGATCTGTGCAGTAAAGCATCTGGGAGCTGACAGTTGGTGTGGTTCACCACCTCAGCAAAAACAATCTCTCAGGTTTAGCACTAGCAAAAAGGTGGATAAACTCCCTCACTGTTCAACCACTCTGCTGACTTTACTTTTACTACCACAATATAACTAAATTATAATATAACTAAATTAGTTTTTTTAACACTAGTAGTATAATGCTACTTTTCACTCCAATTTTGACCAATTTTTATATTAAATTTCATATTAAATTATTTTTTAGGCATTTTTATATTAAATATTATATTAAATCTGGAATTAAGTTAGTCGAGTGGAGAAAAATATATCTTGGTTAATTTAAACAAAAGCTACAAATATAGGAACCCATATATACAAAAGTATAATTTCTTTTCTTTTTTTCATTAAAGAACATATGATAACCTCTATATTAGAAAACGAATGAGGGGGATGCTGTACAAGTCCCTTTTTGACTGTAATCCTTTACATATTCAACCCTAAAAAATAAATTCTTACTCATTTGCTGTGGCTGAAGAATACGCCTTCTGCGCCTTTGCAGAAGGGTAAGATCCCTTCACCCCAATGGTGTTACCTGTTGGCCATGGATGGCAACCCATGATGCTTGTAGATAGGATCCTGGTGGCATGACCAGCAACACACCACTTCAGACCTTACTTGGGCTAGACAGGCGGCTGGAGAGGCCTGATCTAATCAACTGGCTGGTCATATCAAGCCCTAGAACCTATATGATTAAGTTCCAACCGTATTCTTCAAATTGCTCTTATGGCAACACCTAACCCTTTTTATCTATAAACAGATGTGCTATAAGGTGGTGGCTAAGGGACAACTGAAAAAAAAAAAACAATATTTGGCATTAAATAACCTACAACAGTTCACATGTCATTAAACCCCATCTTCCTTTCATCTGTCATTAAACCCCATCTTCCTTTCACCTGATCTCCCTAACCCCTATCTCAGAGAAATCTCATTCACAAAATCTGCTTTCTTATTCCATTTTTTATTTTTTTTATTTTCAGATTTCCAAAGTGATGGCTGGTAAACAATTCTTCATTGAAACAAAATTTGATGGAGAAAGAATGTTGCTTCATAAACAGAAAGGAGAATACAAATATTTCTCTCGAAGGTTGGTTTAAAAAAAGATCTTTTATCAGGATGAAGAGTAGTGCAGTCTCCTGTTTGCTGACAGATGCAAGGCATTTTCTTCTGGAATGATTGTCATTACCTTGAAAATTTGTTGGCTGCTGCTGCTGCTGCAAAAGAAACAAGACCATTTATGTTTCTCTACTTCCTTTTCTTACTCAAATCTGACTAAAGAATTCCCAACCCAAGGGGAGACAACTTAAAACAAAAAGAAACTGCTTCAATTATTTATGCAGTTACAAGCAGGATGAATGATAATCATAGCAATGTGAATTTTTTTTTTTTTTTTCAAATTTTTAGCTGCACTCCTCCATTTCACTAGATCAATAGCTTCTCTTCTTTAATGGAGCAATTCACTGGTACAAGATAATTTTTTTTTTTTGTGTCAAAATATCGTTAAAGGGGGTGTAAATCCTTTGTTGAAACTAGACCCTCAAATGTGACTATTCAATCAAAATTGAGAAAGAAACAATTGTGTCATCAAAGTTGGTGTGACTCTAACGTAGCAGAAAGCAATTTTTGTAATTTCATCATCTTCCTGAGTTTGCTCTGGCTTCACAAAAAAAAAGGCAACAGTCTTTTATGTTAGATTGCATTACATGATTGGCTGGAATGAATAGGGATGGGTGAGAATTTGTATATTCCACTGTCTATAAATTCACCCAGTCTTCACTATTACTGCACATGAGTCTTCCAGAGTAAGATCCTTTTTTCTGGTACTCAACAATATGAGCACATTAATCATGGCCTTGTGTCTTTGCCATATGTTTTTAACTCACTACCTTATAAACTCCGTTCAAGATTTTTGTGGATATTTAAAGTCTGACACAAGACCAAACTGGAGTTGTAAGATTCTGTTGTGCTAAAGTTGGAACAAGTTGCTTACTGTGAAAATTAACAAAATTCTGAACTTGAACCCTGATTATTTGAGACTAGTGGGGAAAATATACACTTTTTCAGTTGGCAAAACTCAGAGTTTTATTTAAGAGGATGCGGGGGGGGTGTCTTAATTGTCTTTGGGTTCCTATAATTTCAGGTTCTTCTCTTCTGACAATGGAAAACTTTCACTTTATTTCATGTCTAAAAGTAGTCTGAAAAAAAATTTAGTCTGTTTTTTAAATTTTCAATAGACAACTTGAATTTAATACACAGATCTCAGAATAAAGATTTTAAGAAATATATATTTTACATGAATTCAGTATAATTCAAATAATCTCATTCATATATTTCACAAAGTCTTTCCTCCTCATTGGGGATTCTATGAAATGCACTTCTATCAAAGTTAATAAAAAAAAAATCATGATTATCTGCTTATAAAATGAATTTGGTCTTACAAGAGTGAGTAAAAAATTTGCAATATTTTTTGTAATGTGAGGCACAAGTTGGTTCCTCCAGATGCTTTTGCTGAGGTTGTAAAGGTAATGAACCACACTGGTTCACCTAATACTCTCCAAGTTCTACTCATTGGATTTGCCTCTATGGCTCCAAGCACTGTCTTGAAATCTATGGTTTTTGGCCTACCTGGCCTTATCTGATTGTCAAGGTTCTTGCAACCCAAGCAAAATTTCTTGAATCATTTGTTACTGTACTGTGATCAACTATGTCTTCACCTTTTGCACAACAAATGTTTTTGGTTGATTCTGCAGTATTTATGACCCAATTTGAAATTGTAAAGCATAAGTTCCCAAATTAGACTACATTGCACATTCATCTGTGTAGCTTTCATATCACACATGTGAGTGAAACAATACACAATGTGTCAGTGTACCATCTACCACAATTCTACCCCAAGTACAGCAGGTGTCTCCCATGTCTTGAAATGCTTTGGTCATGTGATATATGTGTTGCAAACTAGTGCCTTCACCCTAGAATATGTAATTCAAAGCTTTTTAATTTTAATTTTTATTTTTTGTTTTCAAATCATCAATCCATGCCTAATTGTATCCATATTTTTATTAAAATCCTTTCAACAAATTCTGACAATTTTTCTTTTCAGTGGAACAGATTATAGCAATTCATTTGGCAGCACAAAAGATAATGGAATCTGAGTCAATACATTCACAATTGTTTTTATGATGAAATTCATACATGCATTTTGGATGGGGAAATGATTGGATATCATTTGCCCACAAAAACATTTGGTAAGTTTTTTTCAAATTCATTCACAGGCGGATGTGGACCCTCTAAAATTTTTATTATGGATGATTCTGCAAAATTTTCTTCATAATAACATTTATTAAGAACCAAACTTTCAGCTTATAAATAAATTTTTTGAGAAAAGTTGCCCATTTAATTTTTGCAGTGGGGATGGAATCGGTTGGGTACATTACTTTGTCAAAAAGGGAAATCCTTGGTAATTTGTAGGGGACAGTTATTTGAAAGGCAAAGAAATTAGCCAACCACAATGCCTCTGGTGGTCACATGAGACTAGCTATTAAAAAAAAAGGAGCCCCCAATAATTCAGTCTCTTTTACCACTACTCTTGGCTAGAAGATGACTCAGCAGCAGTTAGAAGCTTAGAGCAGCAAACACACACCACTGCAAACATTTTCAACATGGCTCAACAAGTTACAAGGAACAAGGAGCTAAATTACTGCAGATATTTTTTTATCTGCAGCCCTTAACCAACCAAACACCTTTGAACTCTTTGCTTATTTTGTATTGTATATCTTTGTTTTATATTTTGCTTATATGTACAGTAAACATTTTGTAGTACACAAAGTCGTTTGTCTACTTTTCTTCAAAAGTGCCACCCTTCACCTCACTGCATTCAAAGTACGGTATATTCTCCTATAAAACTTAGGGTTCAAACAGTGCTTTCTTGAGGATAAAGATTCGCCACACATTTTGTTTCATTTTTGTTAACCAAACTATTTACTTTGAAAATGACAATTGCTACTCTCTGAAAGTAGAAATTGTGGAAAAGTTTAGCAACAACATCAAGAGCTGGTTAGAATTAGGAAGAAAACAATCATAAAATAGTATGAGTATTGTTGAGATATTTGTACTGCTAAAGTGCAGAAGGACCAAGGGCAATAAAGTGGCCCAAGTGAGGGGTGGGGGTCCTGTTTAATGTAAAAGTAACATAGCAAACTGATCCCTGCCCTCTAAATATTAAATGGCAACTTTTCATGAAAAATTTATATGAAAGTTTGGTTCTTAATCAATGTCATTCCAAAGAAAATAATTTTTTTTATCATTATAACTTTAGCTTTTAAAAATATCTCTTGTAATTACAAAGGCTAAAAAGTTCATAAGTTGATGTTATATCTGTTGTTGACTTTTTTATCAATGAGATACAAGCACTGCAACAAATATGTAGACTAAAATGAAGAGAAGTCCTTTTCTCTAGTCCCCTAACTTGTTTTCTTGTGGGGGCACTATTCATGTAGCATGTCTTGGGTTTGAATAGCCTGGCAGAGCCCATTCCTCTCCAGGTCTACAACTAGTTTGAATTCAGAGTTTTCCTTCTCCTAGACCAGTTGCCATACCAAGGTTTAAGAGTCCATAAAAAGAAAGATTTACTTCAGCATCAAATAACCCAATAATTGTTGACATGCCATAAAATCCAAAACCCGAAGAGAATTGTTTGGGAGAATCTCTGGCATATTGGTACACCATTTGTCTGTGATCAGCTTATCCAAAAAGTGAAGCTAGTTCTACATAACTCTTCACCAGTATAAAGAGCTCAGTTTGTCCTACTATTTACCCCTAGCTGCAGGGAGGATAATTGGATTCATACCTTTCCCAAGGGTATTAGCACTGTGAAATACCTAATTTAGGATTTGAATTTGAGTAGCTGAGCCACTTCTTATGTTGATAACTGTTACACCAGTTGCTGAATAAATCTTTAATACTTAGAAATTTTCTCTGAAAAGTATAGAACTACAATTTTGAAGAGAAGCATATTACCAAAATTACAGTTCTGGACATTTCAAAGAAAATTAGGAAGCATCAAAGATTTATTCAACAAAATAAAAAAATTAAAAAATTCTCCTCGTAGATTTTTTTTTTTTTTGACAAGTATTTTCATATTTGTTGTTGAAGAGAATATTGTTTCTCAATTATGTTTTCTATCAGATTGTTTTAAGTTGTCACATAAAATAAAATTGGTCTCAACTGAAAATTGTTAGTCAGGGGATCTTGTTAAGGAAATGAAAAAGAAAAGTAATTTTCAAAGACCACTGCCTTGGTGTGGAAATATGCTTTTTGCACTGCACAATTTCAACTGCAGAATTATTCCATTCTATGTTAGATTCTCTTCACCACTGATACCTCATCTATAGGTATTGTGGAACTGCAATATTTTTTCTAATATATACAGAAAAAAGATTATTTATATTTATAAAAGATATTTAATACTATTATCAATAATCCTTAAACTTAATGTCAATGATCAACCTCTCATTCCTAGGAAACAAAAAAAATCCAGTGACGAATTTCAAAACTGTACTTGCTGTTTTCTTTTTCTTTTCTTCCTTGAAAAGAGTGCATGTATAACACTTAACAAAATTGGCTCTGGGCACTGATATTCTAGTATCACAATTATGTCTAAGTTCTGTTCAACCAAATGGTAAGGAGGCAGGACAAACCAACACAATCAGCCAACAGCTACAACCCAACTCTCTGCTTTTGGCTGGAGCTCAACTGACTTCTCCCAATTTCTTTCCTGAATATATGGGCCTTGATTCTGGTGGAGTCTGCCCAATACCCAGCTTTAGGTAATTAAAAAAGGTGATACTCTTATCTACCAACCTCTGACCATACTAGCGCCAAAGACCCTTGTTTATAACAACAATTAAAAGCTAGCTCATTTCTCTATTTTATCACCTATTAAAATCTGCTGAAACTTTCAAATTCTTTTGATCTGTGTACAAGGGTCATTCAATAGATAAGGGGAATATTGTCTAAGGAGTTGGCAATAGGAAGGCTGTTTACAGTTGCACCATTTTCAAGGAAATCAATAGTGATGGGTTTTTTATGTCACAGAAGCATGACCTTCTTTACTGACCACTGTGTCCAGAACTTTTTATTTATCAGAGCCAGTGTGTTTCAACTCAGGTGTGTACTGGCAAACCCATGTCCACTGTTCAAGCCTGGGGCACTCTGATTTTACGCCATTTTGTAATAGCCTCAAAACAAATATTCTTTGCAAGATTTAAATAATTTTTGCTATAAGCCAATTCCAAATAATGCATAGTTTATATTTATCCTTGTACATACATACATATACACTACCTATGCTCACACTCACACACAAACAGATATGCTCACTCCCATATATGCTATGCCTGTATGCATAGATACTTATATATCCTCACACCTACACACACATGCATCATTACATCTATATGCACCCAGGAGCAGAAGAGATTATAATATCAAATTGGTAATAAGTGTTACTGACTTGACACTTGGAAATAAGACTGTAATCTTATTTCCAAATGTCTATGGTCCCACAATTTTATGGAAATATCTTATTAAAAAAATAACTGTGAATTGCACTTGATTTCAACTGGGAACATATATTTCTTCAGAGGGAAAAGTGTAGCATTTATGTGTTCTTAGTTGACATACTGAAATATCTGTCACACTTTCTTATACCAAACTAAAATTTCTTTCAGGTTCTAAAGCTGACCATTATGACATAAAAGCACGAGATCTTGGAGAATATCAGGCTTGCTATTTTGTATTTGACATTCTTCTCTACAATGATTTAGTTCTCTCCAATCGACCTCTCAAAGAAAGAATTGGCTTTTTAAAAAAAGTCTTCCATCCAATTGAGGGTCGGATTCACATTAGTGAATCTAGAATTGCAAATACAAGGTGAGTTCCTTTAATCTTCAAAATAATTTTCACTCCAAAGATAGTATATATTACTTATATGCATCTTTATAGAATATGACAGTAAATATTATTCATTTCTATAGTCACACCTTATCATCTTCATTATAAATTGACTGCATTTTCTTATTTTTGTTAATCAAATAATATTAGCATTTTTTTAATAAAAATCATTATCATTATTATTACTAGCAAAATACAAAACGCCCTCTGGGCAATGTAAAAATAAGTTTTTTAAAATATTGTCTGAGGTGGGTGGAGTTAAAACTTCAATGTCAATAAACTAGATTTTATTCAATTCAATTCTGTAAAAAAATAAATTCTCTAAAAATTATTTTCGATAATAAAATTTATTTAAAAAATGTTTGTACAATGAATGAATGAATGTAATATATGTTGTTACACTCTTAATTCATTTTCTTAGAGATTTAATAAATTTCATATTTATTGAAGTAAGCATTAAATTAATTGAATAACTTTTTTTTTCTTTTTAAAGAACAAAATGAAATTTATGTAAATTAAAATTAAAAAGCTAATACTGAATAAAATTAAACTTATTGATTAATTTGTATTGTTTAAAGAATGAACAAAATACTACTTACCATTATTTACTTCGCTCCAATTAATTTAAATAAATATATTGCAGATAAAAAATAACAACTGTAAACTGTTTTTGCATTATAAAAATAAATGTAAACTATTTTTTTTTTTTAAATGTTTGTACATATTGTAAAACTAAATCTGGTTAAATTTTCCGGTTCTTAAAATATAAGCTAGGACAAATTTATATGATGATTTCATGTTTGTAAATAATTTTCTCGTGAAACTCTATACATTAGATAACTTTAAATATATATTAAAATAAAACAAACTATATATAAATCAATAATATGTATTTATTAAAACTTGTTTTAAAAACATAGTAGACTGTCAAAGATATCATACTAACTTTCTAACTATATATATATATATATATATATATATATATATATATAGTAATAGTCTTGCTTACTTCCTGAAATTACTGTGACGTAAGCGGTGGTGTAGTTTTGGTTACAGACAAATAGAGACTGAATCTCCGTTATATATAGAAGATATTAACCAGGTTTTCAAAGACAAAAAATTATCCTTTATTTTCAATCTGTTGTACCTTGTCATAGATTTCTAAGCTGACTAAGTGATAAAAAAGCAACTAAAATTTAAGATGAAAGAAAATTCTAGTCAAAATTAATACTAATGTTTGACCCCTCTTTTTTAAAAAAAAAAGTTCTTTGGCTTCCTATTCCAAATTTCTGCCATTGAAAGAGCAAAGAATTGAATCGGTTAAAATCGTAAAGTATAAACAAGCCAACATTTTTTTAATATTTTTCAATCTGTTCAAAAAATTGTAATTATTTGAACAAATCGAAAAATATTTTATAAAATGATGTAACATAAGCAAAAACATTTTTGTCCAAAATAAAGATTTTAATCCAGAAACAAAAAAAGCAAATCAGATTTTTTAGTTATTTCAATTTCAATCAAAAATTTAAATGTCTCCTAACATCAATTTGGAAATTTTTTCTCTCTGTGAACCATTTTGTCATTAACTGAAAGACAAAATGTTTGTAGACAAAAATGCTCTGTAAAATTGAACTGTTCATTTCATAAAACTCCCTTGACTCTCTCTCACCATCCATCCCTATCGCCCATCACTCTTGGTAAATCCTCTAGACGGCATCCACAGTTTGCACACAGCTAATGATTTTAAGTTTTTACTGGTCAGCCAACACTGGAGTATCCATATCTAGGAGCCCATAGGAGAATGTCGCTTATGAGTTCGTCCTTACTTTCTCCAGCATATCCTGCCCATCTTACTTGGATGGTTTATGAGATGAGAGGTAGTAGCCATACAGCTGCTGTTTTGTAGGGTGCTGCTTCCAGGATTTGTTCAAAACAGCAAGCACAAGCAGCATCCTTGTGTAGTCCAAATCTAAATGTTATAACCATACAGTAGTACTGACATGGCTACAGCTTGTAAAAATTCCCATTTTATTTTATCAAAGAGGTCAGATTTCTATATGGTTGTTAACCTGTCAGTAGCAGTCCATGCCTTACCTATGCATATGTTGACACAATTTTCAGTAGATAAAATATTGCTACTGAGGTATATGAATTGTATCCGTCAATAATCGTCTATTAGTTTACCAATTAAAATGTAGATTGATAAGTACCAGAACTGTGAAACTCTGACTGTCAGTGAGTTTTTCACTTCACCTTTTTTTCTTTCTAGAGATGCATGTATTGATGCTTTGAATCAAGCTATTGATAATCGTGAAGAAGGTGTCATGGTAAAAGACTGTGAATCTGTCTATCGTCCGAGTGCCCGACGAGGTGGTTGGTTCAAGATGAAACCAGAATATGTGGATGGATTGATGGATCAGCTTGATGTCATTATTGTGGGGGGATTTCGTGGTGTAGGTCATCGGGCAGGGTTGATGTCCCATTTTCTCTGTGCTGTGGCACTTCCAACACCTGCTGGCAAGAAGCCAAGTGTCTTCTGGTCTTTTTGCAAAGTAAGCATTCTTCTGAATTTCTTCAAGATTCTTGGATTTTTTTCTTATGATTTTTATTTGTAAGATTCTACAAGTATGTTTGTAATAGTGTAACAACTTTTCTGGCCACGACGCCAATAAATGTGGCCATTCTTGCAGCTCCGTCCCACCACCGGTCATCAGGTAAGGTTGACTGGTACAAAGTTGGTTCTTCAGTCTTGACCACCCCCTCTCTGCCCACGCTGTGTTGATTTGATCCAGAAAGACAAGGTGGCTGACTGACGAGCTCCCTTGAGGTCAAATAGATTGTCAAAATCCTGCACAAAAATATATCTTCATCTGAAGAAAAACAACAAAAATCTGAGTTGATTATATTTCTTTAGTATATATATGTACTAGCAAAAGTACCCGGTCCATGACCGGACTAAAAAAAATGAGGAATGCCAGAGAGTGAATGAATGAATGAGTGAGGAGAAAACAGTAGTAAGAGAAAATAAGAGGAAAATGATTTATAAAAATTTTTTTTTAAATCACTGAGAATTTGTATAGTAGAATGTTTTTCTATTTTAGGAAATTTTTTTTTTTTTTTTTTTTTTACATTTAAAATATTATTTTAAAAAATGCATTCCTAAACTTTATTAAAGATTTGACGATAAACAAAGCAAAGAATTAGTGTATTATAATATTCATTTATTTTAAGAATAGTCTCTTTTTGTTGTTTACATTTCTGAAACAATTTTATTTTTTTAAGTGAGCTTCCTTGCTTGTTGAATTCCAATGGTAGAAATGTATTCGTTTAATCCATTTTTTTTTTACTGTATTAAAATGTAACAATGAAATGCTAAGAATTAAATACTTACAATTGTCCATATTACAATTTCTATTTTTCTTTTTTTGGTTTATAATAGTGTTTTTTTTGTTTTTGTTTTTCTAAAACTCTTTTGTGCATACGACAAATTTAAATTCAGTTCTTAATTCCTTCTTGAAGAAGTTTATCAGTTTAATTTATTTCCTTTTTTGACCCCTAAAAGTAACAAAGAAAGTAACAACTAAACATTACCTTATTTGTAGTTGGAATATTTTGCATATTAATTTAATAATGTTCATTTCATGAATAGTTTCTTTCAAAAAAGGTTTGAGTTATACCGATTAAAAAATAAATATATTTTATTCTAAAATAAAAGTTAATAATAAAAAAGGTTGAGTTATTATTAATCATAATGTTTTTTCGTTTATTATTGTTATTTAATTCGCTGTAAAAAAAAAAAGTTCAATCGATAATACCATGTACAAATTACATATTTAGAAATATTATTTTCTTTTCTTTCTAATCAAATAAATATTTCTAAGATTGGGATATGCAAGAAATTCCAAGCTGAAACGATTAGGGCACAAATTTGTCTATTTCAAATTAAGTGATTTGATAAACTATAAATAAGGGGAGAAAACTCGTACTATTTTTTTTTTTTTTTGTTTTTTTGACAGGTTGGTTCTGGTTATACAAAAAAGGAATTGATTGACTTCAACCAGAAATTGGCTGACCATTGGCAAGTTTTTGATCGCAACAATCCTCCAAGTTCAGTAATTTTAGCTTCAGGATTTAAAGAACAACCTGATGCCTGGATTGAACCTTCTAAATCTTTTATTGTCCAGGTAATGACGTATGAAAATGATATAAAAATGGGAAAATTTACACGTTTTCATTTACATAAGGTTGGATAAAACAATACCTGAATCAAAATTTACATCTATTTATACTAAAGTTATAAAAAAAAACGTTTAGAAGTAGAAAATTCTCTATCAGTAGAATCTTCTTAGAATGTTCTGGAAAATAGGTTTTAAAAAATCATTACTAAGGTCAAAATAGCAAAGTTTGAAAAGAAAAATAAGTCTTGGGAAATAACATTTTCTACCCACGAACAATAAAAGGTAAAAGAATTTGGTACATAGTGTTAAATATGCATTAATCTGACTATTTTGCATGTAACCATTTTATTATTTTTTTCTCCACTACTTAGGGAGTCAACTTCCAGTAGATTACACGAGGGTTATTCAATAAATAAGGTGAATTTTGCCTAAGGACTTGGCAATAAGAACAGTTAACAGTTGCACCTTTTTCAAGAAAATCTATAGTGATGAGTTTTTTCATATCTCAGAAGATTTTCAGCATGACCTTCTTTACTGACTAGTTCTTTTCTTTGCCAAAGAGTTAGTGTGTTTCCACTTCATGAACTGCCTTTTCAACTCTGGCTCATAATTGCAAACCCATGTTTAACCCATTTGTAAACATTTTTTTAACATGCTTCTCTGTGTACATCACACATTCTTCTGTAAATTTCACATGATGTACACTTTTCAACCACCAAAAATTGAATGACATACCTCTGTTCAAGCCTTTTTGATTTGTTGCCATTTTGAATAGATTTAAAAAATTATTTGCGAGATTAAAATATATTTTGCTTTTAACCAATTCCAAACAATGCAGAGCTTATATTAATGAAAAAAATTCTGAAAAAAAAATTTTTTTTTTGTTTTTTGTTGAAAAATACACTTATTTATTGAATAAACTTTGTGTGTACACACACACACACACACACACACACACATATATATATATGATTTCATAAGTTTTTTTTATTTAATGCAAAAATAATGTTTAATAATTTAAAACTGAATCTTAGCATTTAGGTAGTTTTGAAATCATAACCCACATTAGATTTTTAGCCATCTTTATTAAGATTAGAGTTCCATAGAATTTGTTGTGGATTGAGTTTTATAGTCCATGCTTTCTATCATCCAACTTGGAGGACTGAGATTCTTCAAATACTATTTAATGCCTGAAAACTATTAGTTGCAAAATGTGCTTTGTGTTACACTGCCTATTGCAGATATTTAACACTCTCTCTCTCTGCGGTAACAATATACACATATAATTAAGTATGTATTTAGGCAGCAATCTTTCATTAATAAAAGTTTGATTAAGGTATGTAAAAAAAAAAAAAAATTTTTTTTAAATACATATACACACATTGTTTTTCATGCTCACACATGCCAATGTACTTATTCAAACAGATATATATACACACATGCACATCTTTAATGTAGAAATTAAACTGGAACACATAATGAACTTCACCAAAATATCAGATAACCATTTTCTCATAAATGATTCCAATATTCTGCCATTCACAAGAATTGCAGAATATTGGAATCATATATCCTCACTTTCTCTCTTTCTGAAAAATATTTTTGATAATGTTTTTAGTTAATTAAAAAAAAAAATTGATTTATGAGAAAATCACAAGAAAATTATATTTTGATCGTTCTCTCTCTTTCCAAAAAATATTTTTGATTTTTAAGATTAAATTATTTTTTTAAAACTTGATTGAAAAATATTATTTTTAACTTTATCTAGGTGAAAGCAGCTGAGATTGTATCAAGTGGGCGATTCAAAACTGGATACACATTGAGATTTCCTCGTGTAGAGAAGATTCGAGAAGACAAATGTTGGTTTGAATGTATGACAACAGAAGATTTAAATGATCTGAGACAGGTAACATCTGCTACAAATGGAAAAAGAAAAGACAAGATTTAATGAATATGGCAATTATTCAATGGCTCTTTCTCCTAAAAAAATCATTATTTCAAATGTATAATGTTTCAAGAGTTGCAGTTGAGTTTGTTTAGTTAATCACTTGTGTGATCATCAATACCCTGTATATACACAATTATAATTAAAATTTAACATGAAGGGTATTTTTAATCCATAAAATCTTTACAATGCTCAATGCACAGCAATTATATATTTCAAGAATGAAATAAAATAATAAAGCAGGAAAAAACTAATAATTTTGAACTTGTATTTGACACAGTTTGAATGTTAGCTCACTACTGAGGATACTGAGGATCGACAATATGAAACTGAGTCATGTGGTTTTTCCTACTTGAAATATATTGTCTATAGTTAAGTGGAGTAGAAGGGACTCCAGTCTAATGACAAAGCTGTGGTGAAAGCAACACTTTTAGGTGAAGTTAACTCCAAAATTAAAACTGAAGAAGAAAGCTCCAGTATCAAACCTCTGTTGACTTTTAGATATCCCCTGATGGGAAAAATCTATATGAAGGTACTTTGAAATAAAACCTACAGCTTGTATAGTCACCAGTTATCTTGCTATGCTTGTCACTATGTAGACCCAGAGAAGTGCATAAGTGTTGTACAAGTGTATGTCACTATAATCCAGTGATGTACAAATGTTTTACCTTATTATCTTGTGTATTTTTCAAAAGTTGAATTAATTATTAATTGGATAATTAGTTTGAGTTGTAATTTTGATGGTAAAGATGTCTATCATCTGTCAACATGGAGCAGCCATCATTTATCACCATATTTTTGGTGACTTAAATCTATTTTGAATTTCCTGCTTAGAATTTATGCATCTTATAAAATCAAACAGAATTTTAACAAAGACCTATTTTCTAATTTCATTTAATAAACTATAAAGACATGGCTGAATTTCATGTACAATCAATAATGTTAAGATGTCATTAGAGAAGTCAGTCTACCAAAAACTGTTCCTTAATTTTTAATCGAATTTCTGTATTTTTTCTTTTAAATTAATTTTTTTTTTGTATCATTAGATTTTGAGCATCATCTTTGCAATGACCAAATTTGGCTTTATGCAGAACAAAGTTTTTTTTTTTTTTTTTTACTTTTCTAGAAATCTGGTGGCAAATTGGCTGGCAGGTTCTTAGACTCTGGCATGGAAAACCCTTTACCAGAAATGAAAAAAAGGAAAAAAAGCAGCACACAAGCAAGACCCAAAGTTGGTGCTAATTTTCAGCCTGCAGACACATCACATGTTAAACAAGTGAGTTGTTTATTTATTTATTTATTTTTTTTTTTTTTCAGCAAAAAAACTTCTCCAATTTCTCTGTTTCATCATCAAAGCATGCCGACAACACGGATTCTCTTGACTCTCTCTCCCACCATTTGTCTCCGTTGGTCATCACACTTGGCAAATCCTCTAGGCTGCATCCAGTGTCCACACAAAGTTTATGAGCTCTTGAATGTAAGTTTTTGCTGGTTGATCAACACTGGTGTGGCCATGTGTAAAAGTCCATTGGAAACAGCTTAGTGGATGTGAAAAAAGGTAGATGAATCTAAAAGTGTGTCATAGGTCAAATAGTTCAGTCAGGAAACTACTGCTACTCGTCTATAAGAGTGGTGTCTATTGATAAGGAAAAAATAGCCACCTTAAGATTACTATGATTCCGATTCAAACCAAACATTCCATACCCTCCCCTAACTCTCCATCTCTGCTCACTTCCTAATTCCATAAAGTTGATAAATAAAAAATGCAGTATTGCTTTTCAACTTAGGAAAGGCATGAATTAGACATTCCCTTTTGCTTTGTCCCATTGTTAGTCATGTTACATGTCATTGAGAGTGAGAGAGTAAGGCAATCCACTCTCCCAAAATGATGAGTGGAAGCAACTATTCAAAATATTCCAACTGGACAAAAAAAAAAAAAAGCTTCTAAAATTGAATAAAAGAAGGAAATCTGAAGATTTTTTATTAATTCCTTCCATAAAAAAAGATTATGGAAGGAATTAATAAAATCTTCAGATTTCCTTTTATTAAATATATAGGAACTACACAAGGATGTTGTGTGCTGTTTTTAATAAATCCTGGAAGCAGCTTTCCCACAAAATAGCAGCTGTATGGTCACTTACATCCCACCTTACAAATCATCCAAATAAGTCATGCTGGGCATTGCTGAAGAAGTAAAGATGAACAAACTCATAAGTGATGTTTTCCTATGAACTCCTACATATGGAAACACTCATGTTGGTTGACCAACAAAAACTTCTATTCATCCACTTTGTAAAGACACTGGATGCTGTCTATTAAGAGTGATGGTGAAGAGAAAGTCAAAGGAATCCATGCTGTCAGTGTGTCTTAATAATGATGATTTAAAGAAAATAAAGGTTATAAAATCTTTATTCAAATCTGCCATAACAAAATCAAAATTTACTTTCAACTTTTTCCTCTTACACTATTTAAATCTTCTGCTTAGTTGTTTAAAAAAAAGTCTTCTATTTTCATGAAATTTTGAAAAGAAACTTAATTTATGTTCATTATATAACTGTTCATTATATGAAAGTCATTCAATTTTCTTTTTCTTTCTTTCTTTATTTATTTTTTTCAGATTTTTTTACCGATAAATGTGTACCTTGCATTGTTTGGAATTGGTTTATAGCCAAAATTATTTTAATCTTGCAAAAATATTGGTTTTAAGGCTATTCCAAATGACAGTAAATCAAACAATGGTCTAGGCTTGAACAGAGGTCTGTCTTCAAATTTTTCTTTGCTAAAAAGTGCAAACCATGTGAAATTTAAAGAGTGATGTGTATGGAGAAACATGTTTTAGTAAAAAAAAAATGTTTAAATATGGATTGCCACTCTAATCCTGAGTTGAAAAGACAATCCATGAAGTGAAAACATACTGACTCTCCAGTAAAGAAAAACTTTCAGTAAAGAAGTTCATGCTAGGACCAATCCTTATTGACTTCTTTGAAAAGGTAGAACAGTAACCAGTGATTTTTATTGCTAACTACTTATTTCCAAATTCACCTTATTTATTGAATGACCTTTATATTTAAAATCATGTTTGAAATATTGACCCACATTAAAATTCAAATGAATGCTAGTATTTCTTTGTTCAAGTGAACTAAAAAAATTTTTTAAAAATGATAATAATTAGACAACAAGCAACACTTATTCAAATTCACTGTGAAGGGCTTGTTAACCTTATGTTTTGTTTTGTTTTTTTTAAAGACAATAATCACTTTTTTTTTTTTTTCATGTTAAAAATGGATTCATAAATAAAAATTTATCTACTAATAATAGTGGGCCATAGACTTTGAAAATATTTTTCACTTATCTTGTACAGGAATCAAACATGTTATCCAATAAAGAAATTTGTGTTTATAATGGATCTAAAGAATGTTCAAAGGCTGAACTTGAAGAACTGATTATAAAATTTGGGGGCCGAGTTGTTCAGAATCCAGGTAAGTTTTTTTTTTTTTTTTTTAATTTTCTTTCACAATCAAAAGATTCAGCCTTATTAATGAACAAGGTGAATTTGCACCTTAAGAGAAATATTTAAAATTACATATTTTGTGAGCTTATTTATTTATATAATTTTTTGTTGTTGCTGTTTATATTGTAAAAAGAAAAATATTTGGTGTAATTTTAGTAACAATTACATAGACCCTGTTAAAAAAATTGATATGCAATCGAATAAATGCTGAAAAACATTAAAAAGTTTTTTGCCATTATTACTAAGACAGACTGAGAATTTTTTTATATGCTTTATAGAACCATAGATATTTGGATTAAAAAAAAGATAAATTTGCATACAATAGAACATTACTTTTTTTGAACCAGAATTTTCAGAGTTCTCTAATGAACGAGATGTTAAAAAAATCTTTTTTAAAAATTACATAATCATCTGATCTGAGTATACAACAGGAACATGATGCATCACTTGAGCTTTAACTCAACAAATATTAAAAGAATTGCCAAGGAAATTACCATCATTATACAGTATTTAAATGAAAATATCTTGAGGTAATTTTTATTTTAAATTGATGAAATCTGTACATCTCAAATGTTTTACAGTATAGAGATACTTACAATCTGAGTGCATAATCAGAAAGAACAGACAATTCTACCTGAGAGTACCAAGTTTCATTAAAATTGCTAAAGAAAATAGATAAATAAAATTAAAAAAAAGGTGAAGAAATTATTGAAGTTCTTGTTTTGAACTCCATGATTTCACATATTTTGGGAGCAAAATGATGTCCACTTTTGTACTCAAAATTTTGAACCACTGAAGACATTTGCATAATTAAAACGGTTTTTAACTTCATTTACAGAGCTCTTTCTTTTTAATGTGATTAAATAACAATAACCTAAAATGATAAACTCAGCTGAGAATGCTATCCTCCTGTAATTTCATTAGTTCCATTTCCACAGCAGATGATTCTGTAACTAGAGGTTCAGGAATTGGACAAACATCATTGACCACATCAACCATAAATGGATTTACAAGAAAGCCAAAACAGAGCTTAAGCTTCTGTAAGTTATCAACTCTGGTTAGGAAATTATCAAGCAGCCCTTATACTTCATCTTTGTATCATGGCAATCCTTATAACAGGCCTGGCAACCATGTGACTGGGGGCGAACATGTGGAGACTAAATGACAATTACAGACAAAATTCTAGTAAGGAATTTGTTAATAATGTCCAGTAATTAGTTAATTATCTACTATACATATTAGGAAGCAACTTACAATTATTGACTTATAAAATCAAATGTACAAAGAACAAACAGAAATAACCTCCTGTACCACAGGTTTATTTTTTGAAAAAATATAAATTATCAATACAGATTGAAAATTGTATAAAAATTTCTATTCTATTTTATAAAATGTTAAGATAATTTCAAATCTTTTATTGCTGGTTCTTGAGTTGCCTTAGCTGAATCAAACAAACAATTTTTGAAAAATAATTGACAATATAAT
This sequence comes from Doryteuthis pealeii, assembly GCA_023376005.1. Taxonomy (NCBI): domain Eukaryota; kingdom Metazoa; phylum Mollusca; class Cephalopoda; order Myopsida; family Loliginidae; genus Doryteuthis; species Doryteuthis pealeii. The sequence continues at coordinate 25,924,775 of CM042142.1, forward strand.
CCCATGCTCTCTTTTCATATTGAAATGATGTATAACAGAAACTGACATAAAAAATCTTTGTCAAAGAATTTCTGCATGTTTTCAATTTAACACTGAAAATTATAAAACAGAAAAACACCCAGTGAACCATAATAGCCAGTGGAATTTTTCAATTATCATGATCTATTTCCATATTCTTGAAAATAAAAACTAGTATTATTGAATATTTTCTTTTCTTGTATACGAGTATATCGTATTCTGCGATATACAAAAGAGAAATTTTAATATCTTATCACTAATTATCATTTAATAATGGATGTGTTTTTATTGCCACTAGTTTGATCACCAAAATATTTTAAATAATGGGAAACTTTTTATCTCTCAACAGTTTTTGTGTAAACTGTCACATTAGTTAGTTTAACAAATTGAGTCTTTTCATGTGTGAAAAGACCTTTTACAATTTCCCATTTTGCTATCCTCTTTTTGCCTTCAGAAGTATCTTCAATAATCCGATTATTCCAAATACTTTTAAAGAAAGTTGACATAATCAAAAAGTACAAGCCATTTTTAGTAGGCCAAGTCTTATAATATAACAGTGCTGCTCAGCTCAGGTACACTTCTTGCTGTATTGGATGTATCATGTGTTGTGCCATATGTGTCAGACTTCATTGTTGTGCACCATTTTCTGCAGTCTGGTTGAAGCTCCACCCAAGCACTGAGACAGGGTTACAAAGAGGAAAGAAAATGAACAAAGAAACAACACAAAGGGCAAACTTTTAGGGGGGTGGGGGCATTGCAACCGCCTCTTTAGCATTATGGCTATCTAGCACTATTTCCCATTCTCACTCCCAGACTTTCAACTCTGCTATAGTGTATGAGTGGGAAATTTACCTCAGGGTTCGGCTCTTCCACTCAGCTGATTTGTTCTCTAGCATGCATCTAACTCAAAACTCAACTGCTGGGCTGAACTTGTCCGTTCTAGTCTCGTTTTGCAGGGTTAGTCTCATCTGTCTGTCATCACTTTATCCTCCCAGGCTGATGTGCTCATCCTCAAAATTCAACATGTTTATATTTCTATCACTCCCAGATATAGAGGCCATCCAAATCTAGAAATTTAAAATATTGCCAGACTCTGTTACCAGAATACACTCAGAAGAATAATAAAATTTTAACCTTTTCAAGGGTGACTGAAGTGATGTGCACTTAAGATATTCATTAACTGACCATTCTCACCTTTCCTAGTTCATCCACTATTCCTTTGATATCACCACACATACACAAATACATCTGCATAGATATGTCTAACTCCCATGCAGACATATACACCTTAACACAGAAATACCTACATTGATATAGACACATATACACCTAGCTATGCCCGCCCACACATAGATGTACTTATAATACTCTACTTATCTGGCCACGCATGCCTGCAACTATACACACAGGCATTATTGCACTTTATATATATACCCAAGCAGAGGGTGTCACCATCATAAAGTGTCAAATTTTTTTTTAAAAGTTTGATTAGTCCTGTTGTTATCACATACAATTGCAATTACTTGGCCATTTAACTGTTTGATTACATCAACAATATATGAAACTTTTTCATATAAAATAAAATCTGCCTCTAATTAAGCAATGAGGATCATTTTAAATAAAAATTCTGTTATATAATAATAGAGATGTTACAAAATATTCAAATGTCCTAAGAATATCAGAATCATGTTTTGTCCCTATACTTTGTGGTGACATAGCATTAATTTATTCTTTTAGAATATTTTCTTTTTTATCAATGCTGAAACATTAATACTCATTAAAAATTGTTGTATGCATACCAGCATGGTAGCATTCAAATCTTAAATTTTCAAAAACATGGGATTACCTCCAGTAAAGAAAAAAATATATCCACAGATTGGGTGAATTGCTGACACAAAATCCAAATTTTCAAACCTGATAATTATTTTCTTTTTCTAGAAACTGTGGTAACTCATCATTTTGCAAGGAAACAGAAGTTTTATTTGGTGTTGATTTTGGTTGAGCACTTGGTAATAAAACTTGATGGTAAATGATCAAATACTGGTGGGGGATTTTTCAGTTGTACATTTCCTCTAATAATCACCATTTCATATTCAGATGCCTTTCACAAACAAGTGTTTGTCAGGGGTATTTAGATATTGACGGTCATTTTTGCTCATTCTGATCTTGGGGAAAACAAAAAACACAAACCTTATTTTGATCATCATAATTGCCATGACAACCTGTCACACAACACTTTTTAACCATTATGAGAAAGATTTTAGGGTACTGAAATTAAAAAATATTAACTAAAATATTAGTTTGTAAAAATCACATGGTGCTTCTAAAAAGTGTATGAACCATAAATTCGTAGGTTTGGAATTAAGAATTTAAAGTTTATATGAATGTAGGAATTTATCATTTTTTTTAGAAGCTAACATGGATTAGAAAATACCAGGATAAAGGAATTTATGATTCAGAAAATGAAATTTATCCTTTCATGGAGATGGGAAACAAGTAGGAATTTAAAATCATCAAAACACAGATTAGTGCAGTTTTAAGTCATCTAAATTACAGGTTAATTGTCTTGCATGTTAATAAAATGGTCAGACGTCTTTTACGGTATATTCTTATTATTGGCATCTCAGGAGACTGAGGCAAGATTGATGGGTTGCAAAGATTTCCAGAGACAGCACTCTTTCTCTGATCTCTTGCCGTTGCTGCAAGTTGACCTCTCCTACTGTTGGTTTCTGCAATGTTCCTATAAACAGTATGATCAATGGATTTTACTTTATTTGATTATAGAATTGTGGTCAGATAACAATTATAATTTTCAAAAATTTCTATGATGGAGCTTTTTCAGTTTATTATCCATTCCTTTTTTTTTTCATTTTAGTTAAAATTTTTACAATCGGGTTCAGTTCGTTATGTTAAAATCAACCTAAAACAATCATCTACTTTACTGCCAGTGGAATGAAAAATGGGGTAACTTTTCGTTGTCTTTAAGGAATTGCAATTACATGGTTCCAAGTACTTCCATTTGTTTCAGGGTTCATTTTACGTTGAAGTTACATGGTGAACCTCTTTAAAATTTTTGGATAATAAATTATCCAAAAGTATTATCATTAACAATAATATTTTGCATAGCCAAGTTAAATGTTAAATTTTCCCAATATTTTAGATTAATGTAAACTGTTATATTAACTGGCATTTTACAATTAAATAATTATTCGACAATCTTCAATTTGGCATTGTATAATAAAATATAAATTATATTATAGTGTGGGGGTTCTGTTTTGATAATGGTCTGTTGTAAAACTTTTTTTCCTTTTATGTCGATTACACAAATTGAAGATTGTCAGAAATAGATTTCATAACTCATGAAAATATTGAAAATTCACAATCACAATATTTCAGAGATTTTACAATTAAATAAGAATTCATTCTTGCATCACAAATTACAATGTATAAGTCTGAGAAACTCTAAATTTTTAGTTTCATTGCAATGTTGAATTTGACGATCACAATATTTAAGGGTGAGACTTATTTTAAAAGGGGTTTACAGTAATAAGTACCTCTGTAAAGCAAAGCCAAATTCAAGATTGCCACAAATGTATTTCCTCTCATCTTGAGTTTCATGAAAATCTTGAAATTTCACAATATTTCAATTTAGTTAAGTTATTTTAAGAGATTTTACAATTAAATAATGTTTTTTTCTACATTGCAAGTTACAATATATAGTCAATAAAACTACCAAAAATAGTATTTTATGTTAGTTTTTAGCACAATCTTTTTTTCATAATATCTAATGGTAAGACTTATCTAAAAAGGGGTTTACAATTAAATAATTCCTTTCTCCAACAGCAATTTATAAATACAAGATAGCCACTTATGAATTTCAGTTTTAAAATCACGTGATTTTTTAAAATCTTTCCTCTTCATAATACAGTAAAAATTATATTTCATTTATTTGTAGGACAAATATTTAAGCAAATAAATCAAATAAAGTCTTTAAAATTAATATTTTATTTATTTAAAAAAATTATTTTTAATGTTTTATTCCTAAAAATTCACGTTTATTTAAGTTCAGATTTCTGGAATGAAACTTAGTTTAGTTTAGTTTTGCAGGTTTCCCATGAATTAATTTTACTGTCCTCAGATGAACTTGAAGGTAAATATTAACATTCTCGTTAAAATTTACCCATATTGGTACTGATAGTCTATCTGCTACCAAATTCACGCATATAGGTGACTAACAAATAAACCTAACCTTTTATAGGTATTGATGATTTTTGTTATGAAGAACAATATATAGAAAAGTATTAAATTTAAATTGACTTTGTGACTTTTTTTTGTTGCAATATTCACAAGTAAAGATAAAATGACAAATTCAAATGAAATAAATTAACATTAAGATTACTTCAGTATTCTTAAATAAAATGTAAAAAGAAAAAGAAAAAATCAATTTCTTATTTGATACCAACAACTTTTGTATGTCCCAGTGAAAGGAGATTGTTGAACAGTTGTCTTTTATTTCAAGATCAGAAAATGTATTTATTCTTTTACTAAGATTGGGTCTTCCCATTTGAGCATATGAAATAATCAATTTCAAGGAAAGCTTTCATAACATCATACTTTGCAAGTATCTGGCTGCCAGATATTCATGATGAAATGAACAGGGAGAAACACAGGAAAGCAAGGATCACTTTTCTTACTCTGGATTCAGATCAAATTCTTTAGAATTTCTACAAACAGCATATTAAAATATCAAAGAGCCATAGCCTACTTGGCTATGTCTATGAGTTAAGGTGGTGTGGGCATGGAGTCAACACCTGGTTACTGACAGTTTCTCACTTATGCAGCCTTCAGACCAAATCAGCTAAACAAATTTCCCCATTTGGTCTGAAGATCACATGCGTGAGAAACTGTCAATAACCAGGTGTTGACTCCATGTCCATGCTACTAATATATATATATATATATATATATATAAAAATCAGCCCATAGCTGAATTTGTGATTAACACCAAATTAACCATCATCCACAGTGATGAAATTGCAGCCACCAAGAAAAAAAAGTTAACATTTACCACTGCACATTAAAAATTGAAAGTAATTGTGCATGTTAATGTTGTGTGGGTGGGGCATAGCTACCAAACACTAAAGATTTTTTTTTCTTTCTTTAGATTCCATCACAAGTTTTGTATTGGCTGACAAATTGACAGTTCGTGTAAACAATTTGATAAAATCAAATTCTCATGACATTGTCAAAGTGTCTTGGTTTCAGAAATGTACCCAGGCTTTCAAATGGTTTCCATGGTAAGTCTTTTTAAAAACCTCATTCACTAATGGCATAAATTACAGATCAAACTTTGGAGCTTTTTATCAGTTTTCATTACAAAAAAGATAAAAATGGCATATTCTGGCCATGTTTTCAATATAGGAAAAGGAAAGATAAAGCAATATAGTTTGGCCATTGGAATGTGATATCTTCAAGTCAGAAGACATTTTATTAACTAATCTTTAACATTCAACATAAATAAATGCTAGACATTTTTAGTGATATTCTTTTTAAAATCAACATGACTTAAAACTACATTAGAAGTAAACAATTTAATTTCCCATTCAGGACACCGCAGGACATGGTCCATGCTTCTGAAAAAACCTTGGCAAATTTTCAAAAGGATTTTGATGAATTTGGTGACAGCTACACCCAAATATCAACCATTGAAAACCTGATACAAGTATTTAATAACATTGAACAAGTAAGGATGGACTTATTTACTCAATAAGGAAGAAAAAAAAAAGTTATTTTTGCCTTTCGTTCAAATAGTAATTAATTATGAAGTTAGTTTTGACCGACATCTGTAATTTTTCTTCCAGGTTGGTTACCCTCAGCTAACATCTTCTGAAATAGCCGAGATCGAAGGAGAATATTTTTTGGATGATTCTCCATATGGATTATTTAGATTGTGCAGGTTACAATGGTTTTTTTTAATTTTTACTCCCCTTTTTAATAACACTAGGGAACACGATTTTGGTTGAGTTGGATTTGACTTTTTTTTTTTTTTTACCTCTGAATCCAAAAATGACACCAGTGTTTCTATATCACATCAACTTTTTCAGCTATGGGATACCCTCAATTTTTCTCAAAAACCATAGAAATACAGCATCTAACAAATTTGTGCTTATTTTATAGTATGTTTTAAATATTTATATGTAATGGGAAATAATAAAACATTACACGGGGCATCACAAATTTGAGTTATTAAAAAAAGTTTCAAATCTAACTTTTGGACTGTCCAAAAAAAATTACCTGTTTTTTCTCTATCAACTTTTTAAGTAACAAAGATACCTCTCTTGGTCTCAAAAACCATTAAAATACTGCATGTAACAAATTTTCAATGGAAAATTAAATGCTTAACTATAAATTCATCTTTTTCATACAAAGGATATTGTTCCTCTAAGTCAAATTAATACCACCAGCCAAGATGTTAATATTGCAATTGAGCATTTTGTGGTTATCCAATTTCTGTGTAATTCTTTGCTCATGCATTTCCAAGAAAGATCTTGTCAGAACCAAGCATGCTTGGTTCTTGACATTATCCTGATGAAATGTTCATCTTTGATAACTAGCCGAATCTGTAGGCCATCAAACACACAGGCCTTGATTTTTTCAACTGACAGGCCAGGAAATTCCAAGTTAGCAATGCTTTAATGAATTGCTTCAAGAAACCTAGTTTCATGTGCAAGGTTTTCTTTAAATCAACAAATGGCTCATGTAGAATGTTGGATCAACAGGTTTGAGGTCAGATCTTGGAGTTCTTTGACTGGGAATCAACCTCGTCACCAGATCTGAAAAATTCTTTCCTTTTCAATAAAATAATCAATGCAATCAGTTTAACAGTGCTAGAGAAAAACCTTGACATGATAGAAGAAAACTGACTGTACTTTTGAAATTAGTATGCCAATATTAGTCTAAACCAAACTCAATAGAAATGATGTCCAAAATTGTTCCCCAGTGTAATCGACATAAAAGGAAAAAAAGTTTTACAACCAGACCATTATCAAAAACAGAACCCCCACACTATAATATAATTTATATTTTATTATACAATCATTAATATTAATTAAATTTACCAATAAAATTAACTACAGAAAAGTTTTTTTTTTTTTTTTTAAAGAATTTAAACTCCATGAAAAGCATAAACAAAATACAGTTTAATACACAAACATCTTCAAATAATTTATGTGGTTTTCTTGTTTGTAAATAATTCTCGTGAAATATATATATATTTATATTACACACACACAATACAGACATGTATTAAGTCTTGTTTTAATAATGTGGACCGTTTAAATGTTGCATACTTAGTTTCTGAAAATATATATAATAAGTCTTTATTCTATGTATTATTGATTTTAAAATAATTTAAATATTCATGGATAAACTTATGCAATTCCTTCCTGAGTGTATTGTGATTCAAGTAATAGCATAGTTTGGTTACAGACATAAGATTTAGAACACTATGGATTGGAGAAAAGGTGTGTGTGTGTATATATATATGTGTGTGTGTATATATATATATATATATATATATATATAGGAATAATTGTAACCTTACTTTACTTTGTCAGGGTTTATATTGACAACAAATTGGACCCCAGTGTGGCTACTACACAAATTCCTCATTCACCTTTGGACCTATTGACCTTAGAACTCCGCTATTTTGGAGCTTCTGTTGCACCAACCTTAGAAGATAACATATCTCATGTTATCATAGACAAAAAGTGAGTTTCTTTTTAAACAAATTTTAATAGTGCTTCTTATACCAGAAATTGTTAACCTTATTTTAAAAATAAATCTTGTACATCTAATGTTATTCATTTGAATTGAAAATTAATAATTTAACTTTGCTTTGTTCTATTAAAAAAATAGCCTACTAAAATTCTCAAAAATAAGAAATTTTCATCTTTCTCTAAACAGAATTGGCCATGGCAATTTGATCTTTCAAATCTTTTTCTTTACAGTGACCTCTCAAGGCTGGAGTTGTTTAAAAATTGCCGTCGTCAAAGGACCAAAAAATTTCACATTGTTACTTCAGATTGGATAAAAAATTGTTTATCAGAAGGAGAAATAATTCAGGAAGAAGCTTACAATTTGTAATAGAAAATTGGCATTCAATTTGCCTTTCTGTTGGATAATAAAAGACAAGAATAATATGCATAAATAAATAAAATATTTTCAAATTATTGTGCCTCATTGTCAATTTATAAACAACAAAATTCTTATATTTTTTGCTATTTGTTTATTTAGCATGCATCATGTTAAAAAAAAAATAAAAATAAAGAAAGTCAGACATGACAAGTACAAGCAGACATGATGTCTAGTGTCAGTCATACAGGTCGTTGTTTGTGACACATGCTTGGGCAAAACATAACCCCCCCCCCCTTACACATGCCAGCAAATATCCCAATGGATTAATTAAAATTTGTTTTTAAGCCTAACTGGCTTTTCAAACCTGTTGCTGCTGCTACACAATTTACAACTTTAATGAATGAATAATTGAATTTTTTCGGGGGGGGGGGGGGGGTAAGTGAAGAGTTAAAAGCTTCCAGTGAGAAAAGAGACTGGCATTAAATTTGCTTTTTTTGTGGACAGAGGAAAAGGAAACGATGTGCTTATAAGCAAATCAACATAAGGCAAACCTATTGTCAAGAACAGAGGTCGAAATGTAGGACCAGACACAGAATTATCATTACCTTAGCTGTAGTTTATTTTTAGATTTTTTTTTTTTTTTTTTTTTTTTTTTAAATATGGTTGGACATAACTCAGTAAGGACAAGAATGGGGGGTGAGGAAGAGTCACTGACAACTTATAATTTGCTCATAATCTAAGGTGGATTCTACACTGACTGGCCCTACAATCCCCTGCTATTGTACAATGGGAATGTTTAAAAAAAATAAAAAAAGGGTTGTTTTTTTTGGGTTTTTTTAAATTTCAGCCTGCCCCCTCCACTCTCAAACTATGACAACCACCATTGCACACTTGAACCCTAAAGAAAAGAAAAGGAAGGAAAGACAAACTTGAACAGGTTTTCAGTCCTTACAAATAGAAGGGAGGGAGTAGCAGTCTAAAATGATAAAAATGCACACAGTTACCAAGTTCAGCTCCAGAGATTTACGAAGAGACAAGTGGAAAATTATAAGGAAAAATTATCAATTATTGCTAACATGAAGAAAAAGTTTAGTAGGTTATGTTGATAAATTCTAGTAAATTTCATTGATTCTTTAAAAAGAAGCCAAGAAATTTGAAAAGAAAAATGGAGCTATTTTTTTTTTTCCTCACCAAAAGGGAGGAAGGAAATGTGTTTGGAATAGCTAGGACCCAAAATCCATTCATCAATCAGATTATTTCTTGTACCAAAATGAAAGACCCAACACTTTAAACAATATATCTCCTTTACTTCCGACAGTACTAAGTGACAACAACCAAGCTGAGATACTCTTTTCCAAACAAAAAATATATATATAAAAAGAAGCAGAGAAATTCTTTCTGGTCAAAACCAAAATATTGTTTACTAGAAAATAATTTTAACAAAAAAAAAAAAAATTATAATGTAGATTGTGACGATTACTTGAAATTCAAGTTACTCAAATTTTTGTTAAATTTTGAACAAAAATAATTTACAAAGGAAATAAACTTATATCACAGATTTCAAATTAGCCAATTTTAAAGCTATTTTTATGAAAAGGGAATGAATGTAAATTTCTTGACTTGGTTCAGAAAAGTTCCAGGCTCAACCATTAAATAAACTACACCAAGAACTTGAAAGAAAAAAATAAATTCAAAGAAAGCATGTAAAGAAATAAATTTCACTTTCAAAAATAAGGATTTATCAAAATTAAAATATATATATAAAGTGAATAAATAAAGTTTTGTTTGGAGTAGTGAATTTCATAAATAAAATAAGGGCCAGTTATAGCAGTAGCAACAACAAAAACAACAAAAGTGACCAATGTTGACACTAAACCCAAGAGAAAACCTGAAGAGTAAAGAGAGAAACTGTAGCAAATAACAACTTGGAAATTCTTTCAAGGAATGTGTAGAGAGTAAAATGCACAGCATCCCAAAATGTCAACAAAACCATTGTGGTGGATTTTTTTTCCTCCTTCAAGTATTGTCTTTCCAAAGAGGAAGAAGAATGGCAAGCAAGCATACACACACTTATCCAAAGGAAGGAGCAGGCATTATCAGTCTGTCATAGTAATCAAGCTGGTTCTGTTTCCCCAACATATTTTTAAATAAAATGGCTTCTCTTTTATAATTGTTATTGTTATCTTCATTTCTCTCACTCATATCTAACAAGGAAGGGAAGCTGATTTTAAAAGTATTTTACTCTTCAACAGATGTTTGGTTTTCATAACAGTAGCATAACAGGCAACAAGAATGCTGTTCACACACACAGATTACTGACCGGCATGTTACAACTTGTGCCAAATCTTCAAAGCTAATTAAGGCCATCTGCACAATAGCCGCTATGGTGGTTGCCATTGCCTTCACACAAGAGTCCTTCATACCCCCCTCCCCCTCCCAGCAGGCATGTGATCTGGTTTAAAAGTCATGTGTAATCAAAAGGCCATGTTTGTGGCCCCTCTTTGGGACCCAATTTGTGGCTGGATATTAATCAACAGGTCTTTTTTCATGCATGTTCTAATCTTTTAGTGTGTGTGTGTCTGAGAGAGTGTGCTACATGTGGCTATGTGTACATGCATATATCACATTAGTTTGGGTATTCATTTATTTTAAATGTATAAGTGGCCAGCCACAGTGTGTGTGTGTATGTATGTATGTATGTGTGTGTATCACACACTCTAGAATGACAAAAAGGGTTAAGTATAATTACAACTGCTGGTTGGGTGACAAAAATGATAAAATAAAATAGAAAATTATATATTTCAATTTCAAATAAAGGAAGAAATAAGAGTAATAAATGGAGGAGGAGGAGAAGTGCTTATTGGTAAGAATAAATTATGCCTGATGACTGCTATAGCTGCGTGCTGTGGTGGTGGTTGTGGTGGTGGCATCAATAATGTTTGTTGGTTGGCAGAGGCAGGATGCAGACACTGTAGGACAAGAAACACGTAAAAATCCCTCCCGATGACAATCCCTCCCCCATGAAACTGAGCTCAAGTAAGTTGGATTCTTCCCCCATTTCTCTTTTGGACTTTTTTTTTGGGACTTTTTTTTAAACTTTAAGATATTTTTTTCTGTTTTTGTTCATTTCCTTCCTTTAATTTCATAGACTGCTGCAGGGACACCTGACAATCCCCAAGTAGTAATAATAGTATTTAGTAGTAGTAATAATAGTAGCAATTAGGTCATAGATGGATCTAAATCTTATCCACCCCCCCCGGTTTGTCACTTGTAATAGTAGTAGTTATCATTGTTAAACTCCTCCGATCTGGGGAACTGTCGTCTGCAGGGACCCACCCCCCTCCTGACTTAGCTGAGCTGGCCCTACCCTCCCCTACGCCAACCCTTGTACGGACGGCCCCCTGGAGTAGTAGCCATTAGATTAAGGCTGCTGCTGCTGCCACTGTAGTAGCAGCTACTGCTGCCGCCGCCGCTGCCCCGGTTGCTTGATGACCATCCCTAGAACCCCTTCCCTAAAAGAAGAAAAAAAAAAAAAAAAAAAAATTAAATAAGAGGCAAACAATTCTCATTTGAAGATCTAAGAAAAAATTTTTCCAAAACAATTTTGGATTATAAATTTCTATGGAAAATTATATATACTGGTAAAACACAAACATGAAAGCCAAAAAATTATTGAAGTTCAATTTACAGCAGGTAAATAAAGCTCAACAAGAAATTAGGGATTGTAGGTAAGTTTATTATAAGAGCAATGGATTTACTAGCAATATAGTGGGTTTAAAAACTACCAAAATTCCGACACTATGATGGGAATAGGTATATGCACAGTTTGTATAAAAATTGTATTGTTCTGCGCAACAGGGGAAGAAAGAAAGAAAGATAAAAAATTTTTTTTTTCTAAACAAAAACGGTGGCCATTTGCAATATTAATACAATATAGAACTGTTCCATACAAACGAGTGTCATTATAATCATGCAATTATGGGTATTGTAACTTGACCTATTCTAAAAAAGATATAACCTCTGAACTTTCCAAAAGCAAATCTACATTTGAAATCATTTCTGAATTTTTGAGATGAGGCTTGATAATTTGTATTATTCAGACTATTGTCCTCATCTTTGTTATCTGCACAATTGTTCATATGTCATATGGATTACATATCTTTTGAATCTTTTCAGCCAAGCCTTTGACATTACTCATAGCTAATGTTATGCTCGCAGGATAATTATGATGGAGGGTATCCCTTAAGCTGTCCATTTCCTTATCGTCACTACTGATGGTTTTTGCCTGGTGTTGTAGGCAACAGACAATTCCTTTCTTTACATTGAATAGATAGTTGAAGTTGAGGTACTGTCCGGTGAAAGTAGGACAATGATAGAGATGTACCGAATCCTTGCTGTGCGAATTATTAACACATCTAAGAAGGACAATTTGTTGTCTTGTTCCTTCTAAATTGTGAACTATATAGACGGGTGGATTGAGTTCACATGATCAATTAGTATTTGAACATCTTCCTGATGGAGCCAGAGAATGAATGTGTCAACCACATATCTAAGCCACATTGACAGCTATAGTGGTGTAGATCCTATTGCCATCTCTTCAAAGTATTCTATGTATATATTGTATACATTAAAAATATTCAAAATAATTGGTAGATATCTCCAAATTGTGAAAAGATTTGTTGCAGCTCCTATGTAAGAGGGTCACTCAATGGTCGTTTCGTGACGTTCTTTGTCACAAATGAAATGTGAAGCTGTAAATAACTTCAGCCTGACCACTGAAACACTTTTCAGGAGCACCGGAGAAGTGAAAGTTTTCAGGAGCACTGGAGAAGTGAAAGTGTCCAGAAGTACCTCTGAAAATGTTTGGGACATAAGTAAAACCAGTGACAAAGCCTCAACTGACAAAGTACACATACAAATGTGTTTGAAATGTGTAATTGAAAACATGAAAGTCAGTCTCTCAAAAGTTCTCTTCACAGATGAAAATTCTGCAACACTTGATGGCCTTGATGTTGGGTCGTAAATGGTATCATGGTTAATCCGTGGAAACTGTCTGAAGGTACAAAAATAGCCTCCCCCAAATAGCATCTAGGCTAAAAAGCAAAGAATCACCTTCAGGAGATCCATCATATTTATGCAAGATATTGCTCATTTGCATTCAGTGCATAAAACTGCAGAGTACCTTCTGTGGACCTCAGAGATGAACTGGCTGGCCAATTCTCCAGATTGAAAACTTATGGACGTTTCTGAAATGATGTGTTTATGAGGATAGATGCCAATTTAGAAACAAGGATGACTTATGATAGGAAATAGTCAACTTATCATGTGAAATTACAACAGAGGAGATCCAGAAATTGACAAGTTTAATGAACCAGCACCATTTCCAAGTTATTTATATTAAAAAAAATAAATAAATAAATAAAAAAATTTTTTTTTTTAAATTTTGCTGTCAAAATTCAAATAAAGGTTTTCTTTCTAATAAAAATGAGTTTCTAACAGTTAAATTCAAATTAATTCAAATATTTAAGGGTGTTTCTTTTGGGATGGAGGAGGGGGAGGAGGAGGGTTTTTTTGCTTTACGACTGCATAAAAAAATATAAATCATTAATTAATATTATATTATAATCATATCTTTTGTTACAGAGTTTATTTTTAAGCAGGGGAGGGGGATAAGCAGGATTGATGAAACTCATAATGAAAATCAGACATGTGCAACCTAAACCGGATACAGTTAAATATACAAACATCTTCAAATTCAAATGTAGATTATGTGACTATTTCTTGTTTGTAACTAATTTTCTTGTAAAACTATACATTAGATAACTAAATGTATATTAAAATAAAACTATATAAATCAACTAGAAAAACGTGACCCATTGGGTCACCCATTAAGATCAGAAAAGAACTGGGTTTGCAAAGCAAGTTAATTTAAGATAAGAAATAGGGACGGAGAATTAAAAAAAAAAGAAAAAAAAAAGATTTTGTAAAATTTCTAAGAAAGGGAAAGTTTGAACAAATTTAAAATGGACCCGATTCTTGAAATTCTATAAATAGGTACGGTGTTGAGAAGCTAAGTTGTGGGAATGACTGAAAATCATTTTTTTTATGTGATATCAAAAATAACATCAAACAAAACTAGTGAAAAAAGTTTTGAAAATAAAGTAAAATGTTTTTATACTTCTTTAGTAGTAAAATTAAAAGAAACAAAAAAACACTATTGACAATTTTTACCATGACAGAAGTGAAAGAGAAGCAGAAGATTGTTATTAGCTAAAGAGAGTGGTAAACAGATTTCTCCTGGCTGCTGATTTAGTGGTGGTCGCATGGGTTAAGAGTTGTGTATTCTCACGCTTTACGCTCATTGCACTCACAAGATATACTAAGAATTTAATAGCGAGGAGAATGAAATATATAGAGGGGGGTGGTAATTGATAGATAAGATAAGTGAGAGATGGGTTACTTAGTGAGTTAATTGCAAATTAAAACAATGAAATTAATTATTTTTCAAACAATTCAATCCCACAAGTAAGGAACATTTTAGTATTTAATTTTAGGCATTAAACTAAAACAGAAAAAAAGCCTTAGGGAACCAAAGATTGATTCGCTCAGCTTTAGTATAAAAGATAATACCAGGCATGTATTGATTAAAACTTGTTTCAACAATGTGGAACATTCAATGTTGCATATTGCATTGCTGAGCATATATAATACAAGGCTGTTCTTTATTCTATGTATTAAGGATTTTGACTATAAATTAAATACTCATTGACAAACTTACATAATTCCTGAGGGTATTTGTGAGGTAGTTGCAGTTACAGACACTGAATCTATATATATCTATATATATATATATATATATAATAAATAAAAACACCTACCATCTTTGATGAGCAGCCTAGATGATCAAACACCATAATTAACAGCAAGCCGTTCCCTGAGTGGCTGCGGAAACTGGTCAGAGAACTTGGCCCAATTTTCATCCCCGACCTGTTGCTTGAATCCATGCAGAATCTAAAAGAGGAAAGAGGGGGGGAAAGATTTTTAAAAATAGTATGGAAATTGATAATTTCAATCTGTTAGAAAAAAAAACAAAAACCTCACACCAAGAACAAGTTTTATTTTGTGGCATTACACTTAGGAAGTAAAGGCTATCCTAACCATTCAAGATATCAAGTAGAAATTTTGCTGAATCAACATTTTCTGATAACCTTTCCATTTTTGAACTCCACAATATCACAACCCTTAGATCTTCTGATTACCTGGCCAAAAATTAACAAAATTTGATATCCTTACAGATTTTTTAGTCAAGGAACCCAAATATTACTTTAGAAGTTTACAGATAGTAAAGAAAAAAAAGAGAAAAAAATCAGTTTTCTAACACATCACTCAATAAGTCGCGGGCCTGACTTATAGAAAGCACCACTAATAAATTAAAAACAAAAAAACGTAATTTTTATTAAGTACTAACCTTCAAATGGCACATGTCAAAATTTGAGCCCAATTGGATTATTAGTTTACAAATTACAATTATTTAAGTAAAGCTACTGTTGCAAATTTTCAAAACAATGGAAAAATCTTAATTTTGAGTATTGATAAAGCATTGCTTTCTGAAGGGAAAAAAGAATATTGTTCAAGCAAAGCAATGGCTTGATAAGTTATTCAGACTGCTCCATCGGAAACAACAGTTAAGAGGTGGTATGCTGACTTTAAACGCAGTTGTACAAACACATATGATGCTGGACGCCCAAATTCGGCAGTTGTTCCGGTAAACACCAAAAAAAAAAACTCCTTTTGGCCAATCATAAATTGAATTTGCATGAGATAGCAGAGGAATTGAAGATATCAGAAGGCAGAGTATTCACCATTTTGCATGAACATTTGTCAACAAGAAGGAGGTGTTCAAAGTGGGTGCCACGTTTGCTCAGTCAATCAAAAACAGCATGTTGACAATTCAGTGTGTTATTTGCAACCTATTCAACGTAACAAGAATGAGTTTTTGCATAAATATGTGACAATGGATGAAACATGGATCCACCACTTCACTCCGGAGTCAAATTAGCAGTCAGTTGAGTGGACAGCAGCAGGTAAAAGCTGTCCAAAGATGCAAACATCAGCAGGCAAGGTTTTGGTCTCCATATTTTGGGATCGATTACCTTGAGAAAAGAAGAACCATCAATAGCGAATATAATATAGCATTATTGGTGCATTTGAAGCCCCCCCCCAGGCCACAAATGAAGAAAAAGTGCTCTTTCACCAAGACAATGCACAGTTGATCGCAACAATGGCAAAACTACATGAATTGCACTTTAAATTGCTTCCGCAACCACCCTATTCTCTAGATTTGGCTCCCAGCAACTACTGGCTGTTCACAGACCTCAAAAGAATGCTCCAGGGAAAGAGATTTGACTCCAATGAAGTGATATCGGAAACCGAGGCGTATTTTGAGGCCAGAGACAAATCGTTCCACAAAACAGGCATGGAATTGTTAGAATTGGTTTATCATCCTAGAAGGAGACTATGTTGATGATTAAAGTTGAATTTTGCCTAAAAGTTGTTTTATTAATTGAGCCCAGGACCTATTGAGTGATGTGTTATAAGGGGGGGGGGTAATAATGAAGTAGATAGCCACCCTCACAGAAATATCTTCTGTACCTAAAAGTAGCAAAAAGGTGGCACATTTGAAAACTAGAGTATTTTTGATGTCAGAAAACTTCTTTTGTACCTAGAAACTTCAATTAAAACAAGCATGTAGCATGCCTTTATAATAGTTTTGGTGGGTTCGTCTAGGTTCTTGAAATTGACATTGCACTAATGGATTTCAAAATAGTTTCTACATCCTCATCAATCAGCAAATTCCTTTTCCTGACTTAGACATGAAAAGACATGCTAGGCCCCTAATGTTAACATTTTGCAATCTTTATACTCCAGCTACAACTTCAGGATGCATGCATATCCTTCAAAATGATGAATATAATAACTGGACTGGGAGTAGTATATATATATATATATATATATATATATATATATATATATATATATATATATAAAAAGACAGGTTGGCTGCCCCCAGCTGTGATTTAAGGCTGTCTGCAAGTATTATTGTAAGTCCTTTAATATCAACCCTGCCAGCTGGGAAAATTTGGCTTAGGATTGCATGCAGTGGCGGTGGGCTCTCCATAGTGGGCTATTCATGTCCAAGTCACCCTGGCAAAACACCATGAAGCAAAGAAGTCCAAGAGAAACTAACAGCAACAGATCCCTCCACATGTGACATCCATAGCCAAAATTTTTAAAAAAAATATTGGCCTTCAGTTACATCCTAGTGCAGCACCTTCTGTAACTTCAGAACATGAGAAATCTAGGGTCTACTTAAATCTCTTGATGCTAAACTTCAAAACCAGAAAAACCTTTTCAATCTATAATGCAAAATTATTTCTTTCTAAGTTTTTAAAATCTTCATGATTAGGAAAATGTTGATGCAATACAGGAAATTCTTTCAAGTTGGAATAAATGTGCATAGTTTTTATTTTTGCAATGCATATTCAAACCAATAAAATTGAAATAAAAAGTTTTTTAAACTTTAGGAATGAATTCCAAATACTATGTAATGTTTTTCAATGTTGTTTACTTATGGACTTAACCTTTAGCAGAAGGAGTCAATATTAGATCATAATAGCAAAATTATCATTAATGAGGATTTGAGGAAGGAAAAAAAAAAAACCAAAAAAAAAAAAAAAAAAAACACTTAAGTAGTTTAGAATTAGTAACTATATGAGAGAGTTATGAAACCCGTTGGGATTAATTCCCCAAATACACAAAGGTTTCACATTTTGCTACTGTTAGAGGCTGAAGATATTTTCAAATTTATCAGTGGTGTCGGCAATATACCCCCCTCCCCTTCCGAAAACTGCCAATACCTTCTTTTTGGTTACTCCTTATCTGGATTCCTTAAAAAAAAATTTTTTTTTAATAAATAAATAAAAACTACTCATAACAATTTAACTTTTGGCGAGTGTTGAGAACGAGTTCAAAAATGGAAATGTCAGTCTTCAGAATTGCAATATCAACATATCAAAATGGGGAGGAGAAAAAAAAAGGGGGGGGGTTGAATTGACATGGAATATGTCAATTCAATCCTTCTGTTTAAAGCTTAGATAAGAATTGTGTACAGGTGGAAAACAAATATACAAAATTCTGCATGAATGGTTTCCAAAGCAACAATTGTGATAGATCCACTTGTATGTAATAGAAGGGTTATTATATATTTGCCCAAAACCTCAAATTTGAATACATACAGTAAATTGGAAAGTGATGGGATAAAGACATTTAAGAGGTCTCACACCGTCTTAAATCTGAAGTAGATGGAAATGACAACAATTTGATGTTATCTGGTTAGTCATAGTACCTTATAGAACATTTCTTTTAGATCAGGTTTGGGGTGCACCCATGAAGCAACGGCATCACAGAAGAAAATAAAATCCTGCACAACACCACCTGGGTTGACATTGATCATGTTGCAGACACCACGGAAAGCAGAGTCTTTTTCTTCGTTGTCTCTGATGTTACGAAGGGAAGTGCACCTGTAGCAAGTAATATCAAAGAAAAAAGACATTTTCATGACAAAAAGATTCAAGTTAACTGAAAGAGAAAATGATTACAATCAATGGAAGGAAAAGATTCTGCAAGGGAGAATTACAATTTAAGGAAAATTTCAGTTTGGAAAATGCCAATACCTGTTTTGTACTCGTTAGCACAATTTGAAATCAACTGTTAAAAAATATTCACCCCCCCCCCCCACATCCAAAATTGAGTGAGATAAAAGGAGTTAAAAGAAAGGAAAAGAAAAAAAAAAAAAAAAAGGAAAAGAAAAAGAAAAAAAGACAGTAAGCAAAATTTAAATTTTTTCCACCATATCTTAGGAACAAATGAATCCCCCCCCCCTCCATTAGAAAAAAAAGTTTCTTTTTAAATTGGTTAATTCTATCTTAGTCACACATTGAGATTAAACTGAAAAAACATTGAACATCTTTATATAATAAGAAAAAAAATTATCCTTTTATTTATTCTGATGGAGGTCATCAAAATATTAGCTTAGTTTTGAAATTATAAAATTATCAAAATTAAAATTATTTTGTTCTTTAGGGATCATAGTTCAAAAAATGTATTTGACATACATTTAAAGGAAGGGGAAACAAAGATGGTATGCTTCCACTCTCGGGAGAAAGTGGGAGAAGAGAATAGGGAGAGATGGAGATGTCTTGAGAAAAATTAACAAAGAAAGGAAAAAAGTCTCCCCACAATCAGTTTCCATTAAAACAAGCACTTGCGGGAAAAAAAAAAAAAAAAAAAAATTATGAAAGTGCAAATAAGAATAACAATCCATTAAGTGCTACAAACCACAAGAAAAAAAAGGAAAATAACCAAAAAAAGAGGAAGGATTAAGAACAGTTTTTTTATTATTATTATTATTATTATTGATCCAATAAGTTAAAAGTTAACCCTTTCACTCCCACTGGCATATGCCAGTTGAATTTTATTTTTATTCTTAAATGTACTCAAAGCATAATTTTGCATGAAAAAAATAAATAAATAAAAATAAAAAAAATTGCTAAACAATTTCAATCCAACTTGGTAGTGAAAGGGTTAAAAAGGGATCACATTTTGTTTCAGTTCTCACCATCCAATGCTGGTTTCCAGTCATCAAAAACTGTCAATTGCTTTGATTTTAATTTTTCTCCTTTGGTTGCAGATGGACATCAATAATTGCCAATAAAATAGAGAGTTAAAACATTTTGGCAAATGCCCAAAGTTGTTTTCCCTTTGCATCTGTTATTCTATCCCTCTAAAAAGTCAAAGGGCAATCAAAATGGAGAGAAAAAAAAGTCATTAGAGGCAATCAGCAGATTTTAACATGAAATAAACCAGAAAAGCAAAACATTAAAGACAAAGTTACTGGTCTCTTGGAAATTCTGTTTATCACTGCAACCTAATGATCAGCTTGGATTTTTATTTTATTTTAAAATCAAAGTCAAAGGTTTCAAATTAAGTTGTTGCAAAATAGTTTTATGTTCTTTTAGTCATAAAAAATGACTTAAAAAAAAAAAAAAAAAAAAAAAAAAAAGACATGCTCAAGTCAACCTTCATATCATGCATATGAAAAGTTTACAACACAGAACCTGACTGTCAGCCTTTGAAGAAAAAACACTGTAACAGAATGGGGAAAGATCAACCAAGCAACTCCAGAGAATTCCTATTTCAGTGATGTTAACAACTGCTATACTTGTTTATTGCTTGGTTAAAAAGAAAAAAAAAAGATGGCAGTGGTGCATTTTACAGAGGAGAAATAGAAACAAGATTATATATATATATATATTGGAGAAAAAAAAAAAAAAAAAAAAAAAAAAAAAGACAAAAATATATAAAAAAGAAAATTGTGTATCAGCCCTGGAATTAAAAGAAAAAGAAAGGGGAGGAGGTAAGAACTATCATGTTGACCCAACTTCTAGGAACACCAAGTACAGGGTGGGGTAGAAACAATCTTTCTATACAGTTATTTAGAGCCAACATTCAGTCAAAGTTTGGCCCAATGAGAATAGATGGTTAATACACCAAAACTTTCTGGTTAAGGATAAACTAGGATATTTTACTGATTGGAAAATATAAATAAAATAAAAGGTTTCACAGGTGATATTTTGGATGAAACCAAAAAGACAACCTTTTACATGAGAGCAACAAAAAGGAGTACCACACTGCCAATTGAAGCATCAAACAAGCTCATCAAAAGAAATGGAGCATTGTGTCATTTCAATAAAAGGAAGTCTCTAAGGAGAAAAAAAAAGAAAAAAAAAATGCACTTAAGTTTGATGCCCTGAGAAACCAAATGAATAAAGTTAGAAAAAGATTCAGGTCTTAAGACTTCATATAACTAATTGAAAAAAAATTATTTTTGTTTAAAAAGAAAAAGGAGAAAAAAAAATGTTAAACATTTAATTTGGAATCCTTAAAATCCTCATTCTTCAGTGCCCAATCTTTAAGTAGGGACAACTATTCAAAGTTGTTTATATATATAATTATCAGGAGGAATAATTAGTAACTGCTCATTTTGTACACTTTAAGAAAAATGAACTGGAAGGGAGGAGTGGGAGAGAAAAGCCTAGGTATTTTTGTATCAAAAGACTGCTCCCCTTACACATAAGCACATAAAAAAAGAGAAAAAAAATTACAACAGAAAATAAAAAGGGAAGAAGGGTCATTTGCATAGTAAATACAAAAGACCCAACATTTAAAAAAAAATAAATAAATAAAAAAACTCTGGTGATGGGGGAAAAATTAAAAAAGGAAAGAAAAAAAATGTAAAAAAATCTCTGGTGAATAAGAAAATAAATTTTTTTTTTTTTAAGGAAACTGATTATGAGGAAGAAAAAAAAGAAAAGAAAAAAAGAAGAATATAAACCATATATAAATAAATTGTTATACTTATACTAACTTCTACACCGATCTACCCTGCACAAATAGAAAGCAGCATAGACAGAGATAGAAGCAGCATTAATACAGTAAGAATACATGACTGAAAAAGATGTAATTAAACAAAAAGAGAAAAGAGAATAGAAATAAAAAAAAGGTTTTACACACCACTGCCTGATAAACTGTTGTAACATAGGGGCGACTTCTTGCGGACATACTAAACCGAGGCGACCAATTGTTATCGCTATGTTACCATGGTGACAAGACGGGGATCAAATATATCGGGAAGAGAACAGAGAAAAAGACAAGTCAACAAAACATACAAATTAAATGCAATCAGGATGGATTCAAATTAATCAGCTGGAAAAAAAAAAAAAAAAAAAATCCAACAAAACTCAAATCACTAAAAAGAGAATCATAGCAACATTTACATTGCAGCACAAAAGCAGAAAAAAAAAAAAAAAAAAAAAAAAAAAAAAAGAAAAGAAAAGAGAGAGACAATGCTGTAAGTAAATGGGATTCAATAGATTCATTTAGAAGAGATCAAAGAGGAAAGATGATATATCCAATCTGGGACTGCTTCTCTTCCAAAGTTGTCTTGGATACTTTCCTCTCATCTACCAAGGGCAGAAGAGTGACTGCTGCATAAAGGGATAAGGCTGGAATAAGTTACAAGAAAATCTTAAGTGACAGTGTTGGTAGGGAGTGAAGGCATGCTGAGACTACAAAGTGACAAGTCACAACAGAGAAAAAATATCCACCGCCAGTTTTCAGCCCAGAACAAATTAGTTTCTTTAACAAGTTTTTGATTAATTTGATTTTATGGCAGGTCAAACCTTATTGGATTATTTTATTTGTTCTTTGTGGGGGATGGTAGTTACTTGTGTAGTTATTTGTAGGTGGTATTCTATATTTCCAACTTTTCATATTTATATTCTATTTTGAGTGTTGCTTTCTGTTGATAATTGAACATTCAGTATAGTTGTACATATTCAGTTGGTGCAATCTGGTGAAGTCAACATTTCATCTGAAGATTTGAAAGTGTGTGTGTGTGTGTGTACACTTCTAGGTCTATGGACCTATAGCTTTGTCAGGAAGTTGACGTTATTGGGGGTCTATTTTTTTTTTTTTTTTTTTTTTTTTAATTTTCATGCTCTTTACATTGCAGAGTTTTCTTTGAGTATTGGCAAGATTTCTGCATTCCATCAGAATCTGTTTCACTATATATGGTGTAAATAAATGTTAAGAAAAATTCAGTTGGGGATGAGAGTTGTTTAGGATGTATTTGTTCTTAGGAATCTACAATTTTACCAAAAAGGTAAAATCCTTGCTAGGATTTTACAAGACATTTAAAAAAAAAAAAAAAAAAAAAAAAAAAAAGGGTTTTAAGGAAGGCGGTAACAAAATGGTAGTTTTCAAGAATTTTTTTTTTTAATGTAGGGGGGGGGGCGTGTCAATAGATTCTTCAAAATTCAGCTTGACAATTTCATGGGCCAATTAAAATGAGGAGATTGTAACTGCATCAGAAATTGAAAGTTTTGTTTTAATTTGTCTACCCTAGGATTGGCAACTATTTAGTGAAATTTAAGAAAAAGTAAATAAAAAGGTCTTGTTCCTTTTGCAGCAGCCACAACCAAGTTTTCACGGTTGATAAACCAGAAGAAAATGATTTGCATCTGTTTGTGCCAGCAAAACAAGGACTACAGCATTATTAAAGAATTTATCACCAATCCAGTTTTCAAGCATCAATAAAGTCTTAAGATGTTGCTTTAACAAGAATATCTAAGGATTTAACATTTAACAGACAGATCTTAAAAACTAAAAACAAAGAATGGGTGAAAAAATAAATTAAAATTTTTTTTTTTTTAATGACCAGTGGGGGGTGGGGGGTGAAGCACCTATTAGGATACAACCATTCTTAGGTGGTCAGAAATAACAATGGGTGGATGTGGCCAAGTGATACATGGCTATCAGCAGCAGCATAACAGAAACAAAACCAATTCCACAATCAAAGCAGAAAAATATTTTAAATACTAAAACCAAACAAAATTCAGTTTATGCAAAAAGAAATCTTACTAAAACGTATTCAATATAAAATAAAATTTTTAAAAAACCTTTAAAAAAAAGAGAAGAGCTTACCTGTGTTTTCTAGCAAGGTTTTAGGAGTGTTGGGTCTATTAATTATATCAATTAGTGGTGTCACAACCAAAGTAATGTATGGTTGCATTTCATGACCTGAAATACAAAAATTAACTCGTTCATCAACAAAAAACTACTGCAAAGAAAACGAATTTATTTACAAGTCAAATCAATATTTTATGAAGTTCCATTTTAAAATATAATCTAATTACTGTTTACCAATACAAAATGTAAATGATGCCAATAAAATAATTTAAATTCATTGGATATAAATGTAGGTTTATCTTTAAGAAAGATCTGCAAATCAACTTTCAAAAGTTTAAATTACAAAAGATTCAGACTTGAAGCATGTGAATAGTTTTTTGTATGCAATTAATAGGTTAAGAATTAGTAATAATATGATACAAGTGGCCAGAAAGATTTAGTAGGACTGTAGCTTAACTTAACTAGTCACCTGCAAACAGCTACAACAACAAACATTAATTTATCTCATCCATCACTTATTCAACTATAAGGTGACATTTACTGAAAAAAGAATTATTTTTTTTAAATGAAAATTTTTGGTTCATGGTGTCACACTTACCCATTTTGATGGAGATTTCTCCAATGGCCCAAGTAGCATTATTACACACAGATATGTACTCCGGATTCAAATTAGCTCCAAGAATTGGCATAAATTCACCTGGCAAAGAAACATAAGAACTCAGTATCTTAAGATAAAAGATTTCTAATTCTAAAACTTATTACCCCAATCAAACAAGCTTCAATTTTATCCAATGGAAAAAAAAAAAAAAAAAATACAATAACTGAAAATCTAAGAGGAAAAAAAAAAAAAAAAAAAAAAAAAAAAAAAGAAAAAGCTTTCCAAACACTCAATACAAATTAAGTTAAAAAAAAAAAAGAAAAAAAAATAAAAAAAAACAAATTAAAATAATTGGGATGGAGGGTTGAATTGCAAAAGACAATCACCTATGCATGGTTTAACGTGCTGAAAACAGGCCTTGGTCAAATCACCCAATAAAGCAAATGAACTCTGTCGTACTTCAGGCATTGGATCCTTAAAATATAAGGGGAAAAAAATTGAATTGAGTAAAATATCTAAACATCTTCAAAGAAATTGAGTTAATTTTATGAAAATCTCTTAAAATAAAAGGAATTGATTTAATTTTTAATCTTCCAGTCAGAAATGACTTACTCCACTCACCTGCATACATTGAAAGAGCAGTTTGAGAATATTGCTGTTTGCCACTAAGCCTTCAATATGGTGTTCCAGACCCTCAGCCAACCCACTGAGAAGATCCAAAGCAACTATCATGAAATCTTTATCAGGTGGATCATACTGATCAGGATGAGTAAGATTTGCCTAAAAAAGAAAAAAAAAAGTCTTAATCCAAGCCAAACAATAAAAATTCAAACTGGAACAAAATAATAAATAAATAAATAAATAAATCTGAATGCGTAGAGCAAAGAAAGTGAAAAAATAGCTTTTCAAATTCCCAAAGTAAAACATCAAAATTCTTGGAAACATTCCATTTAATTTAAACCTTGATTTCTACGGCTACTAAAATAAATGCTAGCATTAAAATAATCAAAGATGCCAAAACAAGAATACTTACAAAATTCTGATTCAAAGTTTGTTCCACAAGAGAGACACAACGCTTATACACTGGTTCACAATAAGGGAGGAATCCTGACTGCAAAGCAGTCGCCACACTAGACAAACACTGAAAAAGAGAATGTTATACTTTATGCAAAAAAGAGAGACCAGCTTAAAAAGGAAAAAACTTGAACAGGTTGCTACCCTAATTTGTAGTTTCAAAGTTGGTATTTGGGTTAAACCAGCAGATAGGTCGCACCATAATCTGGCAAGTTACACAACCTATTCTAACATAAAACTTATCAAATATTCACCTTTGTTTCAAAACTGCTTACAAATATTAGATCTAAAACACTTTGCCATAGACTGATGCATAATGCAAACATAGAAATAAGGGTTGGGTTTCTTAATACTATAATCGTAAATGAGCCTGGGTAAAAAAGTTTAACAGCCAGCAGTATCAGTTCAGTTATAACAGAAATTATTATTTTTATCAACAGAAATTCGGGTTACCGATGGTGTCACCTTTGAGTGGTGTATTAGCGTGCTTATTCCTTGAATTCTTAGAATCCGGCCCCATTAAATATATTCTACTTAATAACTTTTACCCTTACATCGATGACATGTTATTCATTAAAAAAAAAAAAAAAAAAAAAAAAAAAAAAAAGTAATTTAACTGATATCATTGACAAACTAAATGATGTGGAACCCTCCATTAAATTCACTCATGAACTTGAACAAAACCAAACCCTACCATTTCTAGACACTTATTATAAACAATAACAAAATTTTAGAATTTAAAGTTTATCATAACAATACTAACAAAAATGACTACATCCATTTTTATTCCCACCACAACAATAGGATAAAGTGTGGTACTATAATAGGTTTCTTTCTTAGAGCACTTAGGATATGTAATAAATATTTAGAAGAGGAATTTAATATTATTGAAAAGTCTTTTCTTAAATTACACCATACTTTAAAAAATAAATAAATAAAAATAAAAAATTTTTTTAAAAAGGGCATTGAAAATACACAATAGAAAAAAAATAACACTACATCTAATAACACACAACATAACAATAACGATTCTGATAGGTACATCATACTTCCCAATAATACTATCACTGATAAAAATAAATAGAAACCTAAAAAAGAAAGGTATTAAGACAGTTACTCACTCCACGAAAACAATCAAAAACCTTTTACAGAATAAAAATAATTATAAACACACACTCCGAAGCAGGAGTCTACACAATAGATTGCTTAAGTTGTAACAAAAAATATGTAGGAGAGACTTCTAGATCTTTGGCTAAACGGGTCTCTGAACATAGATATCATATTAAAAGAGGTTTTCAAAACAACGCCCTAGCCAAACATAATCATACCTTTGATTTTAAAGGTGCCAAAATATTAACTCACATACACAATAAAGCACTAGGTAGAATTATGGAATCTTGCGTTATTCTCACACATCAAACCATTCCCAAAGACGAGGCTTTTTTAATATTTAGCGACACTTGTACGCAGAAATCATAAAATCCCTTTCACAACTGTTTTAGACATACACTTCCTAACAAATTTAAATTTCACATTATCCCAATACACCCTTCATATTTTACACAAGTAATTTTTTTAAATAATTAAATAAACATTTCTTTCCTGAAAAAATCCGTTACTAACCAACCATGAACGGGTTAAAACTTTTTTTAAAGAAAATTTTTCTATTTTTGAATTTGAAGTATGTCTTTTTCTTTCAAAAACTTGTTACACTGAAGAATATAATGTAGCAACATGTTCACGACATTAGTGAAAAACACACAGCAGCTGTACAAAGACGAAGCATTCGCATAGCTTACACGCTTTTAGGAACAACAATGCTTCCGATTTGAATTTAAATTATTTTCTGCTTCTCTCTCGATGAGTCAGGATTAAAAACATGCTCTGATGATGATTTTTTATAAAAATCGAAATATTGTTCAATATTAGCTATGAAAATTATATAAAAATATATTCATTTTAACAATATTGTGTTTTCATACCCTTATATAATATATAGCATACAAAAGGTTTTGAAAGCTTTCAAATGCATATTGCACCTATTTCACATCACTGCAATTGTGGATCATTGCAACTTAATGATAAATTAAAAGTAGTGCCGTTTTACATTTACCAAATTGATAGTTCACACCACTAATTTTGGCAGAATTTTTTATTAAAAAAAAAAAAAAAGTACTATTTATCCACAGGTATATACAGTATTTACAGATGGAAATTAAAGATTAGACTGATTACAATTGTCCCTTTAAGGGATTTGAGCAAGTATGTTAAAATAAGTGACAGCAGGTTTAGATTTTTCTAGCATCAGACAGTACGAATACTATGCAGAAATTCACTGCTGAAGATCATTAAGCAAAAAGTCATCATTTGCAAAACCGGCAACAAAAAGATTATCAACAGGTTTAGGGCATTTCTATTATTATTTTTTTTTTAATGTTTCCAAATTAGAGTTAAGTAATGTAAATTCTTGAATGTATTTTTTTTTTATCTCTTACCCAGTATATGAGTAACAAATTTTAGTTATTAGATGGATAGGACTGTAAGGTTTGAACTTACTGCACATTCTATGAACATCTAAAAATGAAAAGCATATTGACAGGAAATGAACAATAATACTAAAATACTTACTTCTAACAAAGGGAAAAGATCTTTATCTTCATCTTTCAGCACATTCCATTTTTGAATCAATGGAGGCATCAGCAGATTAACATATTCCTGAAAAGAGAAAAATATCAATGAAGTTAGAGTTGTTAGTGCTTCCTGGAATGTAAAGGATTTTCTTTTAAACTAGAAACAAATCAATAAGAATTTAAAAAATCTGAAAAATGGAATCTTTTACAAAAACTGTTCTTCCACAGGAATTATATATATATATATATATATATATATATATATATATATATATATATATATATATATATATATGTTTAGAAATCGGAAAAGATTAATAAAAAAAAAATTCTAAAATGTTCTAACTATTACCAAAAATCCGAATTGTCTGATTTTTTTTTTTTTTTAAATTTCAAAAGCATTTTCTGATTCAATTTGTTTATTTTTATTCACTTAAAAATTGTAGTGATTTTTAAACATCTGGAAGCATCTATGTCTAAGTCAATATTTTCAGAGAAAAAGTTTTAATTTATCTAAAAATTGCACTTTTTTTTTTCAAAATAGTTAATTTTTATCCGAGACCTGAACAACTTTTCAGTGCATGTACTCTTGTGTTTTTTTTTATTTGTTCTTACATGTTTTAGCTACTCAGTGTAACTTTTTAGTGTAATTTTTTAATACTTGTAGACTTCCATAACTTTGCTCAAATAGTAAATTAATTATTCCATTTAAAGGTAGTAAATCTTGTAAAAACATTTGAGTTAAGGCATATATAAAATTTTTTTAAAATTACTCACAGGTTTATTTAAATGATGCCCAACAGAATCAGCCAAAGTCCCAATTGCATCATAAAGGATCAGCAAATTTTTGTGCTGGAGAAAAATAAAAGCCACATTTCAAAATCAAACTTTTTACTTTTTGAAATTTAGGGAATTACAAAATTTTTTAAAACCATTTTGTTTTTGTCTTGCAAATATATTTCACCAATGCCACAAAATTCTTCAAACATTTTAAAATTGATATTAAATAAAGGAAAACCATTTTTACCAAATTATTGATAAGCAAAATAATGTGCAAATTTAAGCCTATCAACTAAGATGGAGAATTAAGTTATTTGTACCTACCTGATATTTATTGAAAGCGTAAACCAAAGTTTCCAAAATATAACCCAAATATGGAACAAGTTCAGTGCAAGCTTCTTCTTCCAGAGTAGCAAATGCTGAACAGGCAGCCTCTTGAACACGTTTATTTGTGTCAAGAACACATTTCAATAACTACAAAAGAAAGAAAAGTTTCTATAAATCTGCAGAAATGAGTCAATTTTATTTATAAATACTTTTAGATTATTGGTGTTGATTTTCTTTATTAAACTGTTCAAGTATCAGATTTGTAAATTCTATTTAAGAAAAAAAAAAAAAAAAAAAAAAAAAAAAAAAAAGGGGGGGGGATAAAATTAAACCTTACAAGCATCTCTGAAATTAACCCCCAATAGAGATTCAAAATTTAAGACATTTAAACATTTAGATTTTCTATTAAGTTCAAATTGCCTGTTTAAGGGTGTTCATTAATTTATGTCCACACCCATTAACCTTTTTTGGATGCAAAGGATTAAAAGATCTTAATTGTTAATATCAATAGAAAGTTGCCATTTTCAGGGCGGGGAATTAAAGTTAATATGTACAATGAAATAAATATAAAAATTTGAAAAACAAAAAATTACCTCTGTCATTAGGGGTTTCAAGTAAAGTTCATGGGGCTGTCCAACCACCCAATGGGCATAACGACTCAGAGTCCAACAAGTAATGGAGCGGACCAAAGCTTTCTTATCTGCAAGACAACTTATCAAGTAGGGAATAAGTTCTGGAAGATGGGGTACCATTCCATTCATACACCCTTCAGCAATTGCCCCAAGTACCAGAATTCCTGACTCTTTAATATCCCAGTCATCATGGAACAGCGTTTCTTTCAATATAGGTAGTAAAATTGGCAGCAGTTCATCACGGAATACATTTGCAAGCACATCCAGAGCAGCAGCAGAACATTTACCTGAAAGGTGAATTACATATTTTAACACACACATACACAAGAAAAAAAAAATGCAGACAGAATCTTTATTTTCTTATTAAAAAAGACTGCCCATTTTACCATAAGAAAAAAGATATTCAGTTCAAGGAAAATGACATTTCATAAGATTAAAAGCCAGTAACGTTCCAAGTTAAAAATGCAAAATAATCTCAAGAGGGTCAAATTATATATAATATAAAATTCTCAAAATATAATTGTCATAGTCACCCGTTAAACTTTTACTTTTTGCACTAATCTGACCATGTTACAATTTAGTATGAATTGAGCTTTACAGTTAAAAGAATAAACTGATACATGAGTATCAAAAATGACAGACTTTATAGTTAACTTAAAATATATAAGAATTTTAAAAAATTAAACATTTCAAAACCAGTTGAAAAAATTCAATGTTAGAGATTTATCTACAACTATGTTGGCAGTTTCAGTATAAAGAAAGAAAGAAAAGAAAAATGAGGGGGATATACAGCCCTTAACCCATAAGATGAGCAAGGCCAAACTGAACAACTTCATCCAATCAAGATATAGAAGCCACACTTGTATTTTCAAAAGCTGTGTTCATTTCCTTTTACAATTTTTTTAAATGTTAAAATCTTTAAATGATTTTTAGTTTTCATTCAGTTGTTTGAAAGTAAATTATCTTCAGT
The DNA here is from genome assembly GCA_023376005.1 of Doryteuthis pealeii. Taxonomy (NCBI): domain Eukaryota; kingdom Metazoa; phylum Mollusca; class Cephalopoda; order Myopsida; family Loliginidae; genus Doryteuthis; species Doryteuthis pealeii. The sequence continues at coordinate 25,955,528 of CM042142.1, forward strand.
TTTTTGTCATTAAAATGTTACAAATTGTCAAACTTTAGTGTCAATCACTTTACCAATTACCTGTTCCTCCTAGAATATAACAATTGGCTCATCAGCAACACACCCTTAATAAATTAGGTGTAATCATTATTTACTCCACAGCAATCTTGCTTCAATGATGAGGTCTTAAAACTATATCACTTCTTCAGCTTAATACAGAAAGTAGAACAAAGCAACTTTTGGTTACAAACATTGAAAATATCACTATAAAAAAAGTTTGTAAAGAGATTGAGTTGTGTCCAATTCTGTTGTCATTAGATTGGCAAGCTTCAGAGTTTAATAAATGCTGTTTATCATTAAAGGTGATAAATTTGTGATATTTAGATCTAGCCCATTTAATGAGCAATATCTCAAAATTTTCAACTCATTAAAAGTACTACAAAGTGTTTAAGAACAAAATCTTCAATAAACATTTCAAAATGTTGGTGGATTAGTGTCAAAATTAACATAAGTTACATAAGAGAATGTAAAAAAACTTACGCAAGTTCCAATCTGATAGGCTATCATCATCATCAAATCCTTCATCAGAGTATTCACCATCCTTAATATGGGGAAAAAAAAAAAAAAAAAAAAAAACAATGAAGTTCCAAGTTTTCAAAAAAATCTATCATTGTTACTGATAAAAAATTTTTTTAAAAAGAACTAATCTATTCATAAGGTATTTTCATGTAACAGATTCAAAAGCTTTGTCAAAGCACTTTTTTTTACAATACAAATTTAACAACCCCCACTGAAAATGATTTACCAAAAATCAAGGAATTATCCGAGAAATGACAGAACTCTTCTTTGACAATAATAGTGTCAAAATGCGCACATCTTAAAGAGTTACCATTTAGATAATGAAAAACTGGTTAAACTTTAAGATTTAAATCAAATTTCAATTGCTCCAAAGCCCAGAGAAAAACAACAGGTCTGGAATAACACTGCCATCTTCATAAAAAGGTTTTGACATGGAAAATTCTCAATGTTAAGGCACTGGCTATTGATATCAAGCTGAAATCAGTCCCTAATAGTTTGGTAAAATGGCTCTTAATATGGCTGGAAGTCAAGGCAATTGTAGAAAACAATTATCTAGACATACTACCACACATCATACCTGCAATAGAATTGTTAGCACATGACAGGAACTTTCAGCTACAAGCCATAAATTAGCTATTTGGGCAACTTACAACTAACCCATTAGTAAAAGATTTTGGTAAACTTAGTCAAGGATCCGGTGGTACCTATTTTATAAATCTTCAATAAAGTATTGAAAAGCTGCATATCAAGCAGACATCTTTGCTTTGGAATCAAAATGTAGATATTGAAGCTTTTGATGCTAGTCCAGGTCACCAGTGTACATCTTGTGAATACAAACATTGTGAGGAAGGTTCAGAAATCTGTGATAATCTTGAAATTTTAGAATCATCTTTCTGATGAAATAAAATTGCCTCTTGTGTAAATAGTTGAATATGAAATTTTTAGTATGAAAAGTATAGAAAATACACCAAATCAATTGACTGTGGAAAACTCAAGGTTCCTTTTGACCATACTTGCCAAGGGTTATATTTGTTTTATTCTTTTGCATACAAGGAAGGAAAAGTGGTGTCAAATATTTGAGTGACATTTTCATGTTTGTTTCAGAGTTTTATTTTTTCAACATGGAAAGAAAGCATGTTAAAATATTTTTGAAAAACTATATCAAATATTACACACCCAGATAAAAAAAAAAAAAAAAAAAAAAAAAACTAAAAGTTTTAAAAAACTTTCATAGACTTGTATATGTAAAAAATGTTTTTGTTAAATGAAATTCTAACATTATGCAGATTATCTTTTACAATAAATTTTAAGTTTGTTCAATATTTGCTTATACCCAGGCCAGTTATTTAACTTTCAACATGTTCTCAAGTATGGGTCAAAATGCCATTAGGTATTTTCAAAGTTATTTTTTCTACCAAAATTTCTGAAATTCAAACCTTGAAATAAGTTTTCAGCCTTTAATATAGAATGCCATGGCCCTACACTTACAAAATAAACCAGTAACTAAGAGTTTTTAGTCATCACCTTTAACCCAGATGTGAAGAGTTATTCTTACCTCCTCCCCTTCTTGGTGCTTCTGACTGTGGGTTCTGGATCTGTGAAATCTTGGCTTTATATCAGATTCTTTATCTGGAACTGTTGCATCTTCTTCAACATCACCCTGCAGAAAGAGAAACAAAAAAGATTCATTTAATCAAATGATTAAAGAAGGGATTTTTACAATAGCAACAGATTTTGTTAGAAATCCCTTAACAAAAAAAAAACCACATGAATGATCAACTGACTAAAGAAAGGAAGCTACAAAATAAATCTGATCATTTTATAAGACAGATTTAGCTGATTGATTTGAGAAAATTATTTACAGTATGTATAGACACCATTGAGACCTATTTTGCATTTTACTCAATAAGTTTACACTGCTAGTTTTAAATTTATATATCTATTTCCCAGTAACATGAAAGCATTGTGTAAAAAAATTTTTTTTTTTAAAAGAATAGAAAAAAAAAAAAATTATTAAAAAAAAAAAAAAGGCATCAATGGTGTTGTGGACTGGTAGTAATAAAAATTGTTAAAATTAAATTACAAACCTTCAGAAGAATAATGTCGATTTCAGAATATTTCATTCCTTTCACCAATATTGGCACTAAACGTACGATATGTGGTGCTAGAACTTCCTTGCAAATGGGTTGTTCTGCCAGGGATAACCAGAATTCACATGCTTCCAAGGAAACAGCATCATCATCATCTTGAGTACGTAGCATCATATACTGCAAGAAAACCATTAATTTATATGCAATATGTGAAGGACAAGCAAAAAGGTTATGGGTTAATCTTTGTATTATAATGGAGATTTGGTGTATATGCAATTGAAACTACGTCACAATACCCCCAGGAATTGCCAAAGTTTATCAATGAGTATTTAATTTATAGTCAAAATCATTAATACATAGAATAAATTTTATTAATGATGTCTATGAAAATCTGAGTTAGATTTGCCTCAAAACACTATGTTATTAGTATGTTTAAAATTCTGCAATGTATTTTATAATTACCAAGAAATAAAGGTTTATATAATATATGCTGTGGTTAATCTGCATACTGGCTTTAAAACTAGATTTAATAAATAATTATTTGGTGTTATTGATCTAATATTGTTTTATTCTCAAACATATTTAAATCAATTCTATGAATGATTTTATATAGAAACCAATTAAAATAGAATTAAAATAAGTAATCTTTTTATATGGGTTCATATTTCATTACATTGAAATTTAAATACTTACGCCCAGAGGGCACATATTCTTGCTAATTTATTTAATGCCCATAAAATGTACTTCTTTTAATTTAATTTGGTTACCAAAATAGATTAATAAGATTTCAATTTACAAGTCAACACTTCTCTGCTTTTTGTTTTTTGGTTGCTGTCAAATTTGTAAGAGGAGAATAATAAAATCAACTTACACCAATAATGTCGTTGATGTGAGGAATAAGTCTATCCATTCTCACTTCAACAAGCATCACTAAAGCACGGCACACATTTTTACGCACTTCAGTATCTTCATCACTGGCCAAATAAAAAAGATTCTGAAAGAAAATATTACAAAATAATGTTTTTGGTCTTCCAAGCAGCAAGTCATGAGCAAATAAATAAATGAAATAAAAATAACCATAACAGGTTTTCAAAATTTGAGATTTTAGTGAAATTCAAGTTTCTTAAGTGTCAAAAGAATAAAGTACCTCAATAAAAGAATCTATGTGCACCATTAATGCTTGGGTACGGCTTATGATGAACTGGTTGACACAAGCAATAGCATGAGAACTGAAAAGAAAAAGGAAAAAAAAAAGAATCAAAATCTGAGCTAAAATATTTCATTGTAACTGCTAATCTATCAAGATTTATATTAAAAATACAATTATAATATATTGAAAGTAAACTTTAGAGCAGCAGCCAAACAAATATACACTAAGCTACTGCTGTCAATCACTTAATACTCACTGACAAACCTTTCCAACATACTTGGCATTTTTAAGTCTCTAGGAAATATTTTCCTAATTCCAATCTCTAAAGTCATTTTTGTATGCATAAATTTTTTTTTTTAGATCTATATAAATAATCTAGTACAAATGATTTATAACCATAAATACAAAAACAAAATCTAATTTAAAAAGAAAAAAGAAAAATTTGTTAAAAAGTTAAATTTAATGTATTAACTTACCGTATCTTTGCGCTGTTATGCTTGAAGAACTGTAAGAATTTGGGGATGAGGACATTTAATGGTCTGTTGACAACATCACTGTCCAAAGCTTCAGCAGAATCTTCACAGATTTTTTGCATAGCCCCAAAAGCACCCTGAAGACAAACAAGATATTTCAAGAAAACATATCTACTTTCATAAAAATTAAATAATATAAAAGTTAAATTCTCCACTCATCACTTCCAGTTATAAATAAAGGAGAAATACAGTTGTATGAAGTAAAACTTTCTCCCAAATAGTTTCTTTGTAAAGTTCATAAAGCTAATGTTTGCTCTACCCACTGAACAGGCTTTAGGAAAATTGCAAATTAACATGTTGAAATTCAACAATTTTAATTAGATTAGAAATTTTATTTTCACAACAAAAAAATTCAATATATATATATATATATATATATATATATATATATATATATATATATATATATATATATATAAGATATAGACAATTTGTTGAAAAATCTGTGTTTTTACAAAACCAATTTACCCCCCCTGAAAATTTCATTAAAATTGGATAATTCCCTGATTTTTGGTAAATTTTTTTCAATCAAGTGTTAAATTCATTTTGTAAACACGGATTTTACGGCAACTCACAGTGGCCATCTTAAGATATATTTGATCGAAATTGACCGAAAAGATAGTTTTAAATGTATTAAAAATAAATTACATGTGTAATATTATTTTGCTTTTTTACTACTTTTCGACTTAGACAAAAATTTGACCTTAAATAATCCATTTAATCTGAATTTGTTTTTAAAATGAAGCAGACCAAAAAATGGGTATCCAATGTTCTGCCTTCAAAGGCAATCCCTCTTTCTACACATTTAATAGTAACTGGACATTGAACTAAGTCAAAGTTACTACCTACAGACATAACACTCCTTCAACCCCCCACCCACACATCCGTGTATGAACAAGATTATGACCAACTCATCCTTGGAATTGGAAAAAAATTTTTTAAAAACTGGCCATGTCATCAGATCTTCAGGCTTGATTTTGATTCTTGTCAGTTCCTTCTGATTTGTTGATCAACCAAGACGCATCTTCAAGACTCTAGAAACATTCCACATTCTTTTGATTTTTTTACCTAAGGTTAGTTGTGAGATATTGAACTCTTACCCTTTTTCTGTTATTTCTTAAATGTATGTATTTATGTACAATGCATAACTTTTGTTATATTTATTCTCCAGTTTTGCCTTTTATTATTTTATCGTTTTGTGTTCTTCTGCTACTGCTGGTTAAACTGATTCCCGATCCCTTCACAAAAGTGAGAAGGCAGAAAACATTACACACACACAATTATATTATACATACATACACACACAGATACAAAATTGTTGGCACCCTTCCACTTACTAGAGAGATGATGGCGTAGTGTCCAAAAAACAAGTGTAACTATGTAGCCTCGGAGGATGAGCTGTCACTAAGCAGCAGGCTCTCCCTATCACACTGTTGTTGTAGCCCTAACACCCCCCCCCCCTCCAAAAAAAAACAAAAAAAAAAACAATGCATTTTGGCCACTATAGTGTTGCTGGATACTGCCGAAGTCCAGCATAACGCAACCTTAATAACTCAGCTCTGGAGATTTCATACATACATACATACATACACATATATATATATATATATATATAATATATATATAAATATAATATATATAATATAATATATACACACACACACGTTCTAGCATATGAGAACGCTGATTTTTTAGAGAAAAATATAAAAGTAAGATAAGATACCACACAAGGGTGTTTTGGCAAAGAGGACATAAGAAGATGTAAATCATGTAACAAACATTTAATAAAATTAAAAGGAAGGGAAGAAGAGAATGTGCGGTAAGTAATAATAAATTAAATTCAAGACAAAATCAGTTTTCTAAAGTGAGGATAGCATGTTAATTAATTTGACTTGCCCTATCACTTGGATGGATATTATCTAAATGTGTTCGCAGTATGGAATTTGGTCATAGTTGATTTGGCACTTTCAGTGTTGTCAATTTATTTGGTTTTTCTTCATATTCGCTGTGGTTTTCTTTAACTCGTTGCAATCATTTTTATTTCAGCAGAATTTCAGGACAGGATACAATGAACATTTTTCTTCAAATAGACTGGAGTAGATTCTGCCCTTTCTCTTGTTTGGTAGATTCAACCTGATACTAGAGTAAAACTTCTGGCTCTTGCTGTATTTTATCTCATCAGAATTTCAGACAGGGATTCAAGCTGATACTTGAGAATTGATACTATCAAACTATCATACTTCCGTAGATCCCCAATTACTGGGTAGATATGGTCACTAAACTTCAGTCATGTGGGAATTTTTTTCCATGCCTACCATCAACTCATTTCAACTTACCACCTAATTCGGCAGGGCACTATGAACTGGTTATATCCGGTTTTTATCCCAGTGGTATTATTTTTAATCTTTACTATAGAAGATAAGAGAGAGCTTGTTGTGTGATGTATCATTGCCTTTATACTTATTTTATGGTAAACATATGCATGTGATTTATTTTGTCAGGTGTACATTATTGTATGTGTATTGTGTGACATTTTCCCCACTACAACTTGGCATATGTATAACATGCATATTTACATACAACACACTATATATATACCACAACACACATCTATGCAGACATATTGGCAATGCATGTATCTACTAATACACAAAAAATGTATACACACAAACCCTCTATACACACAATTATATAATTGTGTGTGTGTTTATATATATATATATATATATATATATATAAATAACACACACACACAATATATAAATTGGAGTGTCTTTCTTGTCCCTACAGAAGGCAATTTTAAGCTTCCCTTTAAAAACAATTCAATACAAGTGATGAAAACTTTCTCTTACCTCACAGACACTGTAATCTTCTGAATCCAGACATTGACAGAGACTTGGCAGCAACTCTGGCCAGTTGCGAAGTTCACCCCTTGGCCACAATAGTTGTGATTAGTATACCAATAGTGGCCGAATTAAAGGAGAAGAGTCGCCAATACTCGTAAGCATTCTGACTTGATAAAGTTTGTCACTTCAGATGGAAATTTCTCAAAGTGTGCTCTCACATTGTTCTTAAGGATGAGGCAACTCAATGAACGGGTGGGATCATCTGAAAGAATATCAAAGTTTAATTTTTAATAGATCATTTTTATGGCATTTGACTAGCATTTCAGAGAGAAAAGAATTAATTGATTTTTCAGAGAAATTGGTATTTAGAAGGAAGTAAATAATTGTATGAAGAAGAAAAAAAGCAAATAATGTTTACCAAATGCGAAAGTAGATCACCTGTAGAACATTGATGATATTGTTGGCTAAAAGTAACCATGTCAGTCAGTCACATTTTGATGTTTGTTTCTTGTGAAAGATTAAGGGTCTGAATTTGATATTTATTTTCTCGTGTTTTATCCTCGAGTAAAACATTAGTAGGTAAAAAACATTAAAAAAGTATCAAATTCAGACTTTAATCTTTCACATTTCTAAAATTCAAAAGTCACAGATAAGAAATCAGTTTGCAATTGCTAATCTAAAAATGCAATATCTGACAATATATTTAGTGAAAAACTTTCCTGTAAAATAATCTGTCTCGTGTTATCACAATGTAATATATAGTTTCTTCTAGTTTCAGACTACTTGTCAATTGCTACTTTCAAATAATCTAATTGAGAACAGGACTTGAATAAAAATCAATTTTTTTGGTTCTCCAGAAAAGACAGATAAGAGAAATCCCCCTCCAATACCATGTGATGTAATGGTTAGCAAGCTAGATTCGCAGACCATTGTTAGAGAGTTTGATTGTCACTGGGTGTCCCATAATCTGACCTTGTGCTACATCTAAGCTAAGCTTAGTAACATAACTATATATAGTATCACTGGGGTGAAAACCACATCTTTTGTAAGGGGTGCTTCCCAAAAAACGTATTCCAAGTCATTTACACATTTAAAAATACAGTCTAATAAATTCTTCAATTTATGCGAAGTCGCACAACTAAAATGATATAAATGGTTTGCAATGATTTGGATATTTTGAATATGTTGCATATCTCCTGTAATAACATTGATTATTCTCAAATCTTTGCTATCAACTTGAATGTTTTACCTAACTATAAAGCATTGTTTAGTGATAATTTCCAATATAAAACTTGAAACCACGAAGATACATTTGATCCTTCATGGTACTTTCTCCATAAACTTCACAAGAGTAACATTTTTATCTTAAAATTAAAAAGCAATATGCCAAAAAAAAAAAAAAAAAAAAAAAAAAAATGTTGCTATTTTCTTCATCTTCAATATTAGTCTTAATTTTTCTTTAAAACTAATTTCAACTTTAAATTTAGATATAAAAACGGTCACAATACAATCACAATTATTAACTATATATTTACCCAACCCCTCACCACAAGCAGGATACAACACAAGGTAAATTTTTAAGCAGTGCTGATTTCAAAGTTTTTCTCTTAGACTGGTTGCCATACCAAAGTTAATGAGCTCAGTCTACACTACTATTTACCCAAGTTGGAGAGAATAGTTGGAATGCATACCTTTCCTAAAAGTATTATTGCCATGTTAACCAGCTCTACCAGAATTTGAACTCCAGTTGCCATATCCATTTCCTATGACGATAACAGATGCACTACTATCAATTATTAAATGTAGTTATTTAAACTAAATGCTCTAACGCAATCTTATGACAAAAAGTTGAATCACAAAAACAAAGAAACAGTTTAAATAACTTGAAAATCTGCCAAAGAATGGCAGACGACAATTGCCAGAATGTAATAAGATGAAAGACAAAAACAGTTTATTTTACTTTTTATTCCACATTGGAATGAGCTCATTTATACAATCTAAAATGGCAAATTAATCCACATTAATAGATTGATAGTGCTAATCAAGTATCTGCAGTGTGGAATAATTTCATATTTTTTAAAAGGTTATTTTATTTATTTCAATATATCAATTGCAAAAAGTATACATAATAGTGATGACTACAGAATTGTCAAATCATTAAAAAATATTCTTTAAAATAAAAATAAAATTTTTTAAATCTAAAAATGCTGTCTTTTTATTTATAAAACAATAATAGCATGGTATATAAAACAGGATATAATTGCTCTATAGTTTTCAATAGGCAAGTATTTTATAGCATATAAGATAGTATAATCTGTCAATACCATATCAATTTCTTATTGACAGGTTTGTCATTTTTTATTTTCTATACTTTATATATTAAGATTTCTTATACATTTTCCCCCAATGGAAGATTAAGTTGGATCAAAAAAGAAAGCCATCAGATTTGAATAATCTGTTGATATAAACAGTAACAAATCCAAATCACAATCAAGAACCGTTTTAATTCTTTATATGCCAATTATCAAAAATTAAATCTATACACTTATTTGGGAAGAACTGAGGATCACAAGTGATGATTTCATTTAAATTTACATACATACACACATAAATGTCAATAAAAAAAAAAATAAAAAAAAAAAAATAAAAAAAAAATAAAAAATGGAGGATGAGAAGCCAGAGTAAAATAAATAATGTTTAACTGTAATAGCTCCTTGGTATCCCAGTTTTTTTTCTTAATGTTCATAATTACTAGCTGGCAACTTCATTATTTCTCTCCTTCCAAGTACTGATCAAGTCAGGACATTCAGCATAGAGAGGTATAGTCCTAGCTTAGTTGCAGAGAAGGTATAGCCATCCTTTCCTTTTTGTGTGCATTAAATACACACAAGATATATACAACAGGTTTATGTAACAAATTTATTAGTAATTAATAATTCTAGCTTTAGTTAAAATATTGAATTATATCATATTGTAACAGATTGATTTTATGTTATTTTTTCATATACATATTTATAAAAAAATTAAAATAAAAAAATAAAAACATCATATAATGAAGTATCAGGTAAGTATTTTCCAGATAAATGATCTGAATATATTAATATATACACTAGCAACAGAAACACCCTCCGGGTGTCGTAAAAATTAATTTTTGAAAGACATTGCCCGAGAGGGTGGGAGTTAAAAATTCAATGTCAGAGGGTTTGTATCATAAGTAAGCAATATCTCATATTTATTAAAGGAGTAAAAAAAATAAAACAATTTGAAATGAAAACTGAGCCCGTCCCTCTCAATAAAAATGTTGCATGTAATAATCAAACAATTATTTTGGTATATTTTCCATCAATTTTACGCAAATCGTAGGTATTTATTTATTTGTAAACTTTTTAGTTTACTCTTGTTACTGTAAAAAAGTGACGAGAGCAAAAAACAATTTTTAAAATTGCTTACTCAATTTTGGGTGTATATAGCATTAGAATATTGTGACGTAGGCTGTGACAGTTTTTGTTACAGACAAATCTCCATTATTAATAGAAGATATCTAAACTGAATAACAACTACAAGGCAATAATCTGTTCAGTGACTGCAGAGATATACTGAAGAAGCTGTATATTCTAAATAGTAACACTATATGCATTTCTGCATTGGGGGTGTATAAACACCACTAGATCAACCATATTTGATGACACAGGGTTAAAAATCATTGAGAAAAAAATATATATATATATATATATATATATATAATATATATATATATATATAAAAGAAACTGGTGCTAAAATCTGAAATAAATTCTGAGGAGCACCTTACTAACAAAAGAAAGAGAAAAGAATTGTCAACAGTAACTTCTCTAAATCAACTTAATTATAAGATGGGGGGGCTGGGTATTTCCCTATTTAGTTGTAATAGGATTCATGCCCTTGACAGTTAGGTGGGGATGGTTAGAATTGTAGATTTAGTGGCTCAGATACTGTCATGATCCACAAGTTAGAAAAAATTTGCTAAGAATTGAAAATTGTTAAAAACTTTGAAAATCCCAAGAAAAAATTTTACACAGCAATCATTTTTCAAATGAAGCAACATAATTCTGTTTCTTGAAAATCCTCAAAAGAGGATTATCAAATACAGCTCACAAAACTATAAGAAAAGTCAATACAAGTTATAACAAATAAAATTGATAAGAATGTGAGGAACAATAGACCCCTTTCACAAAATACATTATAATGAATGGAAAATTGATACTTCAACTTAAATTTTTTTAATTCTTTAATTGTTCAAGAGGGCTATCTTAAAAAGTCAAAAATAATAATTTAGGAATTTATAAATACTAGCAGGACCTGTGGATATTACCACAGTATAATGAATTATACAATGTTTTATATTTTTATCTCAAGAACTATTGCAAAATAGTTCAATATTAAAAAAATTGTTATCTTGATTTAATTCACTTTTTTCTTTCCTTTTCATTATGTTCGATTGAAACAGATTTATCGCTTCATGCGCTCACCCCTACTCTTTATATTTTCTGTTAGCTTGTCATTTTTCTTCCCTTCTTTATAATAAAAACGGAATGGTCCATTATTATTTAGCCAAGGTGAGACACTCATAAGAAATAATTATCACCAAATAATCAGGAATTTACATTTTTGCATTTCCTCTTAGAGGATTGGAGTTATTTAACTAGAGAGTTGCAAGGTAATAATGGTCGGTCTTACAATTAAGGAGCACGAGTATTAATATATTTTCCACATTCAAATTTTCAGAGATAGCTTTCATGTTCTATAACCAGTGGATTGAGAACAGAATCTGTCATACCTCAAAATTTCCATTCTAACATTGAATCTAAAAATAGACGTCAAGTAAAAATACTTTTTTTTTTAAAATGCTTAATTGACTTAATTTCTCATGTCTCAAAGAGCTGTCAAATTCACACTAGCTTCTCTTCAAGCATCCACAGGTAAAGTTAATTTTAAGAATCCTCTAAGCAGATTTCGACATGAAAACCAGTGAGTGTATATATGCATGCAATTATAGGTATGTAGAACATTCACAAAATTTTATACAATTAAAAATTTGGCATTGCTACAATTATTTCTAATTACAAACAATACTTGTGAGTTACTATAATAGGTTTCTAACCGCCTTCAGACATCAATATCCACAATCTAATCAAATATTACTTCAAGAGATAAATAAACTGACAGACCAAATAGGGTAAAAATTGGCATCGTCCAGATTATTGGTTACAGTTATAAGAAAGATTGTTTAATGACAATTCTAGCTAGGTTTTATAAAAAATGAAAACGAGCACCATCGGAAATTTTCGAAGCAATTAGAGAAGTTCACATGCAACAATACGATCACACCCCGTAAATACCTGTGAGGAGGGAGACAAGTAACCCTCCTCTCACCACAACTGTGGGGTACAGTTAAATTTATAATTCTGTTCACATTTTTTTTAAGATCTGAGATATAATTCCTTCCAATTAAAGATTAAAATTTAAAATTGCAACTTCAATTATATTTGTTAGTTTAAACAAATCATGAATCAAAAGTAAATATTAGATTTATTTGGAGTCGATTGTTATTTTCTTTTATGAAGAAAAAAAACAAACAAAAAACGCTAAAATTGCGTTTCTTTATTTAATAAAAAAAGAATTCGGAGGAGAAATGGCGTTTAAAGAATACAAGAGACAAAAGAGAATTAGCGTAAAAAAAGAATCGCGGGTCGAATTTGACTTTCGTTAAGCCGTAAGAGAAAAAAAAAAGGTTTTTCAAAGGAAATAAAGAAATCATTGCATATAAGAATTAGAGAAACAAAGAAATAAATAGACAGCAAACAATACGAGCAAACTGAATGGATCGAGGTGCAGAAAAGACAAGAAAAAAATGAAGATGGGTTCATCAACCAGAGAAGGAAGTCAAATACCTCTTTCAGAGACACGACATTTCGCTTAGTCACTTGCTTTCGCAAACAAACAGAGACGAAAGATTATAGCAAAGATAAATTAAAAGTTACAGGTGAAAAACATGTCTACCTTTTAGAATAACACTTAAATGACTCTATTTTGCTCTTTGGCTCCTCTAAGAGTAAAATCTCTGTCCGCAACGACATTACATGTCATATTCTCCTTTTCTTTGTTTTTAAATTCGAGAGTCAATAAGACAACGTAGCAGACCCTATATCATGTTCGTTGTCGTACAACCTCGGATATCATAATCCGAAATCAAATGACGCACCAATAATCAATATTTCCATAACACTAAAATTTTGCACGTTGGTGAACGAAAAAAAAGCGACCTCATGTTTTTTTGTTTTTTTTAAAGTATGATTAATTGGCGACAAAGACAAAATATCACAAAAATATTCTGGATTTAAACTCCAACATAAACAAACATAAAAACACGCTAGAAAAAATGACAAAACGAAATCCTTACCCAGCTAATATATAAAAATTCACCAAAGAATTAACGTATTTTTCTTAATCAACAACACCATAATCGGAAAGAAATTATTTCTCAAAAACCAACAAAAGAAAATAAAGCATCTTTATTTCATATAACAAAGAATTCAGGCTTTAAAAAATTAAAAAATTTAGACTTGATCATTGAACGCTGGATAAAAAAGCAAAAGAAAGCAAAAATAGTAAAAAGAAATAATCATCATGCCTTTTTTACTTGTATAAAAATAATTTATCAAAAATGTCGGTCACAGTTAATATTTAAAACATAATTCGTTAAATTTTATATTTAGATTATTTTTATTTTTTAATTAATAAACAATTCTTATTCCTATTTTTACTCGAAAAAAAAAAAAAAATAAATAAATAAATAAAATAATAAATAAAATAAAGAATAAAAATAAAAAATTAGAAAAAATATGAAAATTTGCTGAAGCAAAAGACAATTTTTCTTCTTGAAAAAGGTTTCTCCTTTCTTCCAGAATCCATTTCCAGGATAAAAAGTCATTTCCACGATCTCTGATCAAATTTTTATGCTTTAAAATCAATACAAAACAAATCAATTAAAAATAAATAAATAAAAAATAACGCTCGATAAGAGAAGAAAAATCAAGTTTAAAATTTAATTCAATTTTTTTAATTTTCTTTGCGACGTAAAACAAAACCAAAAAACAATATCAAGTTGTGATTTCTATCAGTGCCAACGGTTATTTATGAATAAATAATCATCGATTTTCTGCACATCATCCTTATTTTAATCTGAAAAATTAATTAATCAATCTTTTTTAATCATTTTTAGGAACTCAAAATCTATGTGATTAAAAAAGGAAAGAAAATCGACATTTTGAAAAAAATAAAAATAAATAATTTAGTACGTTTAAAGAGAAGAATATCTCTTGTGCATTAAAATGCTTGGAATTTCTAAAATAATTGAATCGATTTGAGAAAATTGAAGATTTAAACAAGTCCTCTCAATTCCTGACCAAAAATCTGTTAAAAACTAGATCTTTCATTCTTCAACATATTTCAATTTCGTCTTTTAAATAATGAAGAACCATTTTAGTTGATTATTACAATCATTTTCAGCCTTTAAATCTTACTTCAATAAAATTTACTATGGTTAAGTTAGACTTTGATATTTGATGAGAGAAATGTCGCGAATAATGGGATTTGAAATATTAAATCGTTGAAAAGACATGTCGGAATGCGAAGAGATGACCTGCTACATTTTAAAGTAAATCTAAAACCAGAACAAATCGGTTTCTTTTTCACTTTTTAAAGAAAAAAAAGGGGTTTTAGTAAAATATATAAGGTATATTCGAACTAAACTAATAAAATACATGAAAGGAACAACAAAGAAAAAAAAAACAAATTATCTTTCCCCTTCCTTATAATATTCAACACGGCCATCGAAAAAATTGCATACTACTACAACTGCTCTCGACAGCTTCATTTTAATTCCCATTGCTTTATTACGAATGTTTTTAAATATGCATTCCAATACGCAGATCAACTAAGTTTCTTGAGGGAGGAGGGGGTTTCTGGAAAAAACAATGTTTAAAGATAATATTTAAGAATAAACAATATCACTCACCTTTGATTTTAATTTAGTCAGCACGAAGATGAGATTAATTATGTAAAATCATGGATAGGATGTTCAATTCCTCGAGTTTCTGAACAGCTGTTAAGGAATGATTTTAGAGAAAAACTGGCTAAAATATCATAAGAGAATCGAAACTAATATTCTTGAAACAAAGCAACAGAACGATCCCAGGGGAGAATGTTGAAAAAAGGTTATTCAACATTTGTCTAATCTAAAATTTGAGTAATAAAAAAGCGAACCGATAGAGATCGTCCGTAGTCGAATAGAAACACGTGGGGCCTCCCATTTCCCGATTCACTACCATCATCATGATCTACATTTTAAAACTACAAAAAATTATAAACCATTTTCTAAGAATTTGATATTTAAAAAAGGATACTTCGTTTGAAATGCTCGCTGTGTAGCTGGTTTCAGGAGATTGAGATTTTCTTTCAATAGCCTGTAAAATTTGGCGCAGTCCGGCCTGCTTCTGGAGACCACGCCATCTTTCTTGTCAGTCTGCAACCACTAGTAACAACAGCCGAAATATGAACGACAAGAATGGCAAGTACAGTGCTCTACAATTTATTTTAATTTTTAAAACTACAGCTTATAGTTTTTAAAAAACAATTATATATTCTCTTATGTCTTTAATAAAGAAGAACCAGATATACTCTAGATATATAAAAAAGAAAACAAATGATATTTTTATCATATATAAATGTTTAATCTCCGGATTCTCCCGAAATTGCACTATAACTGGATCACTTAAGACGATGATTTTATTGTCGAGCCGGAACCATGGAATTCCTACTAACCATTTTATGTAGATGTCCTAATGTAAATCTTTCAAGAATGATTTTCTTCAACTGACTCCCCAAATTAATCACAGTTCAACTTAATAATATTTATATAAACAATGCTTAAAACGATAATTGAATAGCTTTTATAAAGATAAACATATTTAAAATGTCAGTTACAGATTGAACTGACCAATCATAGGCATTGTTCTAAAACGGCCATTTGTCAATATGGTCTTCAAGCTTCGAGGTCATTAACTAATGCCGAAAAAAAAGAGAAGATGTTTTTCATAACTGTACTCAGAATTTTTTATTTTAATTAATTTCAATACAACTAAATACAAAAAAGAAAATATTCACCTGATTCGGGGGTGGGCGGATTTATTACATGATTTTGCTGGACAGTGTTGGTTATATAATATTATTATTGTTAGACCAGTGACGTAAGTGTGGCTGATGAAGATTTAGCGATATAAAACTGCAAGTAAAAGCCTTCCGTTCTCTTTATTTTATGAATTCTTTTAGTCTAACAAATATTCTTATTTTTTAAATCTAGTGGATTATATCCATTATTTATTACAGAGATAGCTTAAGAGAAAACTAATAAATAATAAAAGAAAGATTCCGATTAATTAGAAAAAAAATACTAAATTTAATAAATGCTCCATTGTTTTTTAAATTTTCATTGTATAATTAAAATTCCGATAAAAAATTTAGGCTATTCTGAAAAAAAAAGTTGACTAAAATAAAAATGTTCAAAAATAAAACTGACAGGGTTAAAGTGCGACGAATTAAGACGAATGTTCAAGTAACAACAGGATTAATTTTACAAAAACGACGAACGTCTTATTTTCTTTTCTTTTCTTTTCTTTTTTTTCTTTCCTTTATTTCCGGCTTGTTTGCTTTCTTTCTTTCCTTCTTTTTTTTTTTTTTCAACCATATTCAACTCTTATTTTCAATTTTAGGGGCATTTCGTATTGACAACCCTCAAAAAATTATTTCTTTGGCTTCTTTTTTGCCTTCATTTCCCAGTCAACACCCACGAAAAGAAACATGATCGAACAATTAGGAATAAACATAAATTCGTAAAGTGTAAAAAAACGTAANAGATTTCAATTTACAAGTCAACACTTCTCTGCTTTTTGTTTTTTGGTTGCTGTCAAATTTGTAAGAGGAGAAATAATAAAATCAACTTACACCAAAATAATGTCATGGTGTGAGGAATAAGTCTATCCATTCTCACTTCAACAAGCATCACTAAAGCACGGCACACATTTTTACGCACTTCAGTATCTTCATCACTGGCCAAATAAAAAAGATTCTGAAAGAAAATATTACAAATAATGTTTTTGGTCTTCCAAGCAGCAAGTCATGAGCAAATAAATAAATGAAATAAAAATAACCATAACAGGTTTCAAAATTTGAGATTTTAGTGAAAATTCAAGTTTCTTAAGTGTCAAAGAATAAAGTACCTCAATAAAAGAATCTATGTGCACCATTAATGCTTGGGTACGGCTTATGATGAACTGGTTGACACAAGCAATAGCATGAGAACTGAAAAGAAAAAGGAAAAAAAAAAAAAGAATCAAAATCTGAGCTAAAATATTTCATTGTAACTGCTAATCTATCAAGATTATATTAAAAATACAATTATAATATATTGAAAGTAAACTTTAGAAGCAGCAGCCAAACAAATATACACTAAGCACTGCTGTCAATCACTTAATACTCACTGACAAACCTTTCCAACATACTTGGCATTTTTAAGTCTCTAGAAATATTTTCCTAATTCCAATCTCTAAAGTCATTTTGTATGCATAAATTTTTTTTTTAGATCTATATAAATAATCTAGTACAAATGATTTATAACCATAAATACAAAACAAAATCTAATTTAAAAGAAAAAAGAAAAATTTGTTAAAAAGTTAAATTTTAATGTATTAACTTACCGTATCTTTGCGCTGTTATGCTTGAAGAACTGTAAGAATTTGGGATGAGGACATTTAATGGTCTGTTGACAACATCACTGTCCAAAGCTTCAGCAGAATCTTCACAGATTTTTTGCATAGCCCCAAAAGCACCCTGAAGACAAACAAGATATTCAAAAACATATCTACTTCATAAAAAATTAAAAATATATAAAAGTTAAATTCTCCACTCATCACTTCCAGTTATAAATAAAGGAGAAATACAGTTGTATGAGTAAAACTTTCTCCCAAATAGTTTCTTTGTAAAAGTTCATAAAGCTAATGTTTGCTCTACCCACTGAACAGGCTTTAGGAAAATTGCAAATTAACATGTTGAAATTCAACAATTTTAATTAGATTAGAAATTTTATTTTCACAACAAATAAATTCATATATATATATATATATAAGATATAGACAATTTGTTGAAAAATCTGTGTTTTTTACAAAACCAATTTACCCCCCCTGAAAATTTCATTAAAATTGGATAATTCCCTGATTTTGGTAAAATTTTTTTCAATCAAGTGTTAAATTCATTTTGTAAACACGGATTTTACGGGCAACTCACAGTGGCCATCTTAAGATATATTTGATCGAAATTGACCGAAAAGATAGTTTTAAATATTAAAAATAAATTACATGTGTAATATTATTTTGCTTTTTTACTACTTTTTCGACAAAAATTTGACCTTAAATAATCCATTTAATCTGAATTTGTTTTTAAAATGAAGCAGACCAAAAAAATGGGTATCCAATGTTCTCCTTCAAAGGCAATCCCTCTTTCTACACATTTAATAGTAACTGGACATTGAACTAAGTCAAAGTTACTACCTACAGACATAACACTCCTTCAACCCCCACCACACATCCGTGTATGAACAAGATTATGACCAACTCATCCTTGGAATTGGAAAAAAAATTTTTTAAAAACTGGCCATGTCATCAGATCTTCAGGCTTGATTTTGATTCTTGTCAGTTCCTTCTGATTTGTTGATCAACCAAGACGCATCTTCAAGACTCTAGAAACATTCCACATTCTTTTGAATTTTTTACCTAAGGTTTAGTTGTGAGATATTGAACTCTTACCCTTTTCTGTTATTTCTTAAATGTATGTATTTATGTACAATGCATAACTTTTGTTATATTTATTCTCAGTTTTGCCTTTATTATTTTATCGTTTTGTGTTCTTCTGCTACTGCTGGTTAAACTGATTCCCCGATCCCTTCACAAAGTGAGAAGGCAGAAAACATTACACACACACAATTATATTATACATACATACACACACAGATACAAAATTGTTGGCACCCTTCCACTTACTAGAGAGATGATGGCGTAGTGTCCAAAAAAACAAGTGTAACTATGTAGCCTCGGAGGATGAGCTGTCACCTAAGCAGCAGGCTCTCCCCTATCACACTGTTGTTGTAGCCCTAACCCCCCCCCCTCCAAAAAAAAAAAAAAAAAAAAAAAACAATGCATTTTGGCCACTATAGTGTTGCTGGATACTGCCGAAGTCCAGCATAACACCTTAATAACTCAGCTCTGGAGCATACATAATATATATATATATATATATATATATATATATATATATATATATATATATACATACATACATACACACGTTCTAGCATATGAGAACGCTGAATTTTTTAGAGAAAAATATAAAAGTAAGATAAGATACCACACACAAGGGTGTTTTGGCAAAGAGGACATAAGGAAGATGTAAATCATGTAACAAACATTTAATAAAATTAAAAGGAAGGGAAGAAGAGAATGTGCGGTAAGTAATAATAAATTTAATTCCAAGACAAAATCAGTTTTCTAAAGTGAGGATAGCATGTTAATTAATTTGACTTGCCCTATCACTTGGATGGATATTATCTAAATGTGTTCGCAGTATGGAATTTGGTCATAGTTGATTTGGCACTTTCAGTGTTGTCAATTTATTGGTTTTTCTTCATATTCGCTGTGGTTTTCTTTTTAACTCGTTGCAATCATTTTTATTTCAGCAGAATTTCAGGACAGGATACAATGAACATTTTTCTTCAAATAGACTGGAGTAGATTCTGCCCTTTCTCTTGTTTGGTAGATTCAACCTGATACTAGAGTAAAACTTCTGGCTCTTGCTGTATTTTATCTCATCAGAATTTCAGGACAGGGATTCAAGCTGATACTTGAGAATTGATACTATTCAAACTATCATACTTCCGTAGATCCCCAATTACTGGGTAGATATGGTCACTAAACTTCAGTCATGTGGGAATTTTTCTCCCATGCCTACCATCAACTCATTTCAACTTACCACCTAATTCGGCAGGGCACTATGAACTGGTTATATCCGGTTTTTATCCCAGTGGTATTATTTTTAATCTTTACTATAGAAGATAAGAGAGAGCTTGTTGTGTGATGTATCATTGCCTTTATACTTATTTTATGGTAAACATATGCATGTGATTTATTTTGTCAGGTGTACATTATTGTATGTGTATTGTGTGACATTTTCCCCACTACAACTTGGCATATGTATAACATGCATATTTACATACAACACACTATATATACACACACACATCTATGCAGACATATTGGCAATGCATGTATCTACTAATACACAAAAAAATGTATACACACAAACCCTCTATACACACAATTATATAATTGTGTGTGTGTTTATATATATTATATATATATATATATATATAAATAAACACACACACACAATATATAAATTGGAGTGTCTTTCTTGTCCCTACAGAAGGCAATTTTAAGCTTTCCCTTTAAAAACAATTCAAATACAAGTGATGAAAACTTTCTCTTACCTCACAGACACTGTAATCTTCTGAATCCAGACATTGACAGAGACTTGGCAGCAACTCTGGCCAGTTGCGAAGTTCACCCTTGGCCACAATAGTTGTGATTAGTATACCAATAGTGGCCCGAATTAAAGGAGAAGAGTCGCCAATACTCTGTAAGCATTCTGACTTGATAAAGTTTGTCACTTCAGATGGAAATTTCTCAAAGTGTGCTCTCACATTGTTCTTAAGGATGAGGCCACTCAATGAACGGGTGGGATCATCTGAAAGAATATCAAAGTTTAATTTTTAATAGATCATTTTTATGCATTTGACTAGCATTTCAGAGAGAAAAGAATTTTAATTGAATTTTTCAGAGAAATTGGTATTTAGAAGGAAGTAAATAATTGTATGAAGAAGAAAAAAAGCAAATAATGTTTACCAAATGCGAAAGTAGATCACCTGTAGAACATTGATGATATTTGTTGGCTAAAAGTAACCATGTCAGTCAGTCACATTTTGATGTTTTGTTTCTTGTGAAAGATTAAGGGTCTGAATTTGATATTTATTTTCTCGTGTTTTTATCCTCGAGTAAAACATTAGTATGGTAAAAAACATTAAAAAAGTATCAAATTCAGACCTTTAATCTTTCACATTTCTAAAATTCAAAAGTCACAAGATAAGAAATCAGTTTGCAATTGCTAATCTAAAAATGCAATATCTGACAAATATATTTAGTGAAAAACTTTCCTGTAAAATAATCTGTCTCGTGTTATCACAATGTAATATATAGTTTCTTCTAGTTTCAGACTACTTGTCAATTGCTACTTTCAAATAATCTAATTGAGAACAGGACTTGATAAAAATCAATTTTTTTGGTTCTCCAGAAAAGACAGATAAGAGAAATCCCCCTCCAATACCATGTGATGTAATGGTTAGCAAGCTAGATTCGCAGACCATTGTTAGAGAGTTTGATTGTCACTGGGTGTCCCATAATCTGACCTTGTGCTACATCTAAGCTAAGCTTAGTAAATAACTATATATAGTATCACTGGGGTGAAAACCAATCTTTTGTAAGGGGTGCTTCCCAAAAAACGTATTCCAAGTCATTATACACATTTAAAATACAGTCTAATAAATTCTTCAATTTATGCGAAGTCGCACAACTAAAATGATATAAATGGTTTGCAATGATTTGGATATTTTGAATATGTTGCATATCTCCTGTATAACATTGATTATTCTCAAATCTTTGCTATCAACTTGAATGTTTTACCTAACTATAAAGCATTGTTTAGTGATAATTTCCAATATAAAACTTGAAACCACGAAGATACATTTGATCCTTCATGGTACTTTCTCCATAAACTTCACAAGAGTAACATTTTTATCTTAAAATTAAAAAGCAATATGCCAAAAAAAAAAAAAAAAAAAAAAAAAAAAAATGTTGCTTATTTTCTTCCATCTTCAATATTAGTCTTAATTTTTCTTTAAAACTAATTTCAACTTTAAATTTAGATATAAAAACGGTCACAATACAATCACAATTATTAACTATATATTTACCCAACCCCTCCACCACAAGCAGGATACAACACAAGGTAAATTTTTAAGCAGTGCTTGATTTCAAAGTTTTTCTCTTAGACTGGTTGCCATACCAAAGTTAATGAGCTCAGTCTACACTACTATTTACCCATAGTTGGAGAGAATAGTTGGATGCATACCTTTCCTAAAAGGTATTATTGCCATGTTAAACCAGCTCTACCCAGAATTTGAACTCCAGTTGCCATATCCATTTCCTATGACGATAACAGATGCACTACTATCAATTATTAAATGTAGTTAATTTAAACTAAATGCTCTAACGCAATCTTATGACAAAAAGTTGAATCACAAAAACCAAGAAACAGTTTAAATAACTTGAAAATCTGCCAAAGAATGGCAGACGACAATTGCCAGAATGTAATAAGATGAAAGACAAAAACAGTTTATTTTTACTTTTTAATTCCACATTGGAATGAGCTCATTTTATACAATCTAAAATGGCAAATTAATCCACATTAATAGATTGATAGTGCTAATCAAAGTATCTGCAGTGTGGAATTAATTTCATTTTTTTAAAAGGTTATTTTATTTATTTCAAATTATCAATTGCAAAAAGTATACATAATAGTGATGACTACAGAATTGTCAAATCATTAAAAAATATTCTTTAAAATAAAAAATAAAATTTTTTTAAATCTAAAAATGCTGTCTTTTTATTTATATAAAACAATAATAGCATGGTATATATAAACAGGATATAATTGCTCTATAGTTTTCAATAGGCAAGTATTTTATAGCATATAAGATAGTATAATCTGTCAATACCATATCAATTTCTTATTGACAGGTTTGTCATTTTTTATTTTCTATACTTTTATATATTAAGATTTCTTATACATTTTCCCCAATGGAAGATTAAGTTGGATCAAAAAAGAAAGCCATCAGATTTGAATAATCTGTTGATATAAACAGTAACAAAATCCAAATCACAATCAAGAACCGTTTTAATTCTTTATATGCCAATTATCAAAAATTAAATCTATACACTTATTTGGGAAGAACTGAGGATCACAAGTTGATGATTTCATTTAAATTTACATACATACACACATAAATGTCAAAAAAAATTAAAAAAAAAAAAAAAAAAAAAAAAAAAAATGGAGGATGAGAAGCCAGAGTAAAATAAATAATGTTTAACTGTATAGCTCCTTGGTATCCCAGTTTTTTTTTCTTAATGTTCATAATTACTAGCTGGCAACTTCATTATTTCTCTCCTTCCAAGTACTGATCAAGTCAGGACATTCAGCATAGAGAGGTATAGTCCTAGCTTAGTTGCAGAGAGGTATAGCCATCCTTTCCTTTTTTGTGTGCATTAAATACACACAAGATATATACAACAGGTTTATGTAACAAATTTATTAGTAATTAATAATTCTAGCTTTAGTTAAAATATTGAATTATATCATATTGTAACAGATTGATTCTTATGTTATTTTTTTCATATACATATTTATAAAAAAATTAAAATAAAAAAATAAAAACATCATATAATGAAGTATCAGGTAAGTATTTTCCAGATAAATGATCTGAATATATTATATATACACTAGCAACAGAAAACACCCTCCGGGTGTCGTAAAAATTAATTTTTGAAAGACATTGCCCGAGAGGGTGGGAGTTAAAAATTCAATGTCAGAGGGTTTGTATCATAAGTAAGCAATATCCTCATATTTATTAAAGGAGTAAAAAAAATAAAACAATTTGAAATGAAAACTGAGCCCCGTCCCTCTCAAATAAAATGTTGCATGTAATAATCAAACAATTATTTTGGATATTTTCCACATCAATTTTACGCAAAATCGTAGGTATTTATTTATTTGTAAACTTTTTAGTTTACTTCTTGTTACTGTAAAAAAGTGACGAGAGCAAAAAAAAAATTTTTTAAATTGCTTACTCAAATTTTGGGTGTATATAGCATTAGAATATTGTGACGTAGGCTGTGACAGTTTTTGTTACAGACAATCTCCATTATTAATAGAAGATATCTAAATGAATAACAACTACAAGGCAATTAATCTGTTCAGTGACTGCAGAGATATACTGAAGAAGCTGTATATTCTAAATAGTAACACTATATGCATTTCTGCATTGGGGGTGTATAAACACCACTAGATCAACCATATTTGAATGACACAGGGTTAAAAATCATTGAGAAAAAAAAATATATATATATATATATATATATATATATATATAATATATAAAAAAGAAACTGGTGCATAAAATCTGAAATAAATTCTGAGGAGCACCTTACTAACAAAAGAAAAGGAGAAAAGAATTGTCAACAGTAACTTTCTCTAAATCAACTTAATTATAAGATGGGGGGGCTGGGTATTTCCCTATTTAGTTGTAATAGGATTCATGCCCTTTGACAGTTAGGTGGGGATGGTTAGAATTGTAGATTTAGTGGCTCAGATACTGTCATGATCCACAAGTTAGAAAAAATTTGCTAAGAATTGAAAATTGTTAAAAACTTTGAAAATCCCAAGAAAAAAATTTTACACAGCAAATCATTTTTCAAATGAAGCAACATAAATTCTGTTTCTTGAAAATCCTCAAAAGAGGATTATCAAATACAGCTCACAAAACTATAAGAAAAGTCAATACAAGTTATAACAAATAAAATTGATAAGAATTGTGAGGAACAATAGACACCCTTTCACAAAATACATTATAATGAATGGAAAATTGATACTTCAACTTAAATTTTTTTAATTCTTTAATTGTTCAAGAGGGCTATCTTAAAAAGTCAAAAATAATAATTTAGGAATTATAAATACTAGCAGGACCTGTGGATATACCACAGTATAATGGAATTATCACCATGTTTTATATGTTTACTCAAGAACTATTGCAAAATAGTTCAATATGTAAAAAATTGTTATCTTGATTTAATTCACTTTTTTCTTTCCTTTTCATTATGTTCGATTGAAACAGATTATCGCTTCATGCGCTCACCCCTACTCTTTATATTTTTCTGTGTAGCTTGTCATTTTTCTTCCCTTTCTTTATAATAAAAACGGAATGGTCCATTATTTAGCCAAGGTGAGACACTCATAAGAAATAATTATCACCAGATAATCAGGATTTACATTTTTGCATTTCCTCTTAGAGGATTTGGAGTTATTTTTAACTAGAGAGTTGCAAGGTAATAATGGTCGGTCTTACAATTAAGGAGCACGAGTATTAATATATTTTTCCACATTCAAATTTTCAGAGATAGCTTTCATGTTCTATAACCAGTGGAATTGAGAACAGAATCTGTCATACCTCAAAATTTCCATTCTAACATTGAATCTAAAAAATTAGACGTCAAGAGTAAAAATTACTTTTTTTTTAAATGCTTAATTGACTTAATTTCTCATGTCTCAAAGAGCTGTCAAATTCAACTAGCTTCTTTCAAGCATCCACAGGTAAAGTTAATTTTTAAGAAATCCTCTAAGCAGATTTCGACATGAAAACCAGTGAGTGTATATATGCATGCAATTATATGTATGTAGACATTCACAAAATTTTTAACATTAAAAATTTGGCAATTGCTACAATTATTTCTAAATTACAACAATACTTGTGAGTTACTATAATAGGTTTCTAACCGCCTTCAGACATCAATATCCACAATCTAATCAAATATTTACTTCAAGAGATAAATAAACTGACAGGCCAATAGGGTAAAAATTGGCATCGTCCAGATTATTGGTTACAGTATAAAGAAAGATTGTTTTACTGACAATTCTAGCTAGGTTTTATAAAAAATGAAAACGAGCACCATCGGAAATTTTCGAAGCAATTAGAGAAGTTTCACATGCAACATACGATCACACCCCGTAAATACCTGTGAGGAGGGAGACAAGTACACCCTCTCACACACAACTGTGGGGTACAGTTAAATTTATAAATTCTGTTCTACATTTTTTTTTTAAGATCTGAGATATAATTCCTTCCAATTAAAGATTAAAAATTTAAAATTGCAACTTCAATTATATTTGTTAGTTTAAACAAATACATGAATCAAAAGTAAATATTTAGATTTATTTGGAGTCGATTGTTATTTTCTTTTATGAGAAAAAAAACAAACAAAAAACGCTAAAATTGCGTCTTTATTTAATAAAAAAAAGAATTCGGAGGAGAAATGGCCGGGTTTAAAGATACAAGAGACAAAAGAGAAGTAGCGTAAAAAAAGAATCGCGGTCGAAATTTGACTTTCGTTGAGCCGTAAGAGAAAAAAAAAGGTTTTTCAAAGGAAATAAAGAAATCATTGCATATAAGAATTAGAGAAACAAAAGAAATAAATAGACAGCAAACAATACGAGCAAACTGAAATGGATCGAGGTGCAGAAAAGACAAGAAAAAAATGAAGGATGGGTTCATCAACCAGAGAAGGAAGTAAATTACTTTTCAGAGACACGAATTTCGCTTAGTCACTTGCTTTAGCAAAAAACAGAGACGAAGATTTAGCAAAGATAAATAAAAGTACAGGTGAAAAATGTCTA
This sequence comes from Doryteuthis pealeii, assembly GCA_023376005.1. Classification (NCBI taxonomy): domain Eukaryota; kingdom Metazoa; phylum Mollusca; class Cephalopoda; order Myopsida; family Loliginidae; genus Doryteuthis; species Doryteuthis pealeii. Next base: position 25,982,408 of record CM042142.1, read on the forward strand.
CCTTTAGATAACCTTAATGCTTATTTTTGCTCTTTGCTCTCTAAGAGTAAATCTTGTCTCGCACCGACTTCATTCATTTCTCCTTTTCTTGTTTTAAATGTCAGGGTCAATAAGAAGTAGCAGCTCCTATATCGATGTCGTTGTCGTCCACTCGGAATCATAATCGAAATAAATGACCACCAATAATCAATATTTTCATCACTAAATTTGCGTTGGTGAGAAAAAAAAAGCGACTCATGTTTTTTGTTTTTTTTTAAGTTGATTAATTGGCGACAAAGAAAAATTCAAAAAATATTTGGATTTAAAACCCCATAAAAACATAAAACACGTAGAAAAATGAAAACGAATACTTCCCAGTTATTAGAAAAAAATTACCAAAGAAATTAAGTTTTTTGTCTTAATCAACAAACAAATAATCGGAAAGAAATTATTTCTCAAAAAACAAAAAAGAATAAAGCATCTTTATTTCTAATTAAAAGATTCAGGCTTTAAAAAAATTAAAAATTGACTTGACATTGACACGTGGTAAAAAAGCAAAAAGCAAAAAAATGTAAAAAAAGAAATATTCATTGCCTTTTCTTTCTTGTTAATAAATTTATTCAATGTCGGTCACAGTTAATATTTAAATAATTCAGTTAATTTTATTATTTAGGATATTTTTATTTTTTTAATTAAATAAAACATTCTATTCCTATTTTTACTCGAAAAAAAAAAAAAAAAAAATAAATAAATAAATAAAAATAAATAAATAAAGAATAAAAATAAAAATTAGAAAAAATATGAAAATTTGCTGGAAGCAAAAGACAATTTTTCTTCTTGAAACAAGGTTTCTTCCTTTCTTCCAGAATCCATTTCCAAGGATAAAAAGTCATTTCACGATCTCTGATCAAATTTTTATCTTTAAAATCAATACAAAACAAATCAATTAAAAAATAAAATAAATAAAAATAACGCTCGATAAGAGAAAGAAAAAATCAGTTAAAATTTAACTTCAATTTTTTTTTTTCTTTTGCGACGTTAAAAAAAAACAAAAAACAAATATCAAGTTGTGATTTCTATCAGTGCCAACGGTTATTTATGAATAAATAATCATCGATTTCTGCCAATCACTCCTTATTTTAATCTGAATAAATTAATAATCAATCTTTTTTTATCCATTTTTAGGAACTCAAAATCTATGTTGATTAAAAAAGGAAAGAAAATCGACATTTTGAAAAAAATAAAAATAAATAATTTAGTAGTTTTAAAGAGAAGATATCTTTGTGCATTAAAATGCTTTGGAACTAAAATAATTGATCGATTTGAGAGAAATTGAAGATTTTAAACAAGTCCTCCAATTCCTGACCAAAATCTGTTAAAAACTAGATCTTTCATTCTTCAACATTTTCAATTCGTCTCTTTTTAAATAATGAGGAACCATTTTAGTTGTATTATTACAATCATTTCAGCCTTTAAATTTACTTCAGATAAAATTTATGGTTAAGTTAGACTTTGATATTTGATAGAGAAATGTCGAATAATGGATTTGAAATATTAAATCGTTGAAAAGACATGTCGGAATGCAGAGATGACCTGCTACATTTTTAAAGTAATCTAAAACCAGAACAAATCGGTTTCTTTTTTCCACTTTTAAAGAAAAAAAGGGGTCTTTATGTAAAATATATAAGCGTATATTAGAAACTAAACTAATAAAATACATGAAAGGAACAACAAAGAAAAAAAAAGCAAATATCTTTCCCCTTCCTTATATATTCAACACGGCCATCGAAAAATTGCATACTACTACAACTGCTACTCGACAGCTTCATTTTAAATTTCTCCATTGCTTTTATTACGAAGTTGTTTTAAATATGCCATTTCAATACGATACTAGTTTTTTGAGGGGAGGAGGGGGTTCTGGAAAAAAATGTTAAAGATAAATTTAAGAATAAAAAATATCACTCACCTTCGGATTTTAATTTAGTCAGCACGAAGATGAGATAATTATTAAAATCTGGATAGGTGTTCAATTCCTCGAGTTTCTGAACAGCTGTTAAGGAATGATTTTTAGAGAAAAACTGGGCTAAATATCATAAGAAGAAACTAATATTCTTGAAACAAAGCAACAGAACGATCCCAGGGGAATGTTGAAAAATAGGTTATTCAACAGTCTATCTAAAATTTGAGTTAAAAAGCGAACGATAAGATCGACCGTAGTCGAATAAAACACGTGGGGCCTCCATTTCCCGATTCACTACCCATCATAGATCTACATTTTAAAACTAAAATTATAAACATTTTCTAAAATATTGATATTTAAAAAAGGATACTTGTTGAACTGCTCGCTGTGTAGCTGTATCAGGAGATTGAGATTCTTTCAATAGCTGTAAAATTTGGCGCAGTCCGGCCTCTTCTGGAGACCACGCCATCTTTCCTTGCAGTTGCAACACTAGTACACACCGAAAATGAACGACAAAATGGCAGTACGGCTCCTTACAATTTATTTTAATTTTTTAAACTACACTATATTTTTAAAAAACAATTATATATTCTACTTTGTCTTTAATAAAAGAAACCAGATATACTCTAAATATAAAAAAAGAAACAAATGATATTTTTATCATATATAAATGTTAATCTCGGATTCTCCCGAAAATGCTATAATGATCATAAGACGATGGATTTTATTGGTCGAGCCGGAACCATGGAATTCTACTAACATTTTTATGTAGATGTCCTAATGTAAATCTTTAAGATGATTTTCTTCAACTGACTCCCCAAATTAATCACAGTTCAACTCTCAATAATATTTATATAAACAATGCTTAAACGATAATTGAATAGTTTTTATAAAGTAAATCATATTTAAAATGTCAGTACAGATTTGAAACTGACCAATCATAGGCATTGTTCTAAACGGCCATTGTCAATATAGGTCTTCAAGCTTCGAGGTCATTAACTAATGCCGAAAAAAGAAGAGATGTTTTCATAACTGTACTCAGATTTTTTATTTTAATTATTTCAATACAACTAAAACAAAAAAGAAAATATTCACCTGATTCGGGGTGGGGGATTATTACATGACTTTCCTGACATTTTTCTGGTTTATTTTTCTATTGTTAGACATGACGTAAGTTGTGCTGATGAGATTGATAAAAACTGCAAGTAAAAGCCTCGTCTCTTTATTTTATAATTCTTTTTAGTCTACAAATATTTATTTTTTTAAATCTATGGATTTAATCCTATTATTTATTACAAGACTAGTTAAAGAAAACTAATAAATAATAAAAGAAAGATTCCATTAATTAGAAAAAAATACTAAATTTAATAAATGCTCCAATTGTTTTTTAAATTTTCATTGTATAAAATTCGATAAAAAATTTAGGACTATCTGAAAAAAAAGTGACTAAAATAAAAATGTTCAAAAATAAAATGACAGGGTTAAAGTGCGACGAAATTAAAGACAATGTCAGTACAACAGGATTAATTTACAAAACGACGACGTCTTTTTTCTTTCTTTTCTTTTCTTTTTTTTCTTTTCCTTTATTTCCGGCTTTTTTCTTTCTTTCTTTCCTTCTTTTTTTTTTTTCAACAATTCAACTCTATTTTCATTTTAGGGGATTTCCGTATTGACAACCTCAAAAAATTATTTCTTGGCTTCTTTTTTGCCTTCATTTCCTCCAACACCCACGAAAAGAAAAATGTCGAACATTAGGAATAAACATAAAATTCGTAAGTGTAAAAAAAAAATGAAAGTAAGATGAAAAAAATTCCATTTTAAAATAAATCTTCTTTACTGGAATTTTTATCCATAACCTAAATTTTATGGAAACTAGTCTAGAGTCAATTAAATAAAATAAAAATTAAATCAATAAATTAAGCATAATTGTTTTTATTTCTATAAAAATCAATTTCCATTTGCCTTGCATTTTGGGGATGAATATTCTAAATATCATGGAAAAAAAGCAGCGCAATCATAGCAAGATGAATGAATAGAAATAATTTTGTGATGCCTGTTCACTTGTTATTTCACTTTGTCGATTAAATTTTACATAGATTTTGACTTTTAAATTTGATACCCATCTTCATTCGTTTTCTATATAACTATCTCAATTAAATATATTAAACTAAGTTTGTGTGTGTGCTTAAATTTTAAATGAAAAGTAAATGATCATTTGTCATCAAATGTGACTCTTAGAAATATTTAAATAATTTATTCAAACCTTTTTATTAAATTATCTCACAAAAATAGTATTATCACAGTATTATAATTTCTAAGCTAGATTGGTAAAAGATTATAATTATGGTACACTATTTGATATTAAAACTCACAATGGGTTTAAAATTCCATTCTCTAACACCTGTACAGGTAGTTCTGAACAAGGTAATTTTGTGATGGATAATATTCTATTTAAAAAGGGAGATATGTGCAATTCAGAGTTTCTAATATTTTAAAGATTTGAAACATATCTCCCTTTTTAAATGTATATATTCAGAACCTAATCAAAATATTATTTATAGAAATTTACAAAAATATATATTTTTCAAAATCAAAACCAGTTTGTTTATTTTATTGGAATTTGATAAGAAATGACAATTTATTTCAAATGGAATCATTAAATTTTTCAAGACAATAAAAATGTTGATTAATTATGAATAACTGGTTAATCTAAAATTCTTTAAGATAATTTTCTGATGCAAATTACATGAAAGATATTAATAGCTATCCCACTGACCTTATCATTCTTGTATCTTTAAAAGGATCATACATACATTGTAGTATTTTTAGTACTATGATCAATGCTTCCAAATATTCCAGAGGTTTTATTCAGATATATAAGCCTAGTTTTAATCCTTTCAAGATTATTATGAATGTAATTTTATTTTTTTAAAAATATTTTTCAATTAATAGATTCCTTCCAATAATAATTGTAGTTTCTTAATTGAAAAAAAAAAGATTGCTTATTAATTATTATTCATTTTTTATCAAAAATATTTCAAATTTGATTAACCTATACTTTACAATGAGAAATTGTAAACATTGAAGCTCATTTTTCCACAAATTATTTCGACAAGTACCCTCATCTTAGTTAAAAAGATTTTTTATCATTTTGGTGTTCAGCTTTCTTGGGGTATATATCATACACTGATAACTTTGGTTGTTTACCTTATACTTTTTCACCTCATCAATAACATGTTTTACAATTCATAAATATTGGTGTTGAAGTTTGTGTTTATATAAAGGGATCTTAGACCACACTGAAAAGATCATAAAATATTTTTTATTATATGGAAAGCTATGTTCATCAACTGGAATTTTTAAATCAGTCCACACTTAATACATTTTACAAGTTGATCTTTAAATTGTTATTTCTGAATGGTTAGAGTATCTATATACAAAACAGATGGAGAGGACATAGGATACAAAAATCTCAATTTGTTTAGAACTGCTGGATTTGTTGCATTCAAGATTAATTTAGATATGTCTAATAATATGTAAAAACTATATTATTCGGGTTCACTTAAAATATCAAATTTAAAACATTAAAGTTATTTGTTTCATGTTCATAAAAAATAGGGAGTTCTTTCCCTTGAACTGCAGAAATCCCTAAATCCTGTTTTATTCTTTTCGAGGTAAAAATTGAAATAATTGCAATTATTCAAAGGATAACCCTAAAATATCAAATGTTATGGAACACATGAAAAAATTCTTTGAATAAAATTTGCATCCGAATTGATATATTGAAATAAGCAACACTAAAAATAGATATCTTTTTATAATATGCTGTAAAGTGTCAAAGAAACACTAAATAAATTGTGAAAAGTTAGTTTAGTAAATATCCAATAGAGCTAGCAAGAAGAATTTAAAACTGAGTGCAGCATAATCAAATAGCTGAAATATATTTGCACTATTCTTTTGTCATTTTTGGCCTATGACAACAAAGAAATAGGACTTCATTTTTTAAAAAGTTTGTCATGTGAAAAAAACTTTTGAAATACAGTTATTTCTGTTAGAATTGCTGTTATTGGCTGCTATAGTAGTAGTAATAGTTATATTTCTATTTTTCTTAACATCATCATCATCATTTCACTCCTTGTGAGTTTTTTTATATTAGCATTAGCTGATGGTCTTTCACTGGAGTCTGAGTGACAAGTCTCCTCAGGTTTCTCTTTTGAGTATTGTAACAAATTTCAATAATGTTGCTGTCTGGATGGTCTCAATTCTTTCTCTTATTTCCAGTTCCTCTAGTCTCTTTTCTAAGCTTTTGGGGACTGTTCCAAGTGCACTAACTACAATTGGTATCACTTTCACCCTCATATTCCACAGCTTATTCAATTCTCTAGCAAGGTCCAGGTATTTGTCTATCTTTTCATTTTCTTTCATCTTCACCTTGTGAGCTACCGGAACTGCAAAATCCACTAGTTGGGAAGTTCTCTTTTTTTTTTTTCGTTCATCAATACAAGGTCTGGTCTTCTGGCTGGGATAAGGCAATCCATCTTTATCTCAAAGTTCCAGAGAATTTTATATGCTTCATTCTCAAGAACAGATTCTGGTTTATACATATACCCTTTTGTTGTATGGTTAAAATTTATTTTGCACTATTCCCAGTGGATCTCCTTTTCAACCCAGTTGTGTCTAGCCTTGTGTTCTCATTGTGTTAGTTTGCTGCATTCCCTTAGTACATGGTTTATTGTCTCATCTCTGTCACCACACATCCTACATTTGCTGTTTTGTTGTCTTATCAATTTTTGTTTTGATATAATTTGTTTTTATGGCATTATTTTGTGCAACAATTATTAGTGGCTCAGTTTCTCTCTTGAGGTTTCATCTTCTTTGTAGAATAAACATCATACTGTCCAGGTCTCTTTATGCACTATCTCCCCAATTTGTCATTTGAAGTGTCCATATAATTGTTTTTCTTCCTATTTCTGTTTTTTTTTGTTTTTGTTGTTTTTCTATTTGTCCATACGTTGCAGCCTCTGTTATTGGCTGCTGGAATGAATCTTTACTTGCTTTTTTTTTGTGTATTCTCCAAGTCCTTGGATTGAGGCATCTATGCACTCCTCTATGTTGGCAAAACCTCTTCCTTTCTTTATACATATAGCCTGTCTCTAATTCAAGTGACCATAACTGGAGCATAACATAGTGTTTAATTAAATGTTTAAGAATCCCAGTCTGTAAGATCTGCAACTTTCATTATCAATAATAGACAAGAACATTATTATCATCATCATCATCATCATCATCAAGTTGTGCTAATAGTGCAAATTCTCTTGGCTCTCTCTTGCCATCCATCCCTATCTGTCATTGCCCCTTGTTAGTATAGCCTTCAAAGCTGGCATGGGAAACAGAGGAAATGGCTGAGAATTAGGGTAGGTTGATTTTTCAATTTTAAAAAAAATATCAAATTCTCTCAAACAGCAAAAGTTTTATGGTGGTATAATGAATACTGATACCAAAAACTAGATCTCTTACTTGCTCCATTATTTGAGGAAATAGCTTAAAAAACCATCAGTTAAAATGCACTAAAAATCCTAGTTTTTGCAACATTTGGCCCAGAAATTAGTTAGAAAATTTAGCAATTTCAAATGATTCTCGATTATGTTTTATTGAATGGTGTTTGCTTCTTGGGGATTTTTCTTCAATTTTACTCCTTCCATCTCCATGTCTGATCATTTCATTCATATTCATTTTTTTTAAATAAAATTGCATTGTGTTTTGTGTTTTTCATTTCAAGTATTTTAAGTTAAAGCCAAGGAGAAACCAGGGTATTTTGGCTGCGAAAGGTCAAGAACGTAAGTATTTATTTATATGGATTGGTCAATGAATGTACCTAGCTAAGTAGAACAATGAATAGCAGTATGACCAGTTTTTTCACCCATCCCCCAACAAAAACATTCAGGCTATATACTCAGGTCCATGTTGCGCTTTTGTATCTGTTCTGAAATAAAATCTGCAATAAGAGGGGTTGTATTTTGAAACAGGAGCAGGAGCACACCTGGACCAAATACCTTGCTCTTGGTAGATCCTCTAAGTTTGTCTGGTTTGTACATGTGTAGGAGCCCGTGGGAAACATTGCTTATGAATTCATATTTACTTCTCCAGCAGTGCCCAGCATGTCTTATTCATTTTACTTGGATGGTTTGTGAGGTAAGTGGCTGTACAGCTATTGTTTTATAGGGTATTGCTTCCAGGATTTGTTCAAAACAGCATGTAGCATCCTTATATAGTTCATGGACAAAAGGCTGCATCCTCCCATTTCTGAAGAAAGAGAACCTTGGCATTACTAAGAACTACAGTAGTATAACTCACTGCTATAGCTGCTAAGATTTATAATGCCCTGCTTCTAAGTCATATTCAAACTGAAGTTGAGAAAGTTCTTAGGAAAAATCTGAATGGTTTTTGAAGAAAATCAATCCACAACTTCTAAGATTCCAACTATTCATCAAATTATTGAAGGAATATGAACAAAAATCCTCGAGGCAACACTCTTGTTTGTAGATTTCTCCAAAACATTTGTTCCATACACAGAGGAAAGATAGAGCAAATACTTCTAGCCTGTTTTAGCTATAATGATGACAAGAACAACTAAGATTTAATATACAACAAATTCATAAATTCCAATTTTCCATCTTATCTTTTGTTAAAGAACACCAAAAAATATTTATGAAAAAAAATGCATATCCAAAACATTTGTAATTTGTCAAATATCAACAAAAAATAAGCTTAGAAATTAAATTTCAGGTAATCAGGATGATGTTTTTTGTTCCTCATTGTCATTAATGTTTGATAATGCTTCATCTAAAAATTGAAAAAAAAAAAAATAATAATAATTAAAAGATACAATTAGTGAAAAAAAACAATAATATCAGATATGGCCAAGAATAGAGTAAGGAACAAGTTTAAAAGGTCTGATTTGGGCTCCTGTAAACTAATACTCATAGCTCAATTGGTAGAGCAGTGGGTGTGCTTATAGGAATTAAATCCTATATTTTTCAATCAATTGTAAATGTAAAAACATTAAGACATGCCTACAAAATATTAATAAACCAATGGTAAACAAAATTCTCACAGCTATTCACACACCAATTAAATCCTACAACACAAAAACAAAAGTAAACTAATCGGGGTAATTCCATGTCAATTCATCCAGGCCATGTCACCCACCCCCTTCAATTTTTCTGAAATTTTGTCCAGGCGTGGACTATGCTAAAGTATGAAAATCCCCAAAATTTGAACTTCAAATTCCAAAAATTGTCTGAGTTATGTCAATTTTTAGCTCTCCAAATTGGGGGAGGGGGGGGCGAAAAATGGTAACATTTTGTAATCTATTTTTGTTTGTAAAATGAGTTCTAGAGCTTCCCTACTCCTAAAAAATTTTTGTGCGAGTAATCCCAAAATGTTATCAAAAAAGTCTTAAAGTTTACCAATTTTAAGTTATTAACAATTTCTGATTTTTTTCATAGCAAAATCAATAGGTGGGAGAATTCCAATATGGACAATGCATCAATGACAACATGTTTTTTCTATTATTATTTTACATATATTGAACATTGTACCAAAAAGATAGTTTGGTTTTTGCTCAGAATCGAAGCTACAATAGTTAAAATTTTGCACTTTTATGTTTTTATTCTTTTCCATTCAGCCATTGAACAAGTCTATATGGAGTAAAATTAACTGTCAGAGTGCAATAGAAATGATCAGGATTATGTTGGTGGTTGGATATATTTGAAATGATATAGAAACAATACATTTCTAGTCCAGTAGAAATAGGTTTCAACTGGAAAAAAAAAGGCTAAGTTAAAATTTACACAAGGTAAAGGAAATATGGTCTACAATAATATATCCAAAACCTCTCAAAATGGACAAGGAGAAAAAAGTTATTGAAATTTCAAAAAGCTTGATATTTCTCAAATATTTGGCTAAAATGAGAAAAATGCTTCTGCTGAATTTAAGTAAAAAAAGGTGAAAATATCATAACAAGATTGCCTAAATAAAAACTAATAAGAGCTGTCTGTAAGTAATGAGAATTTTTTGTCCGTCTATGCAAATTAGGGCAAGTATGGGCAAATCCGAGCAACCTTAGGCATACATTTTCTAACACATCATTTCTTTTTTCTTACAAGTCTAGCACTCTGACATAATAAAAGGAGTGTGGGTAAAACCTGCAGTACCCCATGTTGGGCTCCATGTGAGGTGGTCAGTGGGGTACAAATGACTTTTCTGGTTTAAAAATCTAGAAACAGTCATCGAATTTTGTTTCGATTACAAGATGCAAATAACTTTCGAGATTCGAGAAACAAAAAAGGCAAATTGTTATTATGATTGGCTTTCCACATGGTTGCCTGAGTTCTAAATATACATCAACACAGACTAGTGTGCAAATGAATCAAGGGGATTCCCTCCTGGTCAGCACTTTATCTAGGTACCCCACAGACCACCCCACATGAGGTATCCCAGGTCTTACCCACACCCTAATAAAAGTGTATAAGAACAGATATGGGTTTAAGTGTTTGCTTCACTTTAAACCACAGTCAATTCAATAAATTCCGAAAGTAGTTTTGAGTTATAAGCAATAGAAAAAATGTTGCTGTGGCCTCAAGTTATGGCTTTTGCAGCAAAGAAAATGTTAATCTGTATTTGCGTTATCATATTAATCTTATTAGTCTTAGTGAAACCAAGTAAAAAAGAATGGCATAGCAACTAGTTCTAGTTCAATAGGAGCTGCAATTATAAAAATGGGGAAATAAAGAAAGTAAATATTGGTAAATTTGGTCATTTTTGTTTAGAAAATAGAAATTTTACCTACCCATACTATTTGCTTCATATTTTTTTTCACCTTGGGATGATTAAAGAGGATTTTAGATATGTTTTTCTACAATAAATAAGCTTTACAACAATACTTTAGCTTGGCCTTTTTAATTTCTGGGTTGGGCCCCAAAATGAGCTAATTCTACTGGACTATTTATTCCCTTGTATCAATCATATTGCCTACAAAATTCTGACAATATACAAAGCTCAATATTGGCACCACATTTCATTATGGAATTGAAAATTGGAAATGATAACAATATACAAATAAAACATGTTTATCTACTAAAAGTATTTACAGAGGTTTAAAAGTTTAAAATACATTATTGATCCCATCTTATATTTATCCAAACACAATGAGAATTTTAGTAATGAATAATTCCATGTCAAATCATACAGAAAAAACAAAATTTGCCACTCATCTCAGCAATTGAATAAGGTCTATATGAAGCAAAATAACTGTCAGAATGCAATAGAAATAATTTGAAAAAAAAAATAATATCATAATTTGAGGGGTTCTTGAAATTTCTGTCTACCTAACAGATCTGGGGGGTTAGGGGTGAAGGAACTGTGTTAATTTTTTTTATTAAGGATTATTATTAGTTACTTGAACCCATATAACTGTGTACAAAAAATGACTTATTAAATAGACATAATTATTTAAAGCTATATAGTTATTAGTATTAGATAGGAATACTTGAAACCATACAACTGTGTGCAAATTATTTATATTAGATACTACTTGATATCATCTAATTGTGTGCAAAACTCTTAAGAAACAACTACACAAATAATGTAAATATAAATAGATAGGAATATAAATAGATAGGAATATTAGATAGGAATATAAATATTAGATAGGAATACTTGAAACCATACAACTGTGTGCAAATTATTTGTATTAGATACTACTTGATATCATATAATTGTGTGCAAAACTCTTAAGAAACAACTACACAAATAATGTAAATATAAATGTATAATGAACACAATTCCCTAACCTCTAGGCATGAAATAACCCTAGACAGGTTGCCATCAGTATATCAATCAATTAAAATTTTAACTTTAATGGCAATCATAGTCTTCTAAAGTCATAATCTTTTTAGCTTTTTGCTTACTTCAGCCATAACATGGTACAGTGAGAAGATTGTATAGCACCAATCTCCCCTAAATGAAAGATAACAAAATTAGCATAAAATGGAATTTGAAAGCAAAGATTTAACCAAAGTTTCACAGTGGGTGGTCAAGACAGTGTCACTATTATTGGAAATTCCATTGCTAATTATCTCCCCCTGTCGCCAGGGGGCGAATGCCAACATCATATGTTGGCGCCAAATACCAAAACTTCACTTATCGCAAAGCAGTTACTGGAGAGAGACGTCAAAAGAAACGCTCTCATCACTTAGCCCAAACAGGGCCTACTTATCAAGGAATACTCACTGAGGGTGGTCGCATAAAAAGCGGTCCCTACACTTCATTCATCACTAAGCCCAAAAACAGGGCTTACTTATCGAAAAGCAGTACTGGAGGAGAGACATAAAAACACCAAGCTCTCATTACCAAGCCCCAAAACAGGGCCCACTTATCACAGAACTTTACAACCAGCTCCCTTCTAAGGCATTATATCTGCATACTGCATAAAGGCCGGTACTATTGTACACTTACTGAAGGATGAGAAACTACCGAGACGAAGCGTCTTATCTACATTTCCTACCGACAAGAAGAAAACCCTGTTATCACCATTACTCCAAGAAAATTCCTCCACAGATAAGTCTGTAGCAAATATCATTAAAATTTGCAACAATTTTATGTAATTTTGTCAATACAAGTGTCTGCATTTACTTTCGTGTTTGTTCCTTCTTTGTCTGACAATTTGTCTACAACTACGGAGAAATAAGATCTCCTACGAAATCTGTAAATACTCTTACTATCAATGTTTCCATCTAGGCACAAATTTTTTGTTTGCTTTGATTCTGTATTGATGTATACATTGATTTATCAAAATCATCCTTTCTTAGATGTTTTTTCTTAATCCTAAAAAACTTAGTAAAGTGCGAAACCTGCTAAAGATCATCATCACTAACATTAGACAAAAGTGGCCAATTACCTGTCTTTATGGCCAATGGTAAAATTGTAGGTCAGTCTACTTGTAATGTTGCTTGTTAATCAATTTCATTGTTTTCTATCTTCTTCCTCATATCCACTATCTCTCTACATAAGTACACAGCAAACTAATATATATATATATATATATATATATATATATATATGTGTGTGTGTGTGTGTGTGTGTGTACTGAGGTTTTAACATAAGTTTTTTAAACTTTTTTTATCCAAAGTTGCAACATCTTGCTTGCCAACATGAAAGGGCCAATAAAAAACTCAACACCAAATCCTAATCTATCTTTTAATAGAACATGCCTACAAGAAAATCTGCTGCCTAAATACACAGACTATATATATATATATATATACTACCTGGGGCAAAAATATGGACTACCACTCTTAGAAAATTTTTCTTCCGTTATTTTTAATCCAAGAAAAATAAACTAGGCACAAATCTGAAATAAAACCTATTTCATTTGATAGCCAAAATTTCTGGTTTCATGGAAAATACCTCAAATTAATTTCAATAAATGATCAAGATTTTTTTCGACATAAGGTAGAGGGAAAAAATATGAAATCACTAAATTTCGAAGAAGAAAAATGATGGAATCACCAACAAGAATAACTCCCTATTAAGGAAATCTACTTTCTAGCAATGCAAGATCTTTCACGCTTGTTATTTAGAAGGATCTCTTTCTGTGGAACACAATAAAAAACAACCCAATTTCAAGAGTTAATTGTTGATGGGTAAACCTTTGCCAGTCAGAAAAAGAAATTTGGTTCCCTACTGTCTACTATTCTACACCATGGTTCAAATCAGAAAAATTTCACTTGGAATAATGGGGAAAACTAAAAAAAACCTTTAAGAAGAGAAGTTAACATGGAAAGTGGCCAAAACTATTGGTTGTTCCCAGTCAGTAAATTTAGTGCAAATTTAAAAGAAATCGAAAGATCATGAAGGAAAGCATTCTGATAGACCATGGAAGACATCAAAGACTTAGAAAAAAACGTTCTATTAAAAGATAGATTAGGATTTGGTGTTGAGTTTTTTATTGACCCTTTCATGTTGGCAAGCAAGATGTTGCAACTTTGGATAAAAAAAGTTTAAAAACTGTCCCAAATCTCTTATGTTAAAACCTCAGTACACACACACACACACACACACACACACATATATATATATATATATAAGTAAAGAAATAACAAAAGACTTAGAGATTTAGCATTATAGTCTATTTCAAAGAGCTTAGACAAAGTGTGAGTCGGGAGAGTTAGTCACTTTGTCTAAGCTCCCTGAAATAAACTATAATGCTAAATCTCTAAGTCTTTCATTTCATTAAATCTGTTTCTCAGTTTTATCAGACACATTATCTCATTTTCTATTTGCAAAGCATATTACTTTAAGTAATATGCTTTGCAAATAGAAAATGAGATAATGTCTGATAAAACTGTGAGAAACAGATTTAATGAAATGAAGTTTAAATACAGAAAGGCCAAACACAAATCAGCCCGAACAGCTAAACATAAGAAAGCAACACTACAATGGATTAAAGAGAAGAGATCATGGAGTGTGGATGTTTGGATGAAAGTAATATTTAGTGATGAATCCCAAATCTGCATTGGCTAAGGCAGAGATGCTGATAGGTACATGTCCTACATCTGTGACACATAAAAGTCTAAAAGAACGCAGTAAAATCGTATCTATGCATCCCAGTGTTTTTGTTTTCTTCCCCCACCATTTTCAGCTAACTGTAAGTACATGAATGATGATAGTGGAAAGCACTTTGGGAGAAAATTTTGAATAATTTTTCTGTAAGATTGAACCAAATTTAAGAAAGTTTATAAGACAACAAGAAAATAAATCAATAAAAAAAATCCTAATAAGAACCTTGGTGGGTTTTAATGGAACATTTGTAAGAGAATGACTGATGTCTAACTATACTTTATATATATATATATATATATATATATATATATATATATATATATTAAAATTAAAGTTAGCAGAGTGGCCTATTGTTGGTATCAGCCGGACAGTGAGGGAATCTATCCCCTTTTCATGAGCGCTAGACCATGGAGATTGTTTTTGCTGAGGTGTAGCGCCACACCTACCGTTAACTCTCCACTTTACTGCACAGATCAGATTACCTAATCTGCGTTACTCATGTGCTGAGTTGCAGGGACTGGTATTGAATCAGAAAACTTGCAATTTCAAGGTGGGTGCTCTACCTGCTGAACTAAACCGGCCCCTTTTGCACAGAGATGTACCATATCTGATGAGGATGTATATATATATATATATATATATATATATATATATATTTGGAGGATATGTGCTTAATTGAAGTCATACCTAATTTTTAAAAATTAATTAGTTAATAATTAATGAATTTAGGCGGGCATATATGTTCAAATGTAAGGCTAAACAAATCGAGAAAATGTCAATCCCTGAATGTACATTTTGACCTAAATTGTCGGCTAATAGCCCTATCAAATAAACACAGTGTTTATTTACGTACTCTCATATATATATATATAATGACATAAGTATATATATATATTTTTTTCTTGGTAATGAGGATCATTCCATGTGTAGTTTAACTGTAATGATACAGGTAAACCCTAGTGAGAGCTCGATGTGCCTAGTGCAAGTGAGTGGACGGACAGAGCAATATATTTAATAAATGAAGAAAAAAGCTTTAAATTTGCTTCAGTGTAATAATTTATTTCAACTGCATTACTGCAGCATCACCAGACATGAGCAAAAACATGGATATTACTGAAAAATTCCCAAGAAAAAGTGGTTTAAATTTCTAAATTTTTTGGGGGAGGTGGGGTCTTAATTTAGAATTGTAGGAGGGGCAGGGCAAGGCGAGGAGGACTGGAGAGTGATTAGTTACATAAGTGATTAATTACCTGGGGTTGACTTACAAATTCAGATTGGAAGTTGAAATAGAACAAAGTATATAAAAAATATATGAAAACCTGAGTAAAACCAAAAACAAACATAGCACAGATACAGATAAAAGCAAAATCAAAATTCAAATAAAGTTCACAGGTGGTCATTTGTTGTCAGAGGAGTGTGGGTCATCTTCTCTTTTGGCCTTTGAGGAATCATAATTCTTTGAAGAAGAAATATGTTTGTCTTTATTGTGTTTACATTTATAAACATTTTATAAACATTTAAAATCATCCTATTTAGAACTTAATGACTTATCCCTCCATTGCTACTTTTATTGTTTTTTTCTAGTATCATGAATCTCAAAAATATGGCTAACCCTGTAATTAATTATCCGTGTCCTGTATATATCATATGAGAATCTGAGTACAGATGTCTCACTATATATATATATATATATAATATATATATATGTATGTATGTATAAGCTTACTACAAGGTTTCACCAAAAATGATCTTTGGGAAAATTCTTAATCAATTTTTCCTGAAGTTTTCCTGAAGATCCTTTTTGGTGAAACCTGGGTAGTAAGCTACTCATTTGGTTCTCTAATACAGCTCTATGTACGTATTGAACACTTTTTCAATATTTATTGAAGTGTAAGAATATAGATAAATAGCAAAGATGTTTTAAAAGGGAGTTTCACACAGATCCAACAACACAGGTTACCATTTCTCTCTTAGAAGTTTGAAGTAGAAGGAACTGTTCAGTGTTCCAGAAGAACATGGAAATTCATAATCTTTTCAAAATAAGAATGGATAATGGGAACTTATCAATCTCCATGAAAATCTGTTTCAAAAGTGATTTATGAGACAGGCATTTCAAAAGATCTCTAAAAATAAATAGAAATGTATAAGACTTGAGGATAATGAAATCTTTTTGAATTAATTCCATCTATGAAAAGTCATTTTGAAAGAAAAAAAATCTAGTTACATAAATAACTCCTGTAAATCACTCAACTTTTTTCTGTGGGTATAAAGTCCAATTTTGTTATCTCAAAAGTACAAAAAAATTTGTTGTTTAGAAAACTTTTAAAGAATGACATTTATTATTATTATTACTATTATTCTCTTGATAAGAACAAAACATCTCATTTAATGAGGCCCCTGAAATTAAAGATGATTGTTGTTATTTTTTGTTTTATTTCCTTAAATCAATTTGTTCTTTCGCTTTCACAAATTAATAGTGTGATAGCAAAACTGGACACGTTCAATATCAGTTAGATTGGAAATGCATACAAAATGATCTACTCACTCTGTATTATTTATTCAATGGCCAGTCTAAGAAAATATGATAATCAAGAAAAATCATTAAATCCATAATGGGAGATGATAATAAGGATTTTAGAGCTTATAGCAAAAATAATAATTAAAGGAAGTGGTACAGAAAACAGAAGTAATACCTCAGAGTAAAATGGAGGTATTAAATCATATCTATGAATATTTATTAATCAGACTCAATCTTTTTACATAAAATATCTCTAATTACCATGTTTACATTTTGCACGATTTGTGGTTTTCATTTTGACAGCATTTTAACAATTAACACATCATAGAAGACAGGAATTTTCATTTTCTCTATGATTCATGTCTTTAACTTAACAGGATATTTCGAGAGAGCATCATATTTTTGCTATCATTCATGAAATTGAAAACACTGGATATCTATTAACAAATGATTCATTGCTGCAAATGCCCAGGTCTTATTTGCACAAATATTTCTTTTATAAAAAGTGCCATTGAAACCAGCTGCTTCCTATCAACCAAGTCTCATGTATCTATCATTATTATTTCTAAAATGAAATTCACACAATTTTGAACAGAAATGTCTGCCCATCAATCACTGGCTGTTCCAAATCCTTGATATCTGAGAAGGAAAGTTTTTTTACTTTTTATTCTCAACATGTTTCCGATCAAAAGGCATGACATGGGAAAATAATTTTTTCTTGTACAATTATTTTCAACTGACTAAATAGTTATTTTTTTACTAGCAGTTTGAAAGTAGCCTCCAACCAACCAGTTATCAAAGTCATTGTTATTGGACATATATTCGAGTTTAAAAACACACACACATACACACAAAGGGTTAATGGAAGATCATCCATATCATTATAAATTAATGTGTATTATATTTTAAACTGAAAAATCTCATATTAAACTATTTTTAGACTGGGTCTTGTACTTCATTGATAATCATGAAATTCTAATCTACCTTTTCATTGAAACCTCCTCTGAAGCCCTACATGCACATGCCATCTTTTTTCATTAATTTTTAATGATAGACAAATTGATAAATAATTCTTTGAAGCTTCTAGCCTATAACAAAACAGGATATCATTGACTAATATTTTCATCCCAGTGTTGTTTCATATTAACCTACCTGTCCTTCAATATGGACATTTTAGTTGAAGACCTTTAGTGTGTCCTCTCATACTTTAATCTTTATCTATTCTCACAATGAGATCATCATTTTGAAGCATAGATAATTTTATTCTATTCAAAGAAATAGTTGTTCTAAATCCATTTAACAGATCAGTTTTAATACACAAATTACTTTCATTTCATTTTATGTGTGGATCAGAAATGTTGGATTTTATACAGCAATGAAATGTCAGAAACTAAACTGGAACAAATACCTTGCTGGAAATAACCGAGAGAATTTTTTATACTTGGAGTGAATTTGTACCAGGCAAAATAAGGAATTAATGACTTGACTGCCTTGTAATTTCAATGTTTCTGGATATGGTTGAACTTAAAAATCAACTGAAAAATCAACATGGATTTCTTTAACAATTTGGTTTAATATTACATTCCAAACAAAACTTTTATCACATGCAAGACTGTGAATTAGTTTTATTACACCACAAATGGGTGAGTAAATTATATATAATATGTTCTACAATTAGTTGTACAAAAAATGGTATATAAAATGTATTTACAGATATACATTAAATACAATTTTATTCTACTTTAATTATATAACCATTCATCACTTTTTATGTTACAATTATTATTTTGTTCATATCAGGTGAGAGAACCACATAATCTGAAAAACTGAAATATAGTGGTTTTATTCAGTAAACGTTGCTTAGATTGACGCAAAGGTGTTAGGTTGTTTACAAATAATTTTATATATTGTTTAACTTACCCGGTTCTTTTTGTGGTATAACCAAACAGCAGTGAAATTATTATTTCATCTGAAAAAAAAATTGTCTGAACATAAAAACAGGCTTTGTATTTGTATATTTTTCCCAGAGAAGATAAACAGAATTCATTTAGATAATGTAATTTAATTTTTTGCTACTAAATAATCTGTTGGAACTTGTAGCCCGATAGTAGCACTACTGAATTCAAATTAGAAAGTTATGTGTTTATATCACATCAAGGATACCAACTTCTTTCCTAAGTAGAATTAAGTTGCTGGATTTTAAAATTAAAGAGGACAACAACTGAGCAAAACAAATGACAATGCTAAGACAAAATTAAATGTGAAACCAAACTGCGAAACTGTTTATAACTGTCTCTTTTTATTTCTAATTAAAAGTATTATGCAAATTAGGAAAATGGCGAGTTGTCATTGTTCGTGGTGATACTCATTAGGGTAAGGTAGCGAGTTCACTTCCAGCCTGTGAGCTGGTCCCTAAAAATCTTTACCTGCTTCTTCCATTGTTGGAAATTTGGACAATGAATTTGTATACAAGTTTATATTTCAATCAGAAAGAGTTAATTTCTTTCAAAAACCAAATGTCTTAATGTGATCAAATTTTCTGTGTTCAAACGAAAGAAAAACTATCAAGTCAATAAATCAACAATTTTTAAAAATTGGCAGTTTTATATTTCCATTATTCATTAATATCAATTCTTGGTTATCTGAAGACAGTTCCAATTCACCCCTGGAAAAGGAGAAGACCATATCAGCATCTATCTGTCATGTCCAAAAGTAATGACTAAAAAAATCTAAATATCAACTACAAAGTACCCACTGAATGGATTTTACACTACATGATCATTGTATAGGAGTCAGTGTGCTATAAAACTTGGTTGATTTGTCCATTGATTCTGAACATGACTTTTTCTCCTGCCATCTTAAATCATCTGGATTCTGTCCACAGGAAGATGAAACCCTAAAAATGAATGCATAAAACTGACAAAAATGAATGACGAAAAGAATTCCTTTAAAATCCCAAATCTAAAAAATTATTCGAATATTAACTTTGAGTCATTTTGGACTCAAAATATTGAAGTAGCGATCATCATTATTCTTATTTTTATATGCATTACTGGAAATTCCCTGCTATGTTTTATCATCTGTTATAACAAGCATTTACGAACACCTTCAAATTTGTTATGTATTAATTTGTCTCTGGCTGATTTTTTAATAGGAAGCATAATTCTACCTTACTGGGCAGTTGCAACATCTTGGCAGGCCTGGCACTTACCTAATACCATTTGTTCCATGACGGCCTTTATGTCAGTTGCCCTTATTACAAGTTCAACTCTTACATTAGCTACGATATCAGTTGACCGTTATCTCTGTATTTGTCACCCATTACGCTATCCAATTTTGATGACACACTACAGGGTATACGCTCTGATCTTTTTCATTTGGCTCTTGGGTATCGTCCTGGCAAGCACTCCATTTTGGGGATGGGGCAAATATGAATTCCGTCCTCAGAAAATACCAATCTGTAGTTCAATCTTCACTGGCTATGTGGGCTACGCTTCCTTTCTGTGGATGATCATTTTTATTGCACCTGTCACCATAATATTGTGTTCTTATTGCCTTATTTTGAAAGCTGTCAAGAATCAAGTTCAAAGAATTGGGATAGTTGAACCTGAAATTCCTCAGTCACACAGAGACTTGGAAACAATCAGAAATTCACAGAACCAAAATAACAACAACTATTTCAGACATATTTGTTTATTTTCTTATAAACATAAATCTATCAAAACAGTCTTCATTGTCATTGGTGAGTATTTCTCTTGGTTGTTTTCTCATGATTTCTTCAAAGACATCTTAATTAATTGATACTTCATTTTTTAATTAGAAAATTAATTGAATTTTTTCATCATCATCAAGGCATACTGACAGTATGGATTCCTTTAATTCTCTCACCATTTGTCTCTATCATTTATCACTTTTGGTAGGCCCTCTAGACAATATCTAATATCTGCATAGACATGATGAATGTAAGTTTTGCTGGTTAGCCAACACTGGTGTGTCCATCAGTAGAAGTCCATAGAAGAACATCGTTTATGAGTTTTTCCTTACTTCTCCAGCAGTGCCCAGCATATCATTCTTGAGTGCTTTGTGGTGGGAGGTAAGTGGCCATATAGGTCCTGTTTTATAGGGTGCTGCTTCCAGGATTTGTTCAAAACATCATGCAGTATCCTTGTGTAGTTCCTATCTAGCTTTCTCTCCAAGAGTTTTGTTAGAGTCTAAGTGGATTTGCTTCTATGGCTTGGAGTATGGTCTCGTAATCCATTGTTTTATGCATGCTTGATTGACAAGGTTCTTGCAACCCAAGGGAAATCTATTTAACCATTTGGTTACTGTACTGTGATCAACTGTGCCTTCACAACAAATGCTTTGGGTGTTCCCGTGACTTATGATTTACAAGTTCGAACTGGGTTATAAAACCCAATTTGAACCTGTAAATCATAAGTTCCTGAATTAGACTATGTTGCACATTCATCTATGCAGCTTTCAAATCCTACATGGAATGAAGCAATGCACAACATGTCAGTGCATTAATTACCAACCCTGGTTCATGACTTGAACTGCATTGGTCAAGCAAACTTGCACATACCAAAATATTGCAAAACTTAACTCACCCTAGTAATTAAAACATTTAAAATTTGTGAATTTCACAGAAGCACATGAGCATGATTTAAATATACAACAGAAAATATACACATTTTTAATACACCTTTTTTTATATTGTTTAAAATTAATATATGAAGGCTGGAAGAGAGTAAATGTATTGATTAAACCAATTTCAATTGTTATTAAATTCAAATTATAACAATATATATGCTAATATATTTATTGTGGCTAATATATAAATTTAGAAATCTTAGTTTATGCCACTTGTGTTTGGCACCTAAGTTATGTTCAATGTCATTGTTGCTTATATGATTTAAAATATTAGAGTGAGTTGAAAATTTGTCAATATTTTAGTAATGGGAGGCACAATTTAGCAGCTGTTATAGTCTTACCAAGAAAATACATTTCTTTAATTGCACCTCTATTCTCTGTACATTTTCATAATTTCAAATTCTTTTCTATACAATTTTTCTATCTGTTTTGGAGAACATAATGACAGTGGTTAATTTCTTAGTTATTCTTAAAAATTAATTCATAAATGAAGGACAATAAAGGAAATATGGCAGTGAAGAAAGAAAAGTTTCAATGGTGCTTCAACCAGTGGAAAACTTGCTGGTATGTTGAATAAAAGGGAACTATTCTAAAGAAAATTTATATTTCATTTATGGTTCATTTCTGTCTTGGTAAATACAACTTCAGTCTTCATAATTTTTGATTTTTGAACACTGAATTATGCCTCATGTTTCCAAAATATTGTAAAACTTTAAATTCATCCTAGTATTTTAAGTTATATAAAAAAATGTGTATATTTTCTGTTGCACATCTAGATAATGTTCCTGTGTTTCTGTGAAATTCTACTTAGTCAGTACTACTGTATGGTTGCACTACTTGGACTCTAACAAAACACTTGGAGAAAAAGCTATGTAGGAACTACACAAAGATTCTGCATGCTGTTTTGAACAAATCCTGGAATCAGCACCCTACAAAATATTAGCTCTATGGCCACTTACCTCCTATCACACAAACCATCCAAGTAAGATAAACACAACATGCTGGGCACTGCTGGAAATGTAAGGATGAACTCATAAGCAATGTTCTCCCATGGACGCCTACTTATGGACACTCTAGCATGGGCCGACTGGAAAAAAACTTACATTCATCAGGTCTGTGTAGATACTGGATGCCGTCAAGAGGACCTACCAAGAGTGATGGCCGATAGGGATGGATAGTGAGAGAGCATCAAGGAAAACTGTGCTGTTAATACATCTTGATGATGATGCATGTTTATCATGTTTTAAATGTTCCTTTATGTTTAAATAAGCTTGTCTTTTTTCCCTTTTATTCAGTGTTAGTGTATCATTAGATATACTAAATAATGCTAATATTGGATATTAGTGAATGAAGACATGACTAAATGCCTTCCCTAGCTACAACCAACCCAATAAACTCATGATTTTTTGGAATGATTTAATGTAGACTCATTGTCTCATGACAGAAAATATTAAACAATGTGACATAATGAAAAAAAAAGTTGAAATAAAAATATGAGCACAGCTGAGAAACTTATATAATGAAATGATTGTGTCTAAATGTCTAGACTGGTGTCTAGATGAAATATGTGAAATATGCCAATATGTGTATGTGTGTCTGTGTGAATATAATGCAGAGAGAGAGAGAGAGAGAGAGAGAGAGAGAGAGTTTAAATAATATACAGGCGTAAAAGGACAAAAGTAATTATCTTCTCTTTGATTGGATCATCTTGGGATCTCACGTCTCTTGGGAGACCATGAGAATTAAGAGCTCTTTCTCTCTTTTTGGTTCTTGTCTTTGAAGGGATAAAACCTATGTTTTTGTATGTCTGTTCATTGAACAGAAGAGGGACTTTGTCTTCAAACCAGGTGATGGACTTTTGTTTTGCTTCAACATTGAAACATAAGCCCATATGTCTATGAATGCTCAGACAAGACAAGTAAGTATTTTACCATTTTTGTACCTCTTTTTATGCACTGTTTTGCCATAGAAAATGTGTGCATTTCATCTGTTTGTAGGACATGTTGTGGATTGTTATAATACTCATGTAATACTTGTTATATGTTTTTATATATGTATGCATTACATGTCTTATGTTTTATATATCTTGCCTTTCCTTTCTGTATTATTTAGTATTAGTGTATTAATGGATACACTAATGCTAATATTGGGGTAATCCCATGTCAAATCATTCAGAATAAAGTAAAATTGCCACCCCTTCAATTTTTCTGAATTTTTTTTCAGGTGTGGACTATGTTAACATTAAACAATCCCCAAAATTTGAGCTTCCAATTCCAAAAGAGTTATGCCGATTTTTAGCTCTCCAAATTCGGTGGGGTTGGCAAAACATGGCGACTTTTTTAAATCTATTTTTGTCTGTAAAATGAGTTCTAGAGCTTCCCTACTACTAAAAATTGGTTTATAAAAGCATTTTTTGCCCATGAAATCCAAAAATGCCACCAAAAAAGTTTTAAAGTCAACCAATTTTAAGTTATTGATGATTTCTGATTTTTCTAGAAAGGTCAATATCCTGATGTGGCAGTGCATCTATGACAAATTTATTTTCTATTATTATTTCACATATATTGAACATTATTTGTACCAAAAAGATAGTTTGATATTTGATTAGAACTGAAGCTACAACATCAGTTCAAATTTTGCAAATCAGAAATCATTAATAACTTAAAATTGGTTAACTTTAAGACTTTTTTGATAGCAATTCTTGGATTCTGGGCTAAAATGCTTTAATTTTTAGGAGTAGGGAAGCTCTAGAACTCATTTTACAGACAAAAATAGGTTACAAAAAGTCGCCATTTTTCGTG
This sequence comes from Doryteuthis pealeii, assembly GCA_023376005.1. Taxonomy (NCBI): domain Eukaryota; kingdom Metazoa; phylum Mollusca; class Cephalopoda; order Myopsida; family Loliginidae; genus Doryteuthis; species Doryteuthis pealeii. The sequence goes on from CM042142.1 coordinate 26,006,940, forward strand.
ACATCCCACCTAAATTTGGAAAATTATATCAATTTTTAGAATCAACATAACTCTGTCAATTTTTGGAATTGGAAACTCAAATTTTGGGGATTTGCTATCTTTAAGATAGTCCACACCTAGACAAAATTTCAGAAAAATTGAAGTGCAAAATTTTAACAAATCTTTCCAAAATGTTGTAGCTTCAGTTCTGAGCAAATATCAAAAATATCTTTTTAGTACAAATAATGTTCAATATATGTGAAATAATAATAGAAATCTTTTTGTCATAGATGCAGTGCCACATCGGGATATTGATCTTGCTAGGAAAAAATCAGAAATCATCAATAACTTAAAATTGGTTGAGTTTAAGATTTTTTGATAGCATTTTTTGATTCCTTAGGCAAAAATACTTTTATAAACCAATTTTTAGGGGTAGGGAAACTCTAGAACTCATTTTGCAGACAAAAATAGGCTACAAAAATTCGCCATTTTTCACCCCCCACCAAAAAATTTGGACTGCTAAAAATCAACATAACTCTGCCAATTTTTAGAATTGGAAGCTCAAATTTTGCGAATCGGCTATCTTTATAATAATTCACACTTGGACAAAATGTTAGAACAATTGAAGGGGGGGGGGTGACATGGCCTGGATGATTTGACATGGAATTACCCATTGGTGAATGGGTACTAAATGTCCCCTCGAGCACCAAATACTGGTAACATCTCCAATAACAGGTAAATAATTTCGATACAAGTTTGTAAACTTATAAAGATATTTTTCTTTACTTTTGCAGGTGCATTTTTTATATGTTGGGCTCCTTATGTCATCACAAATGTATGGTCACTAAGCAACAAGACTCGGAAAATTCCTTACGTGGCTAATTTGGTAACAACATTTCTAGCTTTTTCAAACAGTTCAATTAACCCAATTTTGCTGATCTATTTCAACAAGGACTTCAGATCTTGCTTCCAAAATATTGTTACCAAAATCAGAAATTGCTGTTGGCATCCCAGAATCAATCCATAAAAGAAGACAGGATAAAGAATAAAGAAAATGATCATTACATTGTTTCTGATAAAAGAAAACAAATACAAAATCTAGATGCAATAAAAATGCTTGAATATTGTATTTTATAATTATTTGTGTATAAAATGCACTCTTATATAATACTCCCCCCCCCCATCTTTGTTTTAGAAAAAAAAATGTGATTCACTAACTTTTAGAATTTGTAACAGTTAATTTTAACCTAAATTCAGCATTTGTTCAACTTTTTATCGGTTCGTAATGACTAAAAATAAAGTATAGTTTACATTATGTCTTAAAACACAAAATTTACATTGTATTTAAAGCAAACACACAAAGATGTTCACACAAAAATGCAACAAGCTTGCAGTGAAAATAAGTTCATATTAGGAGAAGGAAAATTATAAACAAACACACGTTCTGGTGGATATTTCTCTATAAAATGGTGGATATTTCTCTGTAAAATGCATTAGTTTCAATTATAGATATGAATTACTTTCAATCATATCATCCCAAATGAGGTGAGGCATAATATAGTTCTCCTGTATATTATGCACCACTAACTTTGGGCTGAAAAATGAGTGTGTCTTATACACAAATAATGATGGTATTTGTAATTTAGCAGTGTTACAATTAAATTTAGCCTTAAAATTAATAGAGAAGGGGGTAATAAATATCTGACTTTACATGCCAAATCTACAGCCATAGAAAATAGAGTGTGATTGCTGCAATAAGCCTTTAAATGTTGCTGACTAATGCTACATTAATTTATCCATTTTCTTTCTGCTTCACAGTCAAAGAAACTAACTTTTGCTTCACTGTTAACAGTTGATATATTTTGTATACCCCCCCCCCCCATGCATCGATGGTGTTACTAACTTCCTACCTCAAAAAGACACTCTATTGTGACAAGTTCTTCTCAATGATTATTCCCTATGAAAAATGATAGGATTATTTACATCAGTAGTTTTGCCTAGGATCAGACTAATATTTGTACACTCTTCCTAGGATCAAAGTATTACTTACCAATACTTTGATCTAGGATTAGAGTGTAATATCTGTATCCATGGAATTTCCTCTGTTATTTTCAAAACTATAATCTAAAAAATATTGTAAATGAAAATAATTATTATTTTGAATGCAATGAAACTTAATATTTCCTCAAAAATAAATGCAAAATAAGAAAGCAACAACAAAAAGAGAAATAATTGTATAGATGAATATTTTAAATTTCAAATTAAATTATTATCTAATCTATTAATAATGGAGATTGTCTGTATTTTTGTCTGTAACAAAAACTACATCATAGCTCTACATCACAGCTTACGTCACAATAGTCTTATGATATCATCATCATCATCATTCATCATCATGAATGATGATGATGATGATGATAGCATAAGAATATTGTGACGTAAGCTGTGACGTAGAGCTATGACACCCAAAATTTGAGTAAGCAATTTTAAAAATTGTTTTTTATTCTCGTTCCTTTTTTTTACAGTAACAAGAAGTTAACTAAAAAGTTTACAAATAAATAAATACGTACGATTTTATGGAAAATTGATGTGGAAAATATTCAAAATAGTTGTTTGATTATTACATGCACGCAACATTTTATTTGAGAGGAACGGGGCTCAGTTTTCATTTCAATTTGTTTTATTATTTTTTTTTACTCCTTTAATAAATATGGGGATTTTGCTTACTTATGATACAAACCCACTGACATTGAATTTTTAACTCCCACCCTCTCAGGCAATATTTTTCAAAAATTAATTTTTACGACGCCCGGAGGGTGTTTTCTGTTGCTAGTATATTTAATTAGATTTCCACAGGTGCTATACTTAGATTCTATACAAAAACCTAGGAATGACACTTTGATCTTAGGCAGGGTGCACAGATACTACACACTCATCTAGTAGATGTTATGGACAGATGAACAAGGTGTCTCCCTTGGTTAATGTGGGTGTATCTGTTGAATGTGACAATCCCAGAATTCTTTCTCATCCCCATTCAAAGAATGGGGATGAGAAAATATTCTGTTTAATGGACAGAGAGAAAAAGGCACTTTTTCATCTATTCATTGAACAGAAGAGAGACTTTGCCTCAAACCATAGCTATGAATTTTGCCTTGCCTTGTTATTGAAATGTAAAGTTCACATAGCTATATACATCAAAGAACTCAAGTAAGACTTTTAGTTTTGTACCCCTTTTCATATACTGCTTGTTCATGGAATAACATGTGCATATTTTATCTGTTGGGACATGTTTGAGTATTCTTGTCAATACTTCTTGTATCTATATTATATATGTATTAAATGTTCCTAATTGTTTAAATGAGCTTAACTTGTCTTTCTTTTTTGTTTATTCAGTGTTAGTGTATCATTCGATATACTAATACTAATATTGGGCCTTATGTGAAAGACTAAATATCCTCCCAAGCATCTACCACCCTAATAAAAGAATCAAATAGAAAAAAGTCATTGTTCATTACATAGATATTTACTAAGTTTAACTTAATATGTCACACCAGGTTGAATAAAAAGAAGACTATGTCACACCAATCTTTCAAAAAGGGAGAGTCTGCGTATTCACCTAGAGAATCAGCATCCAAAATCCTAGATTTTTAGTTGAGGCTTAAACAATAAATCCAAATGGCACATACACAACTCTCTCTTGGGGTCCAGTTTCATTGTTTGAAGGTGATGAATAAATAATAAGCAGCTTTCAATACAGGAAAACATGCAAATGAAATGGATAAGTTATTAAATGAAAAGAAAAGAAAAATACAAAAGGAAAACAACAAAAAAACTAAATTTTTTTTAAAAAACCAAAAAAACTGATGAGAATCAGGCAGATTTATTGATTGTGGAAAAGTGAAAAAAAAATTTTTTTTTAACCAGATGATGATATGTTCATTCAAAGAACAAAGCTTAATAAAATAAATAACCATTGGAGGAGGAGGAGGAGGAGGAGGAGGAGGATGTGTGTTGCCAAACGCTTTACACTAATTCTATTGTTTTTAAACATATGAGAATGTGAAAATTAAGTTTATCTATTAATAATGGAGATTCGCTTCCAGTTTTTGTCTGTAACAAAAATTACATCACTGCTTACATCACATTACCCAAAATCGTCATAACATAGAATAAATACACTCAAAATTTAAACATGCAACATTAGACAGTCCTCATTGTTTTTTAAAACAAGTTTTAATAAATACATGACTGATATTATATATCTATATATAGTTTGTTTTATTTTAATACATATTTAAAGTTTACATTTCAAATTGTTTTATTTTTTAATCCTTTAATGAATTTGATGATTTTACTTACTTAGGGTACAAACTCGCTGACATTGAATTTTTTACTCCCACCCCTCAGACAATGTTTCAAAAATCTATTTTTACATCGCTCGGAGGACGTTTTTTATTTTGTACTAGTAATAGTAAAGTAGGTGGAATGGCCTATTGATGGTATCAGCCATACAGTGAAGGAGTCTATGTCCTTTTCATTAGCACTAGACTATGGAGATTGTTTCTGCATCTGAGGTGGAGCGCCACACCTACCATCAGCTACCCACTTTACTGCACAGATCCAAGCTGTACTACTCATGTGCTGAGTTGGCAAGGGCCTGTATCGAACCCAGAACCTTGGGGTTCTAAGGTGGATGCTCTACCAACTGAGCTAAACCTTCAGAAATAATGAACATTCACTTGCTATATTTATTTATATAAAATTCAATGTAATTTTATATCACAATCAAAAAACTAAATTGGTAAGGAAGGTCACATTATGCATTAGTGTAATATTTTAATTTACCCAATCCCTATGTCATAAGTAGGATGCAAAAGAATTTTAAGTGAAGTTTAACAGGTTTTCCTTTTGCTAGACTGATTGTCATACCAAGCCTGTTCTGCTATATTATTTACCCATAGCTGGAGGGAGAATAGTTGGATGCATACCTTTGCCAAGTGTATTAGTACTATGTGAACAGGCTTGTTCAGGATTTGAACTCGGATGGCAGTGTCCATTTCCTATGTTGAAAACCATTACACAACAAACTACTCTTTTGCCTCAACAAAATAAAAGTTCTGAGAAAGGCGTATTTGTTTAATTAAAGAAAAGATTGTATTAAAAATATATAACTAAAAATAATGAGATACCATTTCTAGTCTCTATGAAAAAAAATACTGAAAATAATTTTTGAAATAAAAACGGTTGTCTTTTATTTTTTATGGGGGCCATACAGTACAATAATATCCTTGATGGATAGGTGATAACACACACTGCCCAATCAAGATGACATGGTAATCCCATTTCAAGCAATACACATCAATACTGCTACAATATAAAGATACTATAGTATTTCTAATAGAATTTTATTGTAAATAATTTAATCTTTAACATTCTAATTTCATCATTCCAAGGTCTTTTTTTCTCAATAATATTAAGAGAGTTTAAGGCTGAGGCATTCACCACTGCTGATAGTAATTTGTGTTTTCTTCAGTGTAAGAAAACACAAATTACATTTATGGCCACCATAGAAAATAAGCATGGCACATGTTAAGGTGCCATGACAGTTTGGAAAATGTAAACAAAAAGCTGAAAATGATTTAAAACAAAAAATGTACTTAATGTGTAAATGAAATCTGTTTTTTTCTTTTTTAACACTTAAACTTGGAATTAGTATTATCTCCATTATTCGGACTATTGTCCCCATCTTCATTGTTATTTGTACAACGTTTCGGCCAATATGCCCTCCGGCCTTCTTCAGGTATTTCTTCTCGGACTCAGGAACCTTCTTTTCGAAATCAGGAACTTTCTTGTCGTAATCGGGAGCCCTCACGGAACTTTGAACCTAACCCTTTATTTAGTCCACGGGGGTACCTGTTCTCATTCCGGTAACCATAGCTGGGGTAGGAGTTGTGTTAATTTTTTTTCTATGTTACTGCCTCTAGTCCGACAAGAAATACCTGAAGAAGGCCGGAGGGCATATCGGCCGAAACGTTGTACAAATAACAATGAAGATGGGGACAATAGTCCGAATAATGCAGATAATACTAATCATCAAGCCTCATCCCAAACATTCAGAGAAACTTGGAATTGTTCTTTATATTGAACATAAAAGAAAACAGTAAAAAGATAATTTTCCATTTTTTTATAATATATATATATATTTTAAATTGCACCATTTCTTGCCTGCTTTTTGTTCATTCCTAGTTTACATTATGTCTTAAAACATAAGACTTACACTGCATCTAGAGCAAACACACAGATATGTTCACACAAAAATGCAACAATAAAAAAAAGTGTATATTTCTCTGTAACGGCATAAAACACTTTAGTTCAGACTTACTTTCTGTTGGTAATGCCTTGGTACAAAGTCTTCAAGGTATATCAACTAGTGAGATCTATGGAAAATCCAGTAATTGTCAAAAATAAAGTTCATGTGTAAGAGTTAGAATAATTTTCTTTAAAATTCATTAAGTGAATATTGAATATTCGGATAATTAAACAATTTTGCCCTCACAAAAAAAAAATTTGCTAGCGGAGTCAAAAGATTATATTTTGTTGAACAGGAAGCACAATTTGGCAGCTGTGAATGCTTTTGCCAAGGTTGTGAAAGTGACAAACCACACAGGAATATGAGATGCCAAGCTTGCCTGATACTCTCTGAGTGCTACTCACCAGATTTGTCTCTATGGCCTCAGAATCCACGATTTTAAGCCTACCTGGACTTGCCCGATTGTCGAGGATCTAGCAACCTGAGCAAAATTTCTTGAACCATCTGGTTACTGTGCTGTGATCAACTGTGCCTTCATCTTTTGCACAATAGTTTTGCAATATTTTGCTACTTGCTAGTTTGTGGTGTGCATATCACATGACCAAGGCAGTTCTAGATGTCTGACTTAGTATTTAATTTCAAAGTTAATTCTACAATGCTATTCAACCTGCAGAATTGGATATGTCACTTGACTGCTTACCTGCAGATCAGATATTTGAATGTGAGCTGGGTTTACTTATTAACATCTGTTTATTTAAGTGTAACTGTAACTGAGAAACAAATAAACATACAAAGTCATACTGTCCCTCATCTACAAAGCTGAGTCAAAAGTTTTGCAATATTTTGGTACATGTTAGTTTGCAGTGCATATATTACATGTCTGAAGCAGTTCAAGTTATAGAAGGTATCCTCTGTGGTTGGTAGCATTGTGGTAGTTGGTGCACCAACAAACTGATTCCCTCCATATGTGATTTGAAAGCCACAGAGATAAAGGTGCAATGTAGTCTAATTTTGGAACTTATACTTCACAAATTGGAATTGGGCCATAACACTGCAAAAGCAACCAAAAACATTTTTTATATGTAAAAATGCAGTTAATCACATGGTTTGAAAAATTCCACTCAAGTTGCAAGAACCTTGATGATCAGGCAAAGTCAGGTGGGCCTAAAACCATGGATGTGCTCCAAGCCATAGAGGCAAATCCAGTGAGTAGTCGGAGAGCATCAAGCGAGCTCTGACTTTCACAGTCAAGTGTGGCTCTTCACCTTCAATTTCGGCAAAAGCATCCAGAGCTGCTGAATTGTTCCTCATGTTATCAAAATATTGCTAAACTTACCCTAGTATTTGAATTATATTTTACCATACCCCCCCCCCCCCCAAAAAAAAGCAATAAAACACACACTTAAAAAAATGTTTCTTATTTTCTTCCATTTTCAATATTAGAATCAAAAGACAAAAATCTAATTTTGACAGATTGTTTTAAACATGCACACCATACAATCAAAACCAAAATCTTTTTCAATTAAGTTAAATCTAAAAACTCCTAATGTAATCTAATGACAAAAACTGAATTTACTTTTAAACCAATTGAAAGTGTATATGTTTGCATTCTATAGTTAATAAAAATAGATAATAATAATAAAATGAGTGACATTTGAAAAAATCCAAAGCAAATTGTATCAGAACTTTAAAAAGTCATTATGGCAATACTACTCCCCAGTATTTCAAAGTAGACAACCAGTTAAAAAAACTTGTATGGAAAAAAATAGAACAATTCCTTATGTGAGAAGAGTGAAATTTTCTAAAAGGTCAACTTCCTCAAACATCCAAGTAAAATAAGAATAAAATTTAATGCAAGACAGAAATAGGAGAGAAGAGGAAAGAACTCTTTAATGACAAAAATACATGAAGTAAAATAAAACCAAAAAAAATCATAGGAAATTATGCTTACTAAACTTAACCAAAAGTTATTTTTCAAGTGGGGGGTGGGGTATCCATGAATTGGTTGGCCAAATCTACATGTAAATGATAAAAATACAATCTGCAGCTTTCCTTTAGAGGATGCAAAATGCTCTCAATTATTAATAACTCCTCAAATTGCAATTTGTTTGAAAGAACAGTGCACATATAAGTTAAAAACTTTGCAATATCATATATTGTCCATTTTTAAGAGTTTTACTCTAAAAGTTAAAATCTTTGCAATATAAAACCTAAAATGTAAAAAAAAATGCATGAAACTCAGAGTAATGGGTAATATACAGTGTACTAAGTAAATTGTCGTCTAAATTACACAAAAATGAAAATAACACTGACATTTTACCATATCAGATATATTTACCAAAATTACATGAAAATATCTTGAAATACTATAGATGAAATTTATTCAACGAAATTGTCATTGGCTTCAACCATGGCATCCAGACAACTTGGAATCTTCTGAAAGCTTTTCCGATGGGCTCCTTGTTTAAATAGGTTGATGCTGCCGTTATCCTTGCTTTCAGATCATCTGTGGTGTTGTACAGAGTTTTGTTGATCTCTCACTTTTAACCATGCCCCACACATAATAATCAAGGGGATTGCAATCTGGAGAATTAGGCAGATGTTAGGGGTCATGTTGTCACAGAAATCTTCACAGCCAACACTGGGTTCTTTTGCTTGTGTGTCTTAGCACAGGGTGTTTTTGCAGATGTAGGACTTTCCAGTCGTCATCTTCTCAATCCAGGGTAGCACTACCTCCTCCAAGCACTAGATGTAGTTGATTAGTTGGATTTTACAACATACCCTTGTTGGGTTATTTTATGCCGAAAACGTTTTGTTTTATTCATTCTTGATGGTACTCTTTTTTTTCTATTTAACCTACACGTGGGACCCGAACTGGAACTACCACTCCGGATCAGAGTAGACCTGGGAAAAATGAAAATGAAGGGGTACTTCACATTCCCCAGAGCTCCAAAATTGGAACTTCACCATCAGATTTTAAGGTCATACCCAGAACATTAAGACCTTCAACCACTGCCTTCTAGCACATATACAATAAAAAGGGTTAAGGGTTTGCTATAAAAGTAATAGGGTTGGAACAATCATATATGTGCTAGGGCTTGACTTGACCAGCTGATTGATCGCCCATCAAGCCTAAGTAAGGGCCAAAGTGGAGTGTTACATGCCATGGACTGCTCAGCCACCAGGGTTTCATCCTTAATCATCATGGGTTGCCACCCTTGGCCAACAGGTGGTCCCATTAGGGGAGTCTTATCAGTCATTTTTTAGTGCAGTCGGTGTATTCTAAAATCCCAGCCAAAGGGCTGCACTTGATGTAGGCCATGTGGTAAGATGAATGGAGGTATAATATTACCACTGCTAGTGATCACATCAAACAACATTATGTGAACAGAGTGTTTGGTTTTTATCACTATCGGTACATCTTGTGGTGACAGAGCAAGCTAACGGTTGTTTTGCATTTTTACCATCTGAGAAAAACCAAAGCATATTACATTCTAGAATGTCTTGAATTGTTTGCAAGTCTTGATTTTACCATTTGAAAAAAAAAATCTTTTATTGTTGTTATTATATTGTTATATTATTATAATTATCTTTATATATAAAAAGGAATATTGTGGTATGTGCATGCCATCTCATAACTCAGAAAAGAGATGTCATTCAGCATACACCTTAGTATGTTTATGATTAAGAAAAAGACAAAAATTACTTTTTGTTTTTTACTGATTAAGTGATATATTTCAATAACTAAACAAAAATCAATCAATTCTAGAACTTTTTACAGTAAGTAAAAAAAATGCACTTTTGACAATGGTTAATTTGTATATGAACCATGCTCTGCTTATAAGATGAAGGACCATTCGTTCCTCTAACCTGTGATGCTTTCTGAGTTGGCAAGAGGCTCTTCAAAGCGGGACTGATAATTTAACCTGAGTGCGGTGATTTGGAGGAGTCTATTGAACACATTTTCTTTCATTGAAAAAGTGTGAGCTTGTTCAAGGCTTCATGGTCCGTGTGGAAAGGCCAGAACGTTTGCCACAATACCATTCCGGCACTGGATAGGAGGACAAACTGTGTGTTCTCTACCTTCTTGGCATTAGGCGAGTTGTGATTTATTCTACATAAGAGTGAGTTTTTTCTCACTTCAGACCCTGGTCCCCTCATTCAAGCATCAGCTTAAGCTGAAGATCAGGTTTGAGTGACAAAGGCTATAATTGTTGAAATCCAGCAAAAGGTGGGTTAACGTTCTATAATTAGACTGAGTGAAAGGTGCTGATCTGGACTTCTTTGTAGATCTTGCAGGTTTAGTAAAGAATTGCCTTTTTGTAAAAACATGTCCACCCAGCCCAGGTAAGTAAGATTAGATTTTTTGTATTTGGTTGATTAAAACAATTTCACTCCTGGTATGAAAGTGCTTTGGCCCTAATATTTTTAGTCGCATAGCCTTTCCAGTTTTTATTTACCCCCCCCCTCATCAGATCACAGAATCAAGTTCTCAGATGTGTGGTTTCAATTTTTAATTTTTCCATTGCTGGCATCATTATTTTGAACAGTGAACTCTTCTCTTCTGTCATTTTAGGTTGTGAGAGGGTCAGTACTAATTATTACTATTACATATAAATTTTACTGGTAGGATAGTGGAACCCAGTTCTCTCGCACTCTTTGGCCATGTACCACATTTTTAGTTTTAACAAATAACTTGTGTTCCCTTTTTATTAATAGTATACAATTGTACTACGATTTAGTTCAATTAGTATTACCACATTATTGGCAGTGCAGGTTTAAATACCACAGATTCCATAGGCAGAACTTGAATCTAATGTGCTTTCGAAAATCATTTTGTAACTTAGTATTAATTGTTAATTTTTTTTTTCGGGTCTAACAACTAAGAAAATTAAAAAAAGAAAGAAAAAAAGAATGAGAGAGAGATTTAAATGAAGATTATTATACTTTTTACATATTGAACTATTATGCATTAGCTCTTAAGTAAATATATCAAACGTTGTAATAATTAAATTATCATACTGTAGTATATCTACAGGTCCTGCTAGTTTGAATTAATACGCAAAATATACCACCTAAGAAAAAGCTAATGTTTGTTATTAGTATCTTTTGTTACTTTTAGGGGTCAAAAAGGAAATAAATTAAACCAATATATTTTAGCATTTCCTAAAATAAACAAACACATATTCTTAGCAATTAAGAACTCACTATTCAGTTATAATGGATCAAATCAAGTGCTATCTTAAATAAAAAAATTTAAAATATGAACAATTTTTAATTCTTAACTTTTTTTTGTTACATTTTAATAGAGTAAAAAAGAGAATGAATTAAACAAATATATTTTCTATAATTGTAACTCAACAGGTAAGCAAGAACTAACCTTTAGAAAAATAGAATGTTTAAAACCACTCATGAATTTATGGTTATATTTAAAAAAAAATGATATTTTAAATGTAGGTATTTACCTAACCTGTTTACAACAGGTAAGGTGTGACACAAGGTCACCCAGCTTGAACTCGCTATTCAATAGTAATGGATCTGTAAGAGTAGCATGCTAACTATTACACCACAATGTGATTTCTTCCTTACGTACCTGTTTACACGTATAGGATATACACTGTTCATAGGTATGTGGCATCCAGCAAAGTTTGAACTTGCTATTCAATAGTAAAGGATCTACGATACTAGCTTGCTAAACATTTTACAATGGTTCTTTTCTTTACCTGACCTGTTCATCACGGGTAGTATATGGCACAAGGTCACAAGTAGAGGGCATCTAGCGAGGATTGAACTTTCTATTCAGTAGTAATGGATATGCAAGACTAATTTGCAAACCATTACACCACAATGGGACACCTTTAATATTTTCAATGTAGACAACAAAAAGAAACTATTCCTAAAATAAACGAATATTATAATACACAAATTCTTAGCTTTATTTATCTTTAAATCTTTAATAAACGAATAATTTTCATTCAAATAAATACACAAAATTTTCCTCCTACAATTAAAGATATGTTGGTTGGAGTTTACAGCATGTCAACCCTTCGGTTATTTTATAAGACATGTTTGTTTTATTCATTATTATTGGGTATTCAACTTTTTAAAAACTCATTTTTGATCTATTTACCCCATAGATGGGACTTTAACAGGTACTACCACTCCTGGTCAGAGTGGACCTGGGAGAAATGGTAATGAAGGGGTATTCCACACTTCCCAGAGATCTAGAATTAGAACCTCACCACTAGTTGCAATTTAATGTCATACTCAGGACACTAATGAGCTATATGTTAGGGACAATCATATAGGTGCTAGGGCTTGACATGACCAACCGATTGATTGGAGGGACCTCTCTAACCACCTGTCTAGTCCAGGTAAGGGTCAAAGTGGAGTGTTGCATGTCAAAGACTGCTCAGCGACCAGGATTCCATCCATAAGCATCACAGGTTGCTAACTATGGCCTACAGGTGGCCCAATTGGAAGTAGGTCTTACTCCTCTGCAGAGGTGCAGCTGGCATATTCTACAGCTCCAGCCAACAGAGCTAAATAAATAAGGACACATGTTGAATACTTAGCTCCTTTTAATTGTTAAATTTTTAGGTTAAAAAAGAAAATTACAATTAAGAACTGAATTTAAGTATTTGTCAAATGTACAAAAAAGATTTTGAAAAATAAAATTGTTGCAAAAGTCTCATGAGTTTAGGATTATATTCTTTGAAATATTTTAAATGTAAGCAAAAAAAAAAAAAAAAAAAAACTAAAATAAACAAACATGAATTCTCACAATTTTTTAAAATTTGATAAATTATTTTCCTCTTATTCTCTCTCACTCCCTGATGTTCCTAATTTTTTTTTTTTTTAGTCTGGTCATGGACAGAGTATGTTTGCTAGTAATGTAATTTTAATTATTTTAACAACTCCACTTCATATCACTATTCTTTGGTACCAGTTCTCTCTCTCTCTCTCTCTGTCTGTCTGTACTATTGTTTGTTGGAAACTTAAAAGTCAATACAGTCACAGTATTGTATGGTGTTTAATACTACAACATATCTTATTATAATGGAGATTGTGTGTTTTTCTGTCTGTAACCGAAACTATATTCCTACTCAAGTCACAATTCTCTTAGTTATTGACATCACATTCTCCATGATTTTATTTTTATCTAAACCTCAATTATTAATGAAATTGTCTTACATTATTAATACTGTTAACTATGTCTACATACTGACAACAAGCAATTATATTTATATATACAACAAAATAGCGGTTTACAGTGTGAACGGGAAGGCTAATTTGCATATTAATATTAAAAAATCGAATTTAATAAATATGTGCTTAGTATTATTGATTCTCTGTTTGGTTTTATTTTAATGAATATAAGCAAAAATCTCTTCAATGAATCTTAAATGAAATCCATTAACAAGATAAAATAACTGTCATTTTATTTTTTACTTCCTCTTATAACTAAATACTTAAATTAGAAAAAAAACAATGAAAGTCGAGAGTGATGGAAGAGTAAGTTTCAGTTGTTCCATTTTTTATTATACTCCCTCTGTTTCAAATCTTTTTAATCTTTTATCTATATTCTTATTTAGTTTCATTAGCCTTTCTAATTTAATTCAATATTTTATTACATTAAAACTTAAATACTTGCACCCGGAGGGTGCAAGTATTTGCTAGTTTTAATAATATTGCAATAATAAAACCTTCCTACCTTTGACATTGGTACAATAAACTTGAGGCGATGGATGAGAGGAGGATAGGAAGCCATGTGGAGTTACTGGGGGAGAAGGTCATCAACTTCACACTCTTTGTCATCAAATATTTTGTCTGCCTGGGTTTCATAAGCCTGGGTATCTTCAATGTAAGTTTTTTTTCAATATCTGAAGAGGATTTTGAGGTGGGAGGCACTGGTCTGAACAATTTGTCCAAGGAAGTTTGCACCATTTTTCTCTTCTCATTATAAATAGAAAGATAGAATCGTTAACACCTGTTGAAACGATGTTGTGGTCCCGACACTCAAAAATTCAGGGACCCCTTACTATAAGAGAAAATGCCTCGGCCATCATTTTAGTCTCAAATTTCTTAGACAGAAGAGGTTCCTCTTCTTCTTGCTCTTCACTATGTTGCATCTGTTCCAGTTCCATCAAGTTTTCAATAATCAACTCCTCAAAATGTGACTCAAACAGCTCTGCAAAATCCTCTACACTGAAGGTGTGCAACTCAAAATTTGGAATGCAGAAGTATTGCAAAACAGCAGTCCATTTATATGTTCGAATGTTCAGAAATAGGGTAACCATATATATATATATAGCTTAGACAACTTTCATTAACTAAAGAAACCACTTGTAAAAAATGACAATAAACGCAGTGAAAAATATTGAGGATATATTTACATATATAGTTTACATTTTTAGGATATATTTACATATATAGTTTACATTTCAAAGTTTTATTATGTATAATTATAAACAAGCCCCTACCCAGTAAAATTCTATTTTTCAGAGCACACGATTTTTATTCTTAACATTATCATTGTGATATAAAAATTCATCTTACAGAATATTTGCTCAAATCTCTCTCTCACTTGTTTTTTTAAATAAAGAATAAAATTTGTCAAAATAGGGGGTGACTACAAAGCAGACATTGATACAACACAATTACAACATATAAATAAAAATTGAAAATATTCCCATGGAAAAAGCAGCAGATTTAGTAATTTGTTTTTATTACAAAAAAAAAAGTTAAAGTTTTAACTGTACAGATGATATGCCATTTGTTTTCTTTTTAGTTTGTTTGTTCTTGCCGATTTCATGGGTCACTTCATTTTGCAGTTGATTGAAGAAATCAGCAGATGATTTTTTGCCTTTCTTGGAATTTGTCTGGGAAAAAAAAATTTTTTTGTTTACTTCATGATTAAAGAAATGTTTCTTTTGAAATTAGTAGAAGAGATCAAAAGTCTATTTAAAATTGGCCTCAGTAAGTTTAAATATAAAAACATTTTCTAATGACAATTTTTAAGAAACTTGCATGAACAGGTGTATGCATGCATGTGCAGGTTTTTTTTTTTTCTGAATTACATTTCTCTTGGTAAATAATTAACTGGATTTTAATCAGAAGGAAATCAATCTCAACTCATCTGGAGCAAAGAAGGAAAGGCTGGCTTTGGTGCTGTGAGGGGCAAACATTTAATGAAACATACACAGGTGAGAGTTATGAAAAGCCTTCACTCAATAAAAGGCAAAAGAATATTGTAATTATTGATAATGTTTATTATCTGAGTATGCATCATATGTCAACACTGATAAGAAAAAGAATAACCAACATGAATTTATAATGAAATAAAAATACACAGGAGTATCTGTCCTTGGCAAACAAAAATTTGAAATCAGATTATGCACAAACACACTGTTTAGTTATTTTGATAGAATCAGGAAATGTTTGTTTTATTTTATAAATTAATAATAATTATGTAATTATTTGCTCCAAACATTAAGCCTACATTAACACATGCAACCAAAACTTTCAATTCAAGACTCACCTTGATGACTGTCACTTTCTTGCCACTTCGGCTTTGTTTCTCGAGTTTTCTTAATGCTTTGTTTTTTGATGTCTTTAATGAATCTGGGTCAATCACTTCCAGTTGTTTTTGTTTCTTTTCCTTTTCTTTCCATTGCAATTTCTTTAATTTTTTCTTCAATTTTCTTTCTTTGTTTCTGTCAGAAATGCTTCGTTCAGTTTTGCCCTTTAGTGAGTTTCTCAGTGGCTCCTGCAAGTGGAAAACAAAATAAAGAAATTGGTTCTCATTTTATGGGGACATGGCGTAGTGGCTAACATGCTGGACTGCAACATCGTAGTAAGTGAGTTCAAACTACAGTTGTGCTAATATGTTCTCTTTCAGACTAATACTTTTGGGAAAGGCAAGAATCCCCCCATTCCCTACCTCTAGCTATGGATTAAATAGTACCATTACTGTTCTTCTACAAGGATGGCTTTAGCATTAAATAAACCACATAGGTTGATATACCATTAAACAAAGAAACCCAAGATATTTGCATTTGAAAAGTTGTTTACACTGCATAAAACAGTATGATGTAATAATTTGCATGACTCTTAAATTATCTGACCCTATTTCAAAATTTCATTCTAAAGTTTTTTTTCTTGTTTTTGCTAGGAAGAATAAAGTTTAAATTTATACAAGAACAAAAAGAAAAACTTTCATTAATCATAACATTTTAAGCTGTTGTAAGGTCAATATTTATATTAAAAAACAAAACAAAACAATGATTATGCCATATTTGATAGCAGCTACTTAAAAAAAAAAAAAAAATTTTTTAAATTGAAATAGAAATTTTAAAATGGTGAAAAATAGTTTTATCGTTACTCAAGTGAACTTATCAAAACGAACAACATTTTTGCTTAAAAAGGCAAAAAACATTTTTTCACACTATGAACACAGGTCAATTGTCAAGTAGGGTAGTTAGTAAGTTATATAATCAGGTTATATAAACATAGATGATACCACTTTCAGAAGTATGGTTATCAAAAGGGGAAATAATAATTCTCGTGGTTTTGAACGATATCTTAATTATCCTGGTTTCTAACTTAAATTGCTTTCTTTAAAAAAAAAAAAAACCTAATTGATGTACCAATTTATTTAACCTGAATTGCTTATTTTGAATTTTAAAAGTTGTTTCCATGAATATTTGATGAAGTAAACTTTTAACACTGTAGTCTTCTTCAGCATTATAAAAAAGAGATCACATTTTAGTTTTTAAATCAATGTTAACACATTCGTAAATAACTTAAATAATTCAGCATTTTAATTCCTTAATAACAAAGTTTCATGAGGGTATGGCTAATAGAACATCTTAAACAATGCTTTCGGCAATTGAATATAATGTGATTTAAGTGGAAATATCTAATAAAAAGTACCAAAAACATTTTTTAAAACCCCACAAATATGAAGATATATTTTACAGACTAATATATAAGTTAGCAAATAAAACTAACAAGTTGACAAGAAGAGCAATATTTACATTATTTTCATTGTTTAAATTTTTATTTTAAAGTAATTCTCACTCATTATGGATTTTTAAAGGATGTTCATTAAATTAAATAAAGCATGAGAAAGAGGAAAAAAATCTTTGGAATGAACATTAAAAAAAGAGAAAATGTCTCATTAAATAAAAATTTGATTCAAATTGATAACAGGTGAATTTTTAAAATTGGAGTGTTTAGACACAGTAAGGGTAACCCAAAGTTAAATTTTTGAGAAATTATTTTTGTGATGCAGGTATCATTGGGGAAGGAGAATAGTTTTGATAAATGGGCCAAAGTCTGGTCTGTTTACTAAAACTTTTGTTTCCCAATGAAAAATAATGTTTAAAAAATGTTTGGTAACTCTTACTATACTTTTAACCTGGACTAGTTTCATTTTAACCAAAAGGTTTCTAATGCAAAATTATAAAAATCTTTTTATTTATTTACATTTATAACTTTTTCTTTTTTAAACAAAAATCTATGGTTATAAAGTAATTTTTTGTTAAATTTTTCTTGCTAATGGCATAAAATATTCAATGAAAAAATTAAATTTTTATACCCCAACCCAAATAGCCTTGTCCAGGATTTGAACTTAGGTCACTGATTCCATTTCTAACCATACTAAGCACACCCCCAAAATACTTGTATATGTATTGTTTAAGTGTCTTAATTTTTCTACAGAAACCAATGTGCAGTAATATTCATAGACACTTAATGTAGACATTAGATGATTGCTATGGTACAGGTTTCTTTTCTTTTTTTTTTTAATTTAAAAAGATCAGAAAATGTTTTTGTGTATTATATCAAATTCTGTTTCCCTTTCTTTGAGTATTAGTGTGCAAAGTGAAATGCAAACAGACTTGTACAGAATTTTAACTTGTTGATCCCATTTCCTATAATGATAACTGTTACACTAAACATGCCTTGCTTTTACTTTGTAATTTCTTCAAATAAAATAATGCAATTGTAAGGTGGTTAAACATTACATAAAAAGCAGATGTGTATAGATACAAAACAGGGAAAGAAAGAAGCAATACTGACCATTAATTCTTTAGGGGCAGCCAGTTGATTTTCACTGATACCCACAGGAGCAACCTCTTCCATTGTTATGGAAGGCAAATTGGCAATAACTTTCACATCAGGAATTGGCTGAAAAGGAAACAGAAAATAGTGTTACCATTTTTTTTTAACAAGTGACACTAGTTTAGAGCAATTATATTTTTGAATTTTTTCTCAAAATGAAAAACCCGACCCCAGGTCAATTACAACAAAAAAAAAAAAAAAAGAAAGAAAGAAAAATAATTTTAATTGCTGTTGGGGATTTTTCTTAAAACTGACTTTCTCAGCTTTTTAGGGGAACTCATAATTAACACATTGCAGCATTGTCTATTGTTGTTGATCGAATCTGAAATCTTTTGGTTTCATTTTTATCCTTTTCAATTATTGAATTAGATCAATTTTACTAATATATATCAAGATCATTTATGTATGAACTAACTTTTAATTGGATAACCTAAGAACTTACTTGCACTGCTTGCAAATACACCTGCTCAAACAGAATCTCTGCTGCATAGCCTGGAATAAGCAGCTAGAGGCATTGGTCTCTACCTAAACTCAGATAAAACAGATTCATGTGTTTTAATTAAATGCATTCTAATTAGTAGACCTGTTCATATACCTCAGTAGTAATATGTCATCTACTGAAAGCAATGTCAGCATTCACATATATAAAGTATGGACTGCTATTGACAGGTTAACTACCATATGGAAATCTGATCTCTGATAAGATCAAATGTGAATTCTTCCAAGCTGTAGCCATGACAGTACTACTGTATGGTTGTACCACTTGGATTTTAACAAAATGCTTTGAAAAAAAGCTAGATGGGAACTACGTAAGAATGATGCATAGTGTTTTGAACAAATCCTGGAAGCAGCACCCTACAAAACAGCAACTGTATGGCTAGATAACATCCCATCGCACAAACCATCCAAGTAAGACAAACAAGACATGCTGGTTACTGCTGGAGAAGTAAGGATAAACTCATAAGCAACATTCTCCTATGGACACTTACACATGGACATACCAGTGTTGGCTGACCAGCAAAAAATTTACATTAACCGGCTCTGTGCAGATATTGGATGCCCTCTAGACCTGCTGATAAGGAGGGATGGCAAGAAAGAGTCAAGGGAATCTGTGCTGTCAGCATGCCATGATGATGATGATGAAATAATAATGAAATTTATTGCGTACAGTGCTAAGGTGCACCACAACTCATCAAAGTCTCATGTCAAGTACACAGAATAATGTAGTATCAGGAACATGAACAGTTTACAGTAGTAATATGTGTGTGTGTGCATATGTATATGGAGAGTGGCATCAGGTATAGTGTCGGCGGACTACAGGAAGCATTGAGGCTTTGAAAGATTCAGTGCTTTGGCAGCCTACAACAGACGCGGGCATTATGATGATGAACTTGGTTGTTTAGTTAAAGTAAAAAACATTGAACAGTCTTGTTCACTGATCCCTTACTGTTTTATGCTATATAATTTTTTTGTTTTGTTTTCATTACTACAAAATCCCTTGGCACCCACAGTAAAGGAATTGATACAACAAGAGGTTGAGGAATTGTGTTCCAGTATAAAAGGCAAAGTCTCTGATTAAAAAAAAAAAAGAGACATAGAGGAAGAGATAAAAAAGATGAACTTACAATTTTTGGTGTAAAATGGAAATTGGATAAAGCATCCAATTTCACAAATAAAGAATTCATCATTTTCTTTATTTCTTCATGTTCCGGGTCATCTTTGTCTGGAGTTTCTTCCTGTGTCTGTAAAAAAAAAAATAATTAAAAAAAAATCAGTATCAGGTAGAGGCAAAGTTTGAATCTTTTTTATCCTATTAGACACCAGTCACAATTGAGTCATTATTGTTATCAGGGCACGTTTAACATTTCCAAATCTTAAGAAATTAGTATCAGAACTAAAAAAAAAAAATAAAAAAAACTAAAAAAAGTCAGTTATTTTGATACATGGGGATTGGAGAGTGACAATATTTTGAAAATAAAAAGAATTCATGAAATTGTAAAATCTATGGTGTATTTTTGAATGAAATTTAATGTTTGCCAAAAATCTTTATTCATTTTGCAACTGGACCAATTTTGAAAACAGATTTGAATTCAGACCTGGCTATTAGAGCTGGGAGATTGAGTTAAGTTAAGTTTTCAGTTAAAGGGGAAAAGATGGTTGTTTTAATGTCATTTTAAACATTAGATTAAAAAATGACCGAAGAAAAGACAAACAAACTTTATGATTTATAATAAAAAGGAAGTTTACATTAGTACTACAATTAATATTAAAAATGACTAAAAATAAATTTAAAAAAAAAAAACAATGTATGCTATCAAGTGTTTGAATTCAGAATGACAAGATTTTGATTTAAATATTAACAAAAATCTTATGAAAACTATCATATATGTTTGTAAATAACTATGGGGTGTAAAACATTTCTCATAAAATTGATTCTAGTATCATAAGTTATTTTACTATATAGATGTTTAAACATAATAAACAAAGCCCACCACTAAACTTAACAAAGTTGGAATATACAACTTGTATTTAGCCTTAGGTAACTTTATATTTTCACATTATATACATGTATATAACATTTAAACAGAGAACAAGGCAAAAGATGAGAAACATTTTTTATAAGGAAATTTTCAAAAAGTAAAGAATTTCAGATATTCCCCCAAGTTTTTAGAAAATGTTTACACAATTTCAAAACTATCAGGGTTTCTTTTTCCTTCTAATTAAAACAAATTCATGTTTTATTCCCAAATTGTAAAGATGCATTATGGAATTTCAAAGAGACCCGCTTGTTATTATGAAATAAATTATTTTGTTTCAAAATGAATTAGTGGCTTCTTCATATTTTATATTTTGTGCTTCTATATTTTTCATTTTTTTTTTTTACATAGAAATCCTTTTGTCATAGTTGACTTCCACAGTTCATCAGGGAATAGCCAGTCAATATGGAATTAATTGACATTGCATTGTGATGTCATTTTTAGAGTTTTTGTTGCTTTTAGGCAAATGTATTGGTGTCAGTAAAATTCTCCATTTTTGGCCAATTGCTTCTCAGAAAAAAGATGACTTCTGAATATATGGTAGCCTTCTGTATTTCTTTTCTGAAGGCACAAAAACATATTGTTTAATAATGGTGTATAGCAGTCATCCTAGGGATATTATCCAATCAAATCATAATCTTGTCAATAGACATATTTGCATTATCTAATATGCTATAGAGCTTCTAATTAGACTGTGGTTAAAATATATATATGCTGGAACAGCAGGAACAATATCAAAAGCAAAGGGCCAAACAATTTATGGTTTACACAGGCATAGCATCTCCAGGCTACTGATACTAAACTAGCCAAGAAAAAATATACAGAGATTTAATAAAACTCCAAGGGTAGAAGCTATCTTAAAGCTGATTAGCTGTTACATGTATATGTTACATTGTATGCAAATCCAACAGACAATTTTGTTTCTAACTGTAATCATAGATATTTAGGACAGCTAATAAATATTCCCTAACTCAAATACTCAAAAAAATTGAATCAGTTATCAAATGATTCTCTCTTAGTAAGACATTTGATTTAAAATAAATAATAATCATGAAAAAAAAAAAAACAAAACAAAAAAAAAACAAAAAAAAAAAACAAAAACACACACACTTACCTCTTGTTGTTTTTGATATTCTTTTTCATAGATATCACCCAGGCTCTGTTTGCTCTTTTCTTGATCGAGCATTACCGGTTTTTTATATTCATATGCAGCATCTGCGGTTTTAATTTTCCTTTCAACATCATCCCATGCCTGCAATGCAAATACAAATAACAAACTTACTCTTCTCATTTTGGAAAAAGGTTTAGAAAAGGAATCAACTTAACATCATGTTCAAGGCCGGTGCTAGGGTCTCATGCCACCCCACCCTCAATATATGATACAGGGCCCCTGTCAATTTTCATAAAGTAGTATTTAATAGAAAATATATGAGACCTGCCCTACTCAGGCCCTCAAGCAGGTACCCCTTGCCAGTCAGGAGGTTCAAAAGTCATACATACAGGCCCTGCTCATGTTGCTTTTGGAGAAAAAGCAAATAGCCCACTACCTATTCTTTTAGATTCAGGTCTGATACATATACACATATATTCTCCCATTTATATTATAAAAAGAGTGTTTTTATATATATATATATATATTATATATATATATATATATATATAGCCCAACAAATAAAGAACAGAGTAGAAAGAATGAAAAAAAATCAATGAAAAATGAAAGTAACAGAAGATAAGTTTAATATTATTTACATCACAAATATTAGCATCAATATGAAAATAAAATAATTCCAAAGCTTAGAAGAGGAGTGTCAAACTGGTTTAGCTTTATCAGCTGGATTGAAGAATAAACTAAATCTTGAAGGACTGGATAAAGACAACTATTCCTCATAGTGAAGACCAAAGTAAATGGACAAAGGAATCAATCTATGTCATAAGAACTTTATTAACAATAGTGAATGGAAAAAATGAGGTGTTAGCAAAGTTTCTGTACAGAGGTGTGTGAGGGGAAAAAACAAAACAAAAAACACCTACAGGGTATATATAATGTCTTATATGTAAAGGACAAAGTTGAAAGCACTGGTTCCAATTAGATGTCTAAAGTTAAGCAGTAGTGGGTACTGTAAGAAACCGAATATCAAAAGGACTTGATTTGGCACTAAATGACCAGAAAAGGGTTGATATGCCATAAAACAAAACAACCAACCTTATATGTAAGAGTCCTTACAATGAGAATTGAGATAGAAATTGTCCAAATGTATCTTTAGCCCTTAATTGTTAAATGTTAAAAGATAAACTATTTCATAGCTTCATTTTCATAAATATATATGAAATGAAATTTATTGTGTACAGTGCTCAGGTGCACCACAACTCATCAAAGTCTCATGTCAAGTACACAGAATAATGTATTAGTGTCAGGAACATGGAACAGTTTACAGTAGTAATATGCATGTATGTGTGTGCATATGTATGTGGAGAGTGCCATCAGGTATAGTGTCGGCGGACTACAGGAAGCATGGGGTCTTTAAAAGATTCAGTGCTTCGGCAGCCTACAACAGACGTGGGCAGTTTATTCCATGTCTCCGCAATTCTGAGCGTGAAAAAATGTTTCCGAAAGTCACATGAGCAGTGCTGTTTTCTGACTTTGTAGGCATGCCCACGTGTGTTAGAAAGATGGAGATCAAAAAGGTGCTCAAGGTTGCTGTTGTTAAGATGATTAATGACCTTATGAGCGTTTACCAGGTCAGTTGCCAGACGCCGAAGTTTCAGCGAATCCATTCCCAGGGCAGCGAGACGTTCAGAGTATGTAACAGTATATTTCAAAATTTAAAAAAAAAGAAAAAGATATAAGATATATATATATATTTGATCTGTGGGTTGGATCTGGTATATATTTGACACCCCTGGACTAGAAGATCAGAGTACCATAGTGGGTTCTTCATGGCATTTCTTGAAGCAATGAGTTACTCCTCTTCAAGTAACACGAGGGAAATTGTATGGGGTTATTTGGTACCAGTAATAGGAAGTAGTTTCTGACCAATTGAGAGAGATAAATTTCTCAAAGCATCAATCTCAAGTGAACACTAATTACTTCAGTTGGAACTTGAACTCAATTTAAGTTTAACTGTTGTTAACTACTGTACATCAACATAATATAATCATGAAATAGTTTTACATTCAATGGGAGAGAACTCCGGCATATTTAGAAACTAATGTACTCGTGTCTTTATATAAATATCTATATTATAATTCTGCTTGTCTGTTCACTAGCATTTTACGCACAGCAAAGTGGAATATTCTTCCACCCTCGACCAAATGAGATATTATTCTATATATCCTCCCAGCAGTCAAATGTGATATACACCCCCCCCCCCCCATCAATTGGGATATTCTTAAAAGTCGAAGCTTATCTTGTTTCTAGGATCTAGCACTTTTTTGTGGTGAGAAATTAGGGGTTGTTCATTATATGAAGACGTTTATTACTCGTGTATATATTGTAATTATTATGACTAGCAGGACTAGAAATTCCACAGAACGAAAAAAAATTAAGGAGTATTTAAGCAAGAAGGAATAAATTTCAATTTTATTTACACGTGTCCTGCTAATACAAGATTAATTTTCTTTCAGTGATTTTCATAACATCATGGATAAAATTTTCAACAGCATCAATAAAAGTGTTTCTCTTTGAGGAAAGTTCATTGCAAAATCAATGAGAGTAAAATAAAGCAAAGAACTATATACAGCTGTATACATACCTGGTCTTTTATTCTTTGAATTATTATATCTTCTAGTGTCTTTGTGGATTCTTCAGTGATTTCAGGAGCTAAGAAAAGAAAAAGAAAAGTTTATTCTAATTTTGCTTTAGATAATGGTGACATGGAAAAGTGTGAAATAAAACCAAGTGGTCAGTTGAAGGGTGGGATCTCTGGAACTCCTGGAGGAGTGGTCATGCAGTGTTGTGTTGCAGCTTAGACCAACACCTGGTTGGCTTGCAGATGCAGCATATTAGATGACCACTTGTGGCTGGATGCAGAATAAAATGGAATGGCCAAAATCATGTTGAAAAGATCTGTTGTGTAAAAGAAGATCCTATATGACAAATCTTAGCAGTCACCACTTTATTTGTAATAAGCAGTGCCCTCAGTTGAAAACAGAAGGAACAGACGCATGCACCTGGTGCAGGAACCCTGAGCTGGTGTTGAACCACCTGTCTCGATCTGTCTCTCAGGGTCAAATGGTGGAGTCTTTTTATGGAGATCTGGCCTCTCTCTTGTTAGAATGACTCATCAACCATAAGCAGGTCCTGATTGACAGTCCACTCCACTTAACCATGTCCTAGAAATTAACCTAGCCACTTTCCAACTACTCTCAAATACATACCCAGGCTTTTATGGCCCCTTTTAAATATGATGCCCAAGTATCAATGTTGGAAACTCTAGAGAAAAAAATCAGCAGTTATATGTGAAAATGGCTAACTGCCAAAAGGCTTAAGTAGTGCTGCATTTCACAGGAGCATGGACACTCTACAATTACTCTTTTGTAGCCTTGCAGAAGAATCTGTAGCAGCAGTTATTATTGTGTGGT
Organism: Doryteuthis pealeii; assembly: GCA_023376005.1. Lineage (NCBI taxonomy): Eukaryota > Metazoa > Mollusca > Cephalopoda > Myopsida > Loliginidae > Doryteuthis > Doryteuthis pealeii. The sequence goes on from CM042142.1 coordinate 26,032,473, forward strand.
GTGAGTTGCAGAAGGCTCTTGTTAGCATGGCGGTAATACAGCATTAGGCCTAGACTAATTTCCAGATCATCAAAGCATTGTGAGGCTCTGTCAACAAGGAGGTTGAACCAAGTATAACACAATGTGTCAAAAAATTACTCGGTTGGATGTTTGGACCAAGCTATTTATGATACCTTATCAAGCCCAGAATAGTTTCACACATGGGGCAAGGGTGAAATGCTTTATTGTCCTCACAGTATTGGAAGAAAAGGATCCCTTCAGCAGCTGTCTTGGATGTTATTCTTGGCAACATGATTAGGGTGGTTGTGAGAGTTATTGCTACAGCTATAAAATCCAGTAAATACCATCCTAGGAAGAAAACCACCCACTTACTAAAAAATGGGAGATAAAACTCATTCACTAACACAGACAAGAACATGCTACAACTGAGAGTGTAACTTGGAAGACAAATTTCCTGATCAAATCATACAAACACTTTGCCCAGACGTGGTCATCATCTAGGATATAACTGAGCAGGTGATCATGTAGGAATTAAAGTCACCTGGGAAGGTCATCTGGTGGAAGCTTATAAGGGAAAGTTTACCAAATATAAGGAACTGGTGGGAGCCTTGTGCAAACCAATATTAAGTGAGCAGTCAAGAGTTTACAGGGGGGGGGTCACTCTGCAAGTGTTTAATGGTATATCAACATTAATGGGTTATTTAATGCCCAAACCATCCCCATAGAACAGAAATGGTAATATTTAACCCATAGCTGAGGAGATGAGGGTGGTTCAGACCTTTCCTTAGGGTATTAGTCTGAAAGTGAATGTAAAGTGTGACTGGAGTTTGAACTTGCTTACTATGCTGTCGTAGTCTAGCATGTTAGCCACTTGAACATGGGGACTCCCAGGGACTTAATTAGATTTGGTATAGCAAGGAGAACCATAAGAGACATCACAGAGCCTGCAGAAAAAAACAAAAAAAACTAGGTGGATTTGGATTAAGAGGGCAAGATTATCGCTATTGGGATGCAAGCAACATGAGCTGTGTCACATTCTGATGATGTAGGACCCAAAAACTCTGATGAATCTAACAACATCTGTATTACTATGTATATATAAGCTAGGTACCGTAGACAGAGTCAACGGTGCATGGTGACCAATGGTCTGAGGATCACATAAGTGAGAAAATGATAGTCACCAAGTGCTGTTGACTACATATATATATATATATATATATATATATATATATATGCTCTATTGGAAGGGCATGGTGTAAGGGTTATCGTTGAGGGAAATGGACTCAGCCACCTAAGTTCAAATCCTGGATGAGACTGTTTGCATTTCACACACTTATATATGCATTCAACTATTCACCCTTCAGCTATGGGTAAATAGTAGGACAGACTGGGGTCTTTAACCTTGGTATGGCAACTGGTCTAGGAGAAGGAAAACTGAATTCAAACCTATTAAACTCCACCTAATAAATTAACCTTGTATTACAACTTACTTGTGTGGATCAGTTGGTAAATATATATGCTCTATCACTGATATTGAGCACTTTTTATTGATGAATATAGAAAACTATATTATTGAGAGTGTGTGTGTGAAAAAGACAGTGATAGAAGAAAAACAAAGTTCCTCACCTAATTTCAATGTGCTGTCAAACTGCACATGTTCTTCCAATAAACTGTTTTCTGGTCGGGCACCTGCAGCAATTTCTCCAGTTAATTGCCACGATTTATCTGCAACACTCGCCTTTTCAAGTTGAGAAATCTTTTTCTGGAGCTGGAAAATTTTTAATACAAAATGTTAATACAAATTCACAACATAGTGATAGCTACACTGATTGGAGAAAGACAAGCATAGTTTTTTTGTTATCTCTCTCTGTTCAAAAAAAACCCCACAAGTTTATGGTTCATTTTCATTTGAATAAAATGGTGAAATCTTTCAACTACAAATATGGACACAATTTTAATTCTTAGCTTCTTTTATTGTTAGAGTTTTAAAGGGTTAAAAATAAAATAAATAAAATTGACAAATACGTATTCATAGATCAGTTGGTGCACACACACTGGTGTTTCAAACGACTACATATTTTTCTAGGCAAGAACATAGGTATACCCGTTTTTTCGTCTGCTTTTCATTTTAAAAACGAATGAAAATTAATTAAATCGATTATTTAAGATCAAATTTTTGCCTAATCCCCAAAAAATGGATTAGTGAATATATCTAAAACTGCACTATAATCTTTTCTCAATGCATAATCAACCTGAATTTTTGTGGTTTAAAAAATATGCAAACAAAACAAACTAAAGCTGTTCAAAGAATAAAACATTCCAATTAATATGTTTGTAACCAACAGAGATTAAACTGAGGAGGTAATAGCAATCCCAGGGATTTGGATGGTAAAATTACCCAATACTTTATTTGTGGTTCTCAGAAACACTGGGCTCATAATTACCTCATGCTGATAAAACTGGTTTTGATGATAGCGGTGAGATAGAGGAGGATCTGACTACACAATTGTTTCAGTGTTCCCTCAAAGACAACAGTGTAGTCAGCATTTGGGATTGATATTACCTCAAGATTTACTTCCAGGGTGATTGCAACAATCTCTACATGCTCTGCAGTCGGTGTCTCCATGTAAAATGCTTCACCTTCAATAGCTGTCTCATCCTTTATAGGGTTCAGTACACTTCCATTACCAGAGGTTGGCAAATCTGTTTCTTAAAATGAATATCCACAGAATGAGAATGCCAAGTTTTATCAAAATTGCTCCAAGAATAAAGAAATGGTAAAGAAATTACTGAATTTCATGTTTTGAATTGATCTGTGATTTGACATTTTTGGAGCAAAATCATATCCACTTTTGTAGACAAATTTTGGGGCTTTAAATTCCCATAACTTTTGAACCATCAAGGATGTTTGCATAATTCAAACGGTTTTGAACTCCATTTACAGAGCTCTTTATAACTAATGAGATTAAATAACAATAACCTCAAATAAAAAAAATCAACTGGGAATGCGACTCAGAACTCCAGAATTGGAACCTCACCACTAGATACAGTTTAGCATTATACCCAGAACACTGACCCTCAGCCACTATCTTCTAGCACATATATGATTAAAAGGGCGCGGGGGGTGCCATAAGAGCAATATGGTCATGACAATCATATAGGTCCTAGGCTTGAGGTGACCAGCCGATTGATCGGAGGGAGCCTCTTGAACAGCTCGTGTAAGGGCCATCAGGATTTCATCCTTAAGCATCACAGGTCACTTTCCATGACCAACAGGTGGCCTATTGGGAGGTGCAGTCAGCATATTCTACAGCCCCAGGTGACAGGGCTAGTTAAGAATTGAATTGGCATCACATGAAGATATATATTGCCATCAAAAGCACATTCTGTATTATTGATAAAAAATCAAGGAATTTCTTATAAACTATTAGTCCATCTACATGATAGAATTTGAAAAATTTGTGAATGAATGTAAAAGGTGGTTCACAGGGCAACTGAATGAAACACATCCATTCTGGAATTTGATTATTTGACCATTATTTTGACCATTCTGAAATAATTTTTATCTAAAAGTATTTTTAGTATTTTTCAATCAAATCTGATAATTCCGGATGAACTGTCAAATCACAATTCCTTGTTGGTCAACAACAACTTTTTTTTCTCTTATTTAACTGAAATTTCAACCAAAAGATTTTTTGGAAAAGTCAAAATGTCTTTATTATTTAGTAAATGGAAACAAAGAGTTCTGCTAATATTTTGTCATTTTTGCTTCAATAAAAATCTTAGATATAATCAATATAAGTTTGTTATTAGTATATTTTCTGCTAATAAAATGATATAATACTTTTGTTGTCATAACTGACAATGGCAATGGCAGTATGTAGATTAACATGCTCCTTTGTAATAAGGAGGCTCTGAATTAGTTTCCATACTCAATCTGGATATTGCATATGGAAAATCAGAAAGTAATGGGTTGTCAGTGATAAGGATTAGTGAGAAACAGAAAGTCTACTATACTAGGATGAATCAAAAGTTTTTCAATATTTTGATAATGTGATAAATATTTGGCAGCTCTTAATACTTTTGCTGAGGTTGTGAAGGTGACAAACCACAGTAGACAAGCTTAAGTGCTACTCACCGGATTTGCTTCTATGACTTAGAGCATGACTTTGGAATCCATTGTTTTGACCTACCCGACATTGTCTGATTATCGTGGTTCTTGTAACCTGAGCAAAATTTCTTAACTATCTGGTTACTGTTATGTGATCAACTATGCCTTCACCTTTCACACAATATTTTTGGTTACTTCTGTGGCTTTATGGCCCAGTTCAAACTTGTAAAGCATAAGTTTCTGAATTAAACTACATTGCATGTTTATCTGTGCAGCTTTCAAATCACACAGATCGAAGCAATGTACAATATGTCAGAGCACAAACTACCATGATACTACCAACTACAGCAGGTAACTTCCACAATTTTAATAGCTTTAGTCATGTGATATATGCGCTGCAAACTGGCACATACAAAAATATTGCAAAACTTTTGACTCACCCTAGTATAAATAATAGGATGGCTCTGAAACTACCACCCCAATAAAGAAAGGTAAACTTACTCTTTGTTGACGAAGTTCAAAGGATGATTTGTTTTCACCAAGTTCTCCTCCAATGATATCAGTAACTTCTTCTCCCTCACTTTCTTCTTCACTGTCAAAAAGTTTAGCCTTTTTATGGATGGGACCATTATCATCACCATCATCATCATCTCCAGAATTGCTATGAATGTAAATGAATAACTGATTAGTTTTAATTAACAGGTTTATTTCTAAAGGAAGCAGGATTACAATCAGTATTGTTTTTACAGAAAACTTATAATTGTTTTTTAAAGTTTGTCTTTCTCCTAAGTACAGACAACTCATGTATGGTAAATGTACTGCAGGTAAATTATTTGTGGCTAAATTCAGAATTTAATCATTGCTTTTAAGAATTTAATAAAAAGAGTTAAAGAGTTTAGGGAAACCCCATATTAAAAAAAAAAGCAATTAATCTGCTGCAATGAATTTACCTAGAATCCAGTCAACTGCTAGGAGTTCAAGAAATGCTTCAAATAATCTTGTTTCTTTCAAATGTTTATTTGAATTAAAGTGTTGCTTATTTATTCCAGACATTCCTTTTTATGAAAACAGGTCAAACTACTCATTCAAAATGTCATTATGTATTGTACTTCAAAAGGTACTTTGATGTAAATTGATTTGTTACTATTTGTAATACTACGAAAGACTATCCATAAAAGTTGTGAGTTTAGTTTAGATTACATATACCATAATTATTTGTGTATAAGATGGACTATTTTTCTTTCTTTTTTTTTTTTCAGTCCAAATGTTAGGGGTGAAGACTATACATAAAAACTATACAATAAATTTTTTCCCAGCCAAATACCTCACCATATTCAGGATAGGAAGAGCGAAAGTAAGTTATATTCATAGTTCAAATTAATGTGTTTTATACCATTACAGAGAACTACCCACTGGAATGTGTGTTCTTTATAATTTTGTTTCTCCTAATAATTTCCGATGCAAGTTTGTTGGATTTTTTGAGTGGACATGCTTGTGCATTTGTCCTAAATGCTATGTAAATTTTGGGTTTTAAGACATACTACATAAATTCTTATTTCTAGTCAGTACAAACCAATAAAAAGTTGAACAAACATTAAATTTAGCTGCTACAAATTCTAAAAAGTCAGTGCGTAATATATGACATGTTACAAGTAGAAGAGTCTTTAACTAGGAAAAACTTGCACAATTTTAAATGGGCTGGAATCAATCACTTGCAGTCCAGATGTCAATGGCCTTGCTTAATCATTCATAAAACACTTGATCAAGGTTTAGCATACATCAATAGTAGAAGGTATAAAGCTTGAATCTAAATAATCAAACATCTGAGATGTATGCCAGAAAAGCTACAAAGATGCTAAAAGATGGTATGTAACCACCTTAGTGCTGGAGATTTGGTGAAAACCAAAACAAATGCCAAAGTCTGTCCACTATATTAAGTTGAACCTTTCTGTGTAATACTAGTTTACAGATGCCAGGTTACAGCTAAATATATGCAATACACAAAGGTTGAAAGAAAAAAAAATCATCAATAGTAAAGTTATATCAAAACAAATTTTAAAAACATCATAAATAGTTGGATTCATACTTTTCTAAACAACTGGATTGATTTCAGAGTATTTGCAGAGGAACAACAATAAAAGAGGAAATACTATCCCAAAGAAGTTACTCTGATAAGACCACAATGGATTAAATTGAATTCTTGTTTTATGACATATTAGCCTTGTCATTTCATGACGAATAGTGTTTTGTGGCATAATCACTGAAGAAATTTTCGGATTGTGGTTATTTTGTTTAAATGTTTTAAATTGTACAATGTTTTTAGTAGAATGTTGATATTTTGAAATCATAGTGGATTTTGGAGAAAGTTTTTTTTTTGTACATTTTAGGAGCTATCTAATTGTGTTTTGGGTTTCTTCTATAAGTGTTAGAAAGGGTTTATTTTTTTCAGGTAGCCTATTATTTGAAAGACAGGTATGTTTTCAAACAGCCTGGAGAGGTTTTGTACATGGTAGTATTTATTGTGTGTTTACTTATATTCTTTACAGTCTATTAAGATTGTTTTGACTGTGAGTGGGTGATCACAGGGGGTGCATTGTGATGCAGTTTCTGCTTTGAATAGGAATGCATGTGTGAGGTGTGTATGTTCGATTCTTAACACAATGTCCTGTCTTCAGTCAGTTAATGGTTCTATGCTTTTCAGTTTAACTGTTGGTTGATATTTGTTTAGTTTAGGAACATGTTCCATATTGTTAGCCAGTTTTTAAAAAATATATTGTAGATATTATTTTTGCAGCCAGTATATGGAAGTCTAATGCTTGTTAGTGTCATTTTGGTTGACTCTTTTGCCAGTGCATCACCTTTTTGATTTCCCTTAATGCCTATAAAGACCACAATGAAATGGAAAATGGCTCCAATGTTTTGCTGACTACCATATATGATGGTATGAGCAATTAACAGTATTAGAAAACTAGGGTTTCATTTGTGAGAATTGAAACATCTCTAGCTTGACCATCTGTCAATGATGGTCATACAAAAATCACAGAACCCAACTAAGAAAATCATTTTATTTAAATCCTTGGAGCCAAAATTACATATCTATATCTATATCTCTCTCTCTATATATATATATATAAATGGAAGTTTGGTATATATGTGTCAACATATAACTCTGAAAAGAGATGTCACTCAGATTCAAAATCTTACATACACCTTAATATCCAAGAAACACACCAAATTTGGTTATTGATTTTTACTGATTAAGGGATATAATTAATTAAACCAAAATCAACTGATTTGCAAAACTGGCTATATGCCAGCTGCTGCTGATAATAACATATTACTCTCTGCCTGCTTTCTATTATATCAATACCAGCAGTTAAGTTTAACTTTAAACTGCAGTCTAAGCAGTTCAGCTGGGAATTTCTCGAGTATTTATGGTCCAATCTTTAGAATATCTATTAGATTAGAAATAAAAGAAAATAATCTTTCTAAATATGTAATTTGTATGTGTTTTCATCCATTGAATTATTTTTTACAGAGAGTTAAAAAAATATTTTCCTTAGGACAGCCGATAATACTAAGACTAAATTTTAACATGAAATCATATTTTTGTCCATATTCTTAAATTGTACTCTCACTTTAACTTAACAAGCAATTAAGAACTGGATTTAAATTGTTGTCATGCACAAAAAATTCTAGAAAAATTAAAATTGTTTCAAAACATAAGTTTCCAGTTACATTTTAAATATTCACCAGAATAGGGTTACATATTTGTATATATATATTAAATGCAAATAAAAAATGATAAAATGAGAAGAATTCATAAATCAAAATGACTTTTAATTCTTAGGTTTTTTATTAAATTAAAATGGACTTTTTATTTTTAGGTTCTTTTTTGTAGAGTTTTAAAGGGTTAAAAATAACAATAAAATTGATGAATACATATTTACTGTCCTTAGAAACTGTTTTTTTTTTGGGGGGGGGGAGAGTTCATTAACTAATTATCTTCTAAAACGGCAATTAATATCTGTGGTTAAATTTGGCATATGTATTCTTGTCATGTAAGAAAAAAGTGTCAGGAAAATTTCTAAACAGGAAACCAACAGTAACTAATACAGTCCAAACCTGGAGTTCTAATCGTTACTCGAAGGTACCTCCGGGATTTAAGTAGTCTGTGTACTCAACAATTAGTTGTGAGACCAAATTTATTTCAAGTATTTCCGACAATATCCAGTATTCCAACATTTCCAGAATTTCTGATAATATGTATGTACGAAAAAAGTGCAACTTTTCAGTTCTTAAGAATTGCCATGTTTAAATGATGGATTCCATAGCTTCTTTTATTGTTAGAGTTTTAAAGGGTTAAAAATAAAATAAATAAAATTGACAAATACGTATTCATAGATCAGTTGGAGCACACACACTGGTGTTTCAAGTGACTACATATTTTTCTAGGCAAGAACATAAGTATACCCATTTTTTCGTCTGCTTTTCATTTTAAAAACGAATGAAAATTAATTAAATCGATTATTTAAGATCAAATTTTTTGCCTAAGTCAAAAAGTAGTAACATAATGAGCATCAGTAATAAAAAGCAAAATAACATTATACATGTAATTTATTTTTAATATATTTAAAACGATTTTTTTGGTCAATTTCTGCTCTCTTACTCACTCTCGGGTGTTCTTAATTTTTTTAGTCTGGTCATGGACCGGGTACTTTTGCTAGTATTTGCCATAACGGCAATAGGGTCAGTACAATCATATAGGTGCTAGGGCTTGATGTGACCAGCCAATTGATTATATATTCAGTACTCTTGAAAGATTAACCATAAGAGCTGTGTGGGCACTAGTTGCAATTGTGCCTACTTATATAAAAAGACAATTGCAGTTATGAGGAAGAGACAAAAACCACATGCTCTACTTGTAGACCATTGACAGTGGGACTTAAATAACATATCATAATTGTGTATAACATGCATTCATGTATAATACTAACTTTTGGCTCCAAAGTTCTGGGAGAATCATCTCTTATATATTATTATGCATTTACTTTTTGCAATTTGTAAATTTAGACTAATTTAACATTTGTTCAACCTTATATCAAGTTTGTATTGACTAAAATAAGAATTTATATAATCTTAAAAATGCTTCAAAACACAAAATTTACACAGTTTTTAGACCAACGGTAAAGACATATCTGCACAAACATGTAACAAACTTTCAACATAGAAAAAACAAATTATCAACAAACACGCATTCCAGTGGCTATTTTTCTGTAGCGGTATAAAACAGAAGTGTTTGTTGCACATTAGTTTGGACCATAAATATGCTGGCCTGAATATGGTGATGCATGTGGCCGATAAAAAAAAAAGAAGAGAAGGCAATATTCAGTTTTTGTTGATAATACTAGTAAAATAGCTAATTTCTTATAATTTTCTTTTCCTTGATCTAATTTGTGATTGGTCCTTTGCTAATGACTAGCAAGCAGTTGTCTGAGTTTTAAAAAGGTCAAAATGTGGCATGCAAGGATTTTGGTAAAATAAGGAAAAGAAAATTCTATAGAAAATTATGACTTTTCACTACAACTAAGAGAACTTTCACAATAATGAAAGAAAATAATCACTTCCTATGTGTGTCATTGAAAAAAAATGGTTCAGTTTTTTTAATATTGAATCTACTAAAAACAAAACAAAACAAAAAACATTTTTTTTTATAGCTCTTATTAAAATATCAAAAGAGAAATTTTAAAGGATTAAAAAAGAAAAAAAAACGAATTAATTTCCAGTTTTTACCTTTGATTGTTTTCATCATCAATATCATCACTAAATCGAACACGCTTTGATGGAAGTTCATCATCAGGCCCACGGAAGAAATCCTTGAATTTTAATTCATCAATATTTTCCTGCAAAGAAGAAATCCTGTTTATAAGCAAAAGAAGCAGAATCAAACTAAATCAACTTTTCATTTTTCCATATGAATCTTTGGAAACTTCAAAATTAATTTTTGATTATTGCTTTGAGAGTCACTACCATACCATTATTCTAATTATGACACAATCATCTACCAAACACTTGAGTACTGTGAATATTCAATTAATGACTAAATTGTATTCTCTCTCTAAAAATAAATCTATTTATGAGGGTGAGTCAAAAAGTAATGCCATTTTATTTAGGACAGGTATAATTACCCACACAAGAACATGTTTCATACATCAAAATGAAGCTGGTCCTCTGTGGATCACATACATTCATCATCAATAGCAATGTTCCACCTTCGTATGAGAGAATGTATTCCCGCCCTGTAAAATTCTGTTGACTGTTCTTTGAGCCACTTCTCATTACAGATTTTACTTCCTCGTCACTGGAATAATGTTTGTCTCTCAAACCTTTTTTCATGGGGCTGAAAAGAGGCAAACATTATTCCAGTGACGAGGAAGTGAAATCTGTAGTGAAGAAGTGGCTCAAAGAATTGTCAACAGAATTTTACTGGGCAGGGATACATGCTCTCATTCGAAGGTGGAACATTGCTATTGAAAGAAACAGTGACTATGTGGAGAAGTAGGGATGTGATCCACAGAGGACCAACTTCAATTTGATGTATGATACATGTTTCTGTGTTGGTAATCATACCTGTCCTAAACGAAATGGCATTACTTTTTGAATCACCTATGTGGAGAAGTAGGGATGTGATCCACAGAGGACCAACTTCATTTTGATGTATGATACTTGTTCCTGTGTTGGTAATCATACCTGTCCTAAACGAAATGGCATTACTTTTTGACTAACCCTCGTATAATTTTACTGAAAGTTTACATGAATAACTTTAATTTCTTGGTAAAATTCTAGAAAATTAATGTTTTAAAAATGTCAACAAAATATCTGTTTCCCAAAAGTGTTATATGGAACTGAAAATGAAATAAAACAGAAATTGAACATTTATTTTTGAAAAAAAAAAAAAAAAAAAAATAAATAAATAAATAAATTAAAAAAAAAAAAAAATATATATATATATATATATATATATATATAATATATATATTATATATAGAGAGAGAGAGAGAGAGAGAGAGAGAGAACACATATTTATTGCAGAGAGCAACTCGAATTGCCCAAATATATTTAATGTGGGATGGCAAGATGCCACATTACTTTTAAAATTTTGAGAATTAAAAAAAACAATAATACTTAATTACTTCTAAAACTTTAGTAATAGTCCTTTTTCTTTTTTTCTAAGAAGTATCAGTAAATAAAAAAAAAATTGTCTTATAAACACACTTGTGCAATATATGTACTTACCCAACACCCCTACACAAGCATGATGCGACACAAGGTCAGTTTTTAAGTAGTTTAACTGGTTTGAATTCAGAGTTTTCCTTCTCCTCGACCAGTTGCCATACCAAAAGTAAAGAGTCCAGTTTGTTCTACTATTTATCCATGGCTGGAGGGAGAATAGTAGGATTCATACCTTTTCCACGGGTATTAACAATTTGTGAAATGCAAACAGCCTCATCCAGCATTTGAACTGTGTACCACTTGTAGATTGTAGTATTATAATTGTGAATCTCCAATATTTTTTTTTAAAGCTTTTTTTATTTTATAGCCAAGAGAAGTGCATTCAAGCCATTAAATTTGTTGCCAAATGTGTGCACCAGTTGGGCTAATAACAGCATATATTTTTTGAGAAATAAGATTTTCAAGAATTTAAAAAAAAATAATATCTAGTAAATTTTCTCCAATTGTATATATTGCATTAGATCTATTCATAGTACGTTACACAGGTGAATTCTTCTACATTTGACAAATAGTTGATTTTTATTTGTTTTTAAATTTCATCTTACAGTTTCATGAAACAATTCCTGAGGTATAAGCAGGTGTTTTTGAAAACTTTGACTATCAATTTATTTCTCAGTTGTATGTGTATTAATCAATTGATACAAGTCATAGAATTATACAAAGACTTCAATTTTTTATAGGAGAAATCTTTTTAACGAAGAGAAAAAAAAATCAATTTTTCCCTATTTCTAAAGCAGCATTTTTTTTGAGGTTATTGTTATTTAATCACATTAGTTATAAAGAGCTCTGTAAATCGAGTTCAAAACCGTTTGAATTATGCAAACATCCTTGATGGTTCAAAAGTTATGAGAATTTAAAGCCCCAAAATTTGGCTACAAAATTGATTTTTTTTCTCTTCGTTAAAAAGATTCCTCCTATAAAAAATTGAAGTCTTTGTATAATTCTATGACTTGTATCAATGTGATTAATACACGTGATACATTACATAAAAATTAAAAGAAAAAATGAATACTTGAGGGAAAAAAATCAATGTATTCAATATGGGTATGATCTGTACATTGAAGAAAAAAAATTGAATATTTTCATAATCCGTGAAAACTATTTTCTTTAAATTGTTGGTGCATATTTTAATAAACATTATTTTCCTTGGGAAATTAGTTACTTCAAAAAACAGTGAGCTGCAGTTTGTCCATAACTGATTTACACCCTTCCATTCTCTGTATTAAGAGGAGAAAGTTTATAACACAGAAGAAATACCAGATACTTCAAAAATTTTGATTACAAGGTTTAGATGGTTAAATCACAAACAGGTTACATTTACTCTGTAGTTAATTTTTTTTTTTAAATATCAAGGTTAAATTTGCATTTAAATATACAAGTGCCAATTACTAGTACAAATAATCAGAATTTTTTCTTGGGAATGTAAAATGCTGAATCATAATAGGTTAAAAAAAAAAACAAAAAAGATTTACCTCTTTATCGGATCCAATGTCTTGGAATATATTAATGTCTTCATCTTCTTCATCACTTTCGAGTTGATCTTTAGATTTTTTCATCTCTAAGGCATCTTGTTGCTTTAAAAATGTGTCCATTTCAGAAAGTTTAAAAAATGTGTCATCTACAATTGTTGATTTAGCAGATTTTTTCTTCTCAGATATCTTTTTATCTTTTTTTGACTGAACCTTTTCTTCCAATTCCTCCTCCTCCTCCTCCTTTTCTTCCTCTTCCTCCTCCTCCTCTATATTGTTTTCTTCTCGGAATTCTTTGGCTAAATCATTAGGATCACCATCAGAGTCACTATCCAGATCAGAAGCAATCTGGTTCTTATTAGCAATCTTATCAAAAGCTTTTAGCCTGGATTTAATTTTCTCAAGTTCTTCATCATCACTTTCCTCCTCCTCCTCCTCCTCCTCTCCTTCATCATCTTCTGCCTCTTCATCTTCTTCTGCCAAGTCATCATTTGTTTGGTTAGTGGTAGCAGTCTTGAAAGAGATCTGTTCTTTCCCTGCTAACAAGTGGGACAAGTCTTTTATAAGCTCACCAATTACACCAGTGTTGTAAAGTTCCAGTTCTTGCCAAATCTGTTCATTGTCAAAGCGTTCAACCACCAGTTCTGAGAGGCCATCTTTAACAGGGAGCTGATTGTAAGTGAAATCATAAAGACCTTTAGTGGCTATTTTCAACGAATCAGCATTCTCTTCATTCACCCTGAAAGAAATTTAAATGTGATAAATAAATGTCATCTGAAGTTTTGAGATGATGAAATAGTTTTTATTCCAGGATTTATCATTATCCACATTGTATACCAGTTGAAATTTGATCAAAAAACAAAGATACTAAATAATTATGAACTTTGAAAAAAGTTGGAATAAAAAGTATTTATTTTTCTTTTTACTGTGTATACTAGTTGACAAGATATAAAGAAAAAAGACACTGGATGAAATATGACAATATTTATACATCATAAACATTTTATATATTGACTTATTTCATTCATGCAAATAAAAGAGTGGAGTTTTTTCTTTTTACTTACAAAATTCCATAGGATTTCTTTTATGTCCTTGTTTGTCAATAATGACGACAGATATAGTAGTAGTAATTTTGCTGACAAGGCAAGGCATAATAAAAAGTGATAATGGGAATTCTTCCACGCTGTAGCTATGTCGGTACTATTGTATGATTGCACCACTTGGACTCTCTTAAGACCCTGTTGAGAATTTTCTAAGTCCATAGCATTTCTCTAAGGATATATTAAAAAATGGTTAAAAATGACCTTTGCATCTAAAGTTACCTGTTATTTCCCTTAAATCAAAGACTTCTAACTATGTTTAATATTACATTTAAACAAAGGCTATCGTTTAGGGTGGATTAAGAAAACGAATGAGACTTCTGGCTGGGTGGAATGAGGTGGTATAGGACTTTAAGAGTTCAGGAAACACTTGGAGAAAAAGCTAGATGGGAACTATACAAAGGATGCTGCATGCTGTTTTGAACAATCCTGGAAGCAGCAACTCACAAAAAAGCATTAAAATAATTTTTTTCAATTTCTCTGAATGTTTGAGATGAGGCTTGATGATTAGTATTATCTGCGTTATTCGGACTATTATCCTCATCTTCATTGTTATCTGTACAACATTTCGGCCGATATGCCCTCCAGCCCTCATCAGGTATTTCTTCTTGGACTTGGGAACCTTCTTTTCAGACTCGGGAACTTTCTTATCGTAATTGGGAGCCATCACGGAACTTTGAACCTAACTCTTTATTCAGTCCACGGGGGTATCCTGTTCTCATTCCGCCCAATTGGAGACATGGCCTAGTGGATAAGGTAGTTAGGTTAAGACAGTTCTAAGTGACAGTTATCTCTAGATTGTAGGTTCAATCCTGATCAAGGGCAGCAGTAACCTAGAATAATAATTAATACAGCTTAATGCCCCCACCCCAGCTATGGTTAGCGGAATGAGAACAGGATACCCCCGTGGACTGAATAAAGGGTTAGGTTCAAAGTTCTGTGATGGCTCCTGATTATGACAAGAAGGTTTCAGAGTCCGAGAAGAAATACCTGAAGAAGGCCGGAGGGCCTACTGGCCGAAACGTTGTACAGAGAACAATGAAGATAAGGACAATAGTCCGAATAACGCAGATAATACTAATTTTTTTTCAATCTTTATCATTATTCCTTGCGAGTTTTTCACACCAACTGGTTATCTTTCACTGGAGTCCGAGAGACATCAAGTCTCCAGGACTCTTCTAAGTATTTTAGCAGATCTTAACAATGCAGTTGTCTGGATGGTCTCGATTCTTCTGATTTTCAATTCCAAACCCTTGGGGACCATTCCAAGGGCAACAACTACAATTGATATCATCTTTGCCCTCATGTTACATTTTTTTTCCTTCAGTTTTGTCAATGTCCAATCTTTTCAATCAACGTCTATCTTTTCATTTTCTTTCATTTTTACTGTGGTTCTTTTTTCCTTGTTAATTAGCACTAGGTCTGGTCTTTTGACCGGAATTAGGTGATACATTTGTATCTCAAAATCCCAGAGAATTTCATGTCTCGTTCTCTAGGAGGGATTCTGGTTTGTGCATAAACCATTTGGTAGTATGGTCAAAATCTAGTTTCTTGCACAATTCCCAGTGGATCACCCTTTTCCCATCCAGTCATGCCAAGTCTTGTACTCTTTTAGTGCTAGTTTGCTGCATTCACTTATGTGATTAACAGTTTCGTCTTGGTCTCCACACATCCTACATTTGTTATTCTGTTGCAATTTACCTATTTTAGCTTTGATATAATTGATCCTTATGGCATTATTTTGTGCTGCTATTATAAGAGATTTATTATTATTATTATTCAGACTAATATGGAGAAGAAGGGTGAGATCAAGAACAGAAATGGAAGTACATTGTGACCAGCAATGTGGATAACATCAACTTAACCTGGCCAATAAAGAAATGTACTTACATTCATTATCCAGATAAGAAGAAGCTTCAGTCATTTCCTTTAGGTTTTTTTCAATGAAGTTACATTTTATTGAAAAGAATCGATCGTAAGTTTCCATCTTCTAAGAGAGTTGTAGCAAGTTAAAGACGTGTTTTTAATGCAAATGTTCAGTAAAAAAATAAAGATAATGACCGAAACTAGCTCTTCAAGATAGCAAATGTAAGTATATCATTTTTGTATATTACTACTAATATTTCCTCATTAAGACATTCTGGATAAGTATCACGTTAACCTCTAGACAACGTTCATTAATTTATTAATCTTCATAAAAACATACGTTGGTGTTTATGCCTGTGTTTATTGCTGCAATAAAAGGTGGAAAGGATAAAATTATGATCAGTGTTCACGTAACTTAAAATCCCAACCGTAGATGGGTTTTCAGCTAATTATATATCAGGTGTTATACTGACGAATATCATACTGAAAATTTTTTTAAAAAGATTACAATTTTCTTGATATCTCTTAAGAACCAGATGAGAGAAAAGATATATTTTTTGTCCACTTCCCTTTGGATCATTTATCCCATAAAGTTAATCGCACGTCCTCGTCAAAACATTTTTTAAATGGCAAATAACAATCAAAATATAACGACAAAAGTTGAAGTATCAAAAATAACATTCAATAAATAGTAACTACAATAAATAATAAAATCACTAAAATTATTCTATGCTCTCTTTCACATAAAATTGAAAACACGTGGTCTGAAGAAAAAGAAAAAAAGTAAGATTTTAAATTACGAAGAAATTTTTTTTTTTAAATAACAAGACATTAATTAACTTGATTAATTTCAATGTGCCAAACTTACTCAAGGAAATGTTCAAGGTTCTGTGAAAGTTTTGATAAAACTTTCAAAGTGTCCGATAAACACGTTTCTTCCGCCATCTTTTTTATGATTTCTCTATAAGCACTGAAGAGTTCCAAGCGGTGAACAATAATTTATTTCCCTTGAATGAAATTGATCCGGGTAATGTGTTCATGACTTTGACAATATAAAATAGATGATTTAAAACAATTGTTTTAACTCATCTATTCTATGGACTTTTAAAAAAAAAACAAAAAATGACAAATGCACACAATTAGATCATTTTATTAAATTTTTTTTCAACCAATTTTTGTTGGGCCAGGAATTTACAATCAAAATTCTAACTAGAAAAACTAAAAAAAAATGAATGCAAAAGTTTTTAAATTAAAATTTTATTTTTTACTTCATTTTTTTGTTGAGATAAATTTTTAATTTTCAGAGCAAGGCTAACGACAAATTCTACACAAACAACGTAACAAAATCATAATCAAGTGTCTCGAGTAGAGAAATGTATCGGTCATTCATTGCCAATGCCAAGATTTAAAAAAAAGAAATTGGTGATGATGAAGTAAATAACTATTTTTAGAACGTGATTAGTTTAGTTCACCTTTGTCCTGGTTTTATAGTTTTACTTACTGAGTCGAGGTAGAAGTAAATTAGTAAATTCTTTAATTTTATTATCTCATGAACAATATTCGTCGAATAGACTGAGAACTTTGTTTAATATTTTAAAAATTGAAATAAAAAGTAGATTAAAAAAATATAAACAATCAACCCTTAAGTTGTATTGATCTTAACTTCCCTAGCAACAATAAAAAATGAAATCCATAATAATTAGATTTTCTCAACAAAGAAAGAAGAAACTTGAAGCTTCTGCCAACTGTTTTCTCAGAAAGATCAATGAATCCTTTGATGGTACCGATAATTTGAAAAGTACGCGATTGTTACCAGGTTTAAAATTATTTTTGTTTATTTTAACGAGCCTCACCAACTTGTCATAAATCTTTCCTCAAATTCAGGAGTTGCTATTATTTTTACACTACAGGTCTCTATTCATCGTATACTTTTGTGCTGATTCTTAAGAAAAATTATTTTATCGATTTTCAAATCAGGATTTTCTTTATTTCTTCTATGAGTAAAATTGCAAAGAGCCTCATCGACTAGGCACGAGGTCTTTTCCCATTCATGTTTATCTTATTTTTATTTTTATTTTTTGATTATTGGAAACGTCATTTCCGCTTACGTCATCCCTTCAGTTGACATTAAATTCAACACAGCGGCTTAAAAGGAGAAACGACTGGTTTCTTCTCTTTAAAATCATGTTGGAATAATATCTGTTGGAAGATTTTGATAGGAAACAGAACGAAGGGCTTTCGAGAACCTTCATTATTCAGGAAATCTCTTTTTAGTTTTGATTTCTACATTTAAAATTTTCGTCAGAAGCGATGGAAGTGAAACGAACTGGGCTTTGTCGTCCGCCGGCGAGTGAATCTCACCATAATCATCAAGGAGGAGTAGGCGGAGGACCGGAAATAAATGGAGGAGGAGGAGGAAATCGATCGACCACGACGACGACGATGATGACGGAGAAAGGTAAAATCAAAACATTTCTGAACAATCATCTTTATATTAAAAAAAATAATGATAATAATAATAATCTGAAATAGAAGACCAAGACTAATTATTTTGTCTCACATTTACAAACAGTCATTTTTGAGTCAACTAAAAGAAATGAAAGGAGATATTTTCCCCTGTGTAGTTGTTACTTTAGAGATTTATTTCTTTTTTTAAGATTTTTAACATAAACATAACTTGTTTTTGTGTGTGTGGGGGTCGTCTTAAATTTCGATTTTGATTAGAAATTTAATCAAATACTGCCAAAAATCATCCTTTAACCCCCTCCCCAAATGAATAAACAAAATTAAGTTTTGTCTAGGAAAAACAACGAAACTTTTCTAATAATTATCGATTTTGTTTATAAGATTTAAAAAGATGTCAAATCGATTTTTGCCGATTTCAGAAATTAATTACACTAATTTATTCGCGAACTATTCAAATAAATCAGTGTAAATTAAATCGATGTTTAGCAAAAAATTAAATTAAAAATGTTTTTAAAATGAATTGAAAAAAAGCTTTTTTCTTTTATCGATAAATTGTTTATTTACCGTATGAGATAATCTCTCTCCAAAAGATACTTTTAACAATATTTCTGCCCATTGAGTTAGTTTAATCAGTCATAAACAACAAAAAATAGAATCAATCCTTCTAGGTTTGTTTAAGTCAAAGTGTTTTTTGTTTGTTTTACACGTGAAAAATAAGAAAAAATACTAAACACCCCCTCCTAGCAAGAAAAAAGAAAACAACAACAAAAAACACACACTAAGACTTTTTTTACGCCTTTGATTTTAACAAGGGAAAATGTCATAAAAGTGTGTGAGGGGGGAACAAAAAATGTTAGTGTTTGACAAAATGTTAGGTTTAGACGACTATTTTACCTTGACTTCGTCAACATTCAACAAGAAATAGGTTTGATTTATTAAACGAGATTGTTTGTTAATTCAAATGTTAAACATCAAAAAACAACAAAAATAAATTAAATAAATTTTTTTCTTATTTTTAAATTTTTTTGTTTATTTTGATGTAATTTGACTCGATATTTTCCTTTCGCAACTACGCCATCGTATTTTGATGGTAGAGCGTTTTCTACATGTTGACTCTAGTATCTACTTTACTAAAACAACTAATTCTAGTCAACATTTCTGATGCTATATAATTTCTTCTTGTGTTTAGATATTATTTATCTGTCTTTAAATCTACCAGTCTAAATTTAAGATTTGAAAAGACAACACGTGTCATTTTTACAAAATTTTAACTTAAAAAAAAAACCCACTTGTGTTATGTTACGTTAATGAAAATAAACTCCCCCAAAATTGTTGAATTGTTGTTGAAACAGATTTCGTTTCCTAAAAATAAAAATAAAATCATACAATATATATTTTGAGACATAAAAAATTATACCAAATTAAATGACAGTTTTTAAGTGATGAGACAGTTTAGTCTCATCACTTAAAAACTGTCCCAGTTGAATAAAAAAAATGGGATAATGGTAAAATATAGAAAAAGGTTTCACTTTTAAAATGCTACACATTTACAGCTATTATCAAACGGATCTACTTATGATAACGGCAGATATGACTACTACTCATTTATTTATTTTGTAAGGGAAAAAAAGTGAATCATGCCTCCACAAAATGTTTAATTAATGTTTACGTCTTTCGAGAACAATGTTATTTTGTATGTTTTATTTCTAATTTACTGATAGGAGTTTAAGTAGTTACAGAAATAAATGTCCATAAATGTTTTTAAAAATAGTTTTTCAAGCTGGCAATATTAAAAACAAAGTCTTCTCTGCAAGTACCTCACTTCCTCTTATTCTCTCTTCTTTTTTCGCCCCGCCCAATTATTACTCACCCCACCCGCCCCAGTCAACCAGACTGAATAAACTTCCTTGACTCTACTCCACAGTGTCCTACGTCGTATATATTTGACCAGCCTACATTGGTCCCATTTGTAAAACCATATTAGTCAAGAAAATAATTTAATGGATTTCCTGATCACCCACATTTTAACAAAAATAGGAAGAATTGTTTAAAGCTAACTTTGATCTCTTTAGATTTTTTTTTTCAATTAAAAAAAAACAAAACAAAAAAAACACCCCTTTTATGTTCAGACGACTGACTGATGATCAGAAATGATTTCAATAGGGACTGGCAAACTGAGCCTAAAATGCGTTTTTGACAAAATGACTTTAGCCCCCCCCCCGAAAATAATTTACCAAAAATCAGGGAATTATCGGATTTTAATGAAATTTTCAGTGTTTATTTATCAAAGAATGATCTTTATAATGCATTATTTATTTTATTTCAAAACTTTCTAATTTTTTTTCAGGTCACTTAATTTTGACCCCCCTTATGCTGGGGGCGTAAAATTGTTTTGAGTTGGTCTTATATTGTACTAATTACAGTATAAATAAAGAGATAAAAGACCGAAGTTATGAATAGAAACAAAAAAATTTTTTTACGGTTGCTGTTCTATAAGAAAATAAGTACCGAAAATCGAAAAATAAAATGTAAAAAAATAATAAATAATAAATTTTTTGGAGAATTTTTTTTACTCATTTCGATAATTATTTAATTGGCTATTATCTTAAAGAATTATACATCGATATTTTTCTGCTTAAAAAGGGGAAGGGGGTACATTTTCAATCGAGTTTTTCTTCAAAACTTATTACTTTATGTATCTAAAATAAGGTTTTATTTTAAATGAATTTTATATATTAATTTTTCATAGCAAAAATACTAAATTAAAGTTTTGAAATAAAATAACTGATGCATTATAAAATTCATTAATTGATAAATCAATACTGAAAATTTCATTAAAATCGGATAATTACCTGATTTTTTTTTTTTTTTTTTTTTCAATCGCGAATGTTATATTAAAATTGTAAACAAGCGCTTAAAACCCTTGAAAAAGAGACAGAATGGCAGATTGCGTCGAAATTGACCAAAACAAATGGTTTTAAATCTTTTAAAAATAAACTGCATATGTAATGATATTTTTCTTTTTTTAATGATGGTCATTATATTACTACTTATCGATTTAGACAAAGTTTGACCTTAAATGATAGATTTAATTAATTTTAATTCGCTTTTAAAACTCGTAGAAGCTGATTTTTTTTGGCCAGTCCCTAGATTTCAATAACTGTAGAAATGAATGTCTAGAACAAGGCAAAAGCCTAACGAGGCTGACATATGCCTATCTTCCTTGTCCAAATAAATAAATGATCCAACTGATTTAAAAAAAAAAAAAATGCTTGATTTGAGCTTTTAAATAATAATAATAAAAAAAAAACTTATGATCTTACTCTTTGACCACATTGATCAACAAAATCTATGAAAGTTATGAAAAGGGCATCTTGACTAATTAAAATAAAACTAATTTAGTAAGCTTTATTTAGTTGTGGCCGGGGTATAGGGCACCAAATAATGAGAATTGAACTTGCTAGTCTGACAGTCTAGCTTGCTAACCATTACATCACTAAAGGCCTGACCTAAACTCATTTTTTGCTTTGATTATAATTTATTAGCTTGAGTTTCTCTTTTTATACAGCCAATCAATTTTCCCTTAAAAAAAATAAGAGGTAACTATAAGAATTTATGTAAAATCAAATTTTGTTTTAACGTTTATCACTTTTAAACAATCTATTAAAAGAAAAAAAAAGAAAAGAAAACACTCTAGAATCGAAGGTTACAAGAAAAACAAACATTTATTTATTTAACAATTTGTACCTCCTCTTATGTGTGACTACCACCTACCAATGACAATTCTTTTCGTGTCATTCTTGTAAACAATAGTGGTTTGGTTAGCAACTACATTGAACAATTTTTGTGAGAAAGTTTTATAAAATATTGGTGTACTTTTTAAATCATTTCAATATCTCTTGCAGGCACACAATTTTGACTAGGAAAAAAAAATCAATTACTGGCTAGTTAGGGTTAGAATCAAATGTTTTTAATTCGAGTAAGACTTAAGGGATTTATCAAATAAAAACTTTTGGGTTTAAATTTTTTTTTCCTGGATTCAATTTTCTATCCTTTTATTTAATTAGTTATTATTCTTCACCTTTAGGGACCTCCAAAACAATGTCACATGATCAGCTTATGCTATTTTGAAGCAACTATCAACACTTCATTTCAACTTAACCCCCCCCCCCCCGAATTAACAACATAAAAAATTGTTACAAAGAAAAACAGTTAAAACAGTTTAAAGATCAAATTATCCGATAGGGAAAAAAATTACTGTTATTTTGAAAAAAAAAAAATCTGATTTTTAGCAACTGGAGTTGTTAAGATAAAGCTGCACTCATTTACCTATTTACTCCCTTTGACGATTATACTAAATTATACGATTATATTAAATGTACGAATATTTTTTTAAAGAATGTATTATTCTTTTTTCTTTAAATGTGGTGAAGTCCTAGAATAACTCCTGAATATTTTTTAGTTGTTAAACTTGCATGCAAAAACAATGAACAGTAAGGCTGTAACAGAAGATGCATCTTGCACTAAGTTTACTTTGTGAAAATATGCTGTAGATATAAAATGGCCTTCCATACATTCTAGGAAGCAAACATTGTTATTAAACAATAACAATTTAAAATTCTCTTAAAAATATTAAAATATCTCAGTTGACATTGATGTTGCCTTCTGATTTCTAAATTTCAGTTTTATCTTATGTTAAAAATTAGAGAAAAATTTAATTTTTATACTAAAAAAATAGAATTTTAAACCTTGAAAAATCAAAATTATCTAACCACATAAAGGAATTAAAATCTCTTAAAAATTAATTTCTTTGAAAATTTTCTTTTTCTTTGCAATTCAATAGAATATAGTATATATTAATTAAAAAAGCAAGTAAGTTTTCCAAGCATAATATTATAGTATCTTTTAGCACTTTTTATTTCAGAATTCATGGACATTTTACAAAAAAAAAATGTCATTTTAAAAATTTCTGATATAATTATTCAGACTCTTATCTTTATAGAAAAATTTAAAAAATTGTACGACCAAAATATATTTTGTTCACATTTCCCCAGTACATTTTAGGAAAAACCTATTTTAAACATAAATTCATCTAAAGGTGAATAAGTATCGAAATATTCATGATTTGTCTCTTAATTGATTTTTCATAGAATTTTTTTAAAGTCTGTAGGCGTAAGATGTATGTGGTCACATTAAAATCCAATTGATTTAATGGGGCAAAAATGTAAACTCTGCTTACGTTCATAATCTTTGTCATTTCCGTAGGCTGAGTTTTTTTTTAATGTTTCTTCTTTTGAATGATCCAAAAAAGCTTAGATGATATTAACCTTTATTCAAGTTTCATTGTGTTAAATACGGGGAGGGGGGTAATTTTACATATCGAATTGGAGGTCCTCCACCTTTTTCACAAAGAAAAAATAGATTCGATAGCTATTTCTAAAAAAAATAGTATGTGTTTTTTATATTATGACTTCTTTGTCACCGAGAAAGAAAAAAATAAAAGAAATTTCTGGCATAATTTTTGTTCTGCTTATTTTCTATCTTCAATGAAAGAAACAAAAATAAGCCTCTCTGATTGATTTTAATGTACAGTGTTTCTGGCCTTTCTTTTATTGTTACAGCAAAATGTTTTGTTTTGCATTAGCAAATGTCTTACACATAATGTGGATATTTTCTCAGACCATTTAAAGATTTTGGAAAGCTTGTAGTGCAAGTGGCATTTTGTAGGTCGATCTATTTTGTTTTCTATTGAAATCTCCTCCGCCAACATTGTCCACAAACTTGTTTTGGCAACTTATGGTTATAGCACTAGTACTAAGGCATATCAGCACTTACCTTTCTCTTGGATAACATCAGTGGCTGTATAACCAGTTTTTCGTACAACTTTTAATGGCATGTCAACCAATCTAGGGTTATCTTATACCTAGAGGTTAGGGAATAGTGTTCATTGTAAGTTCATATTTATATTTCGGCATTTTTATTTTACACACAAACATCAAACACAACTAATTTTTTGAACAAATCTATTTTACCCACAGATGGGACCCTAACAGGTATTACTACTTCAGGTCAGAGTGGACCTGAGAGTAATGGCACTGAAGGGATACTTTCCACTCCCTAGGCCTCTAGAACTGAACCTTCACCATCAGATGCAATTTAGGGTCATATCCAGGACAATCCTTTTTTTGGTGGTGGTGGGTCTTACCATTTCTGTAAGGGATACAGTCAGTATGTTTAAGTCCCACCCTTAGGGATAGCTTGCATCTGGGTCCAAGCATAGATCCATAGTCTCATGAGACTAAACAGATACAACTATCATGGTTAATTGAATAAGTTAAATAATAAAACTAAAGTCCTCAACTCAAAGTTTGATTACCGTTAACTGTGAAAAGTGGATTTACCCCTTGGCCTTGAAAAAATTTCTCCTTATGCTATAAGAAACAGATACATCCCCAGTGACTTCTAAACATCCCGCCAACCCAGTAAGTGTTGCCATCTATCAACCGTCACTAATTACTAGACTTGTTGATGTAACTGGAGAAAATAACAAGTTCATTTGTTGGTGGTTAATTGATATCATTACGGGAATAGCCTTGAAATCTAATTCTGCAGTGAAATGGTTAAGATTCAAAATGGTTCCAGTCAATAATTGTTATGGATTCTCATGTTATTTTTTGTTTTTCTAAATGAAAATTTCCACTTGAAAATCATCATAGCTTGGCTTTGTGAATAAAGATTAAAGGGGTGGTCCACGTTGACTTCATGTCTCATAGCTGAAAAGGCCAATGAGAGACAGGTAGACATGACCGCTATGGGTCTAGTTAGGGTTTGATGGCATAGTGTTACAGTTTATCCTCTTGCACCTTTTGTCCTTGAAGGTGGTTCTGTGGGTGTTTACAAAGGAAACAACATGGTTGATAGTGAGATGCCAGGCATCATGATCCTCGGCTAATCTGGGCTATCAGTGATTTTAGTTTGAAGTTAAACTCTGTTTATTCACTAGCAACATTGTCAGTTGTGTGTTGTGTATGTCCGGAGGAAACTACCAAATAAAACAATTAACGACAAAGTACATATATATACACATTCACTATCACCATATCTTGCTTTTTGAGCAAAAATAATGAAGATTTGATTTATATTAGTAAAGATAATTAAAGAATAAAATTTAAATAGTAGCAGCATGGATTTTTAAAAATATTTTAAATAGGAAACATTAATTTTTCTTAGTGGGGCATGCTGTGAAGATCTAACTCACGATTCAATAATAATGGATCTGCGAGATTAACTTCTTTGCCTCCCTCTTCCATCCAGGTGACGCTGCGTAGCCACTTCTAGTTTTTAATAAAACAAAAAGCAAACCAAAATTAATTTCTTTTATTGAATAATCAAAAAAATGTTTGCCAACTTGGCTTTGTTTGGCATGAGGAAAAATAGATAAACAAGATTGTGTTGTATATAGTTGCCTTGTAATTTGAAATCCTGACCACTAACACCAATATGCCCTGTTGGTGGAGCTTAGAATATGTTGACTGTATTCTCTGCAGAGGGGTTAGGACATCTCCCCCACCTCCCAAAGAGGGGTTCTGAGTAGGATACTAAACAGCATCTAGTGGTGAGGCTCCAGATCTGGGAAGTATGTAGTACCTCTTCATTTCTATTACTCTGACCCATATTAGGGTCTTATCTATGGGTCAAATAGATCTGTTAAAAGATTATTTATATTCCATGTGCAAAAAAAGAAGCTGTTAAAGAATGACACAAATGTAAATATGATTCCCTAACCTCTAAGCATAAAATGATAATAAATCAATTAATAACACCAGTTAAGACTGTCCAATTACCTCCAATCTGAACTGACCTTGTATATGTGTTCTGATAAGATGTTGAATAATCTTCTTTTGTAAAAAATAAATTGGAGATAGAACCAACCAATGTTGAAGATAGTAGGTAAAAACATAATCCTTCCATCGATTTATCTAATAATTGTATATTTAATATTTGAAACCCAATAATTAAAAGAACTAAATTAACATCATTATTTCATAAACAGTAGCTAATATAAAATTTCAAAAAATGAAAAAAGATTGATGAATTTTGAGCTTCTGTGATTTATTTGATGTTTTAGCTAGAAATGCCTAACAATGACCTAAGTAGAATTCTGTTATTTTATTGTAGATTTGATTTTAAGTGTCTTCAAAAATAAAGATCAAATCTTCATAATTTTCAACACAAAAATGAAGATCTGGTGATAGTGAATGTGTATATATATTTACTTTGTTGTTTGTTTTATTTTTGTAGTTTCCTGGACATACACACAACTGTTTATATATATATATATATATATAGATATATATATAGTGTGAATAATTTGCATACTTGTTTTAAAAATAATTACATGGTATTATTGATTTCTGATATTGTTTTATTCTAAGGCATATCAAAAACAATCCTATGTATGATTTTTATATCGAAATAAAAAGATTACACTTATTTTAATTTTATTCTTTAGTGTTCTTTAGTTTTGTTAGTCTTTCTAATTGATTATGATATTTTATTACATTGAAACTTAAATACTTGCACCTAGAGGGCGCATATTTTTGCTAGTAATAGTAATAAGGGAATTAATATTGGAAATAAAAGATGGTTTTCCACAAATCTATGAAGTTAAGTAAATCTGCTTATCAATTATCTCAAAGGTAATTATCTGAAAAGTAATTTTAGATGATTTTTAACCATTTCAGTTAGATTCCTCTCCATCCATGATTTTGTTATACATATATTGTGAAAACCAAAAATATATACAGACTTTGGTTATCTCTAGTCTTCATTTATGTTCTCATATTTCCAGTACAATGTTCCTTTTTTATAGGGCAAAAGAAAAGTAATTCTAAAATTAGAATCTGATAAGTGTGTGTGTGGGGGGGTGCATAATGGGGAAAACCCTGAATAACAAAAGTGATCTTTTTAATGGTTAAAATACTTCCTCTGATGGTAGAGGTATTATTTATTTTGGATGTTCCCTGCCTGCTAAAAAGAGTTGGGAAGCTGTAGGTATTCTACATAGAGAGGAAAATAGTGGGCTGGAGGAACAAACTTTTACTTTTAGCTGTATTATAAGAAAATAAAAGCTTACTTAGTCAACTTTTTATTTGTCAACTCTCTGCTGCCCATGACTGATATAATTAAAAAAAGACTAAAAATGAACGCCTAATTGGGTTTGTGTGTTATTTTATTGTTCTACTGATGTCATTTGAAAATCATGAATTGTTCACACATCTTTTTGTGGGCTGCAAGAACTATCTATGACTCAGGATGAAATGACAGTCTATATCTTGCTTGCTAATCCTTGTTGACCTTCCCTCCTTCTTTCTTAAAGTGAATGGAGGTGGGTGTCAAGTTCACTTTTGTTACACCTTCATAAATTATAACTTTCTAAGCTTTAATCTGGTTGTAACCTTTCTATTTTATTTCCAGATTAATATTTGCTTTCAACCATACTTTTTAGATTATTGAAAATAAATATTTTTTATGCTAACCCACTCAAAGAAAAATGTTATTGCTTTAGTCAAGATTGAAGTAGTGTATTTTTATTTCTAGTGTTTGTAATTAACTGAATTCAAATCACTGATAAATAAAACAGTAGATTTTTATTGGCTGCATAAAGGCCATTATTTAGGCTTTCTTCATTCTACCATTTTTTTTCTTTTGTGGCGTAATGGTTAACATCATAAAAAATGGATTTGGCTACCAGAGTTCAAATCCTGAATGAGGCTGGTTGCATTTCACATAGTGATAATAGCCTTGGGAAAAGGTATGAATTCTACTATTTTTGCTACAGCTCTGTGTATGTAGTAGGGCAGACTGGGCTCTTTACCATTGGTATGGTTTTATTTTTCCAATCCTCCCACCTAATATAAAGTATTTTTGATGTGGGGAGCCACACACAAGCCAAAGCTCATGTGTTGTCCTGTCGGCATTCCTCCTTCAGGAGTGCCTCAATAAACCCAGCCTTTATCCCTTTTCAGCAAGGGGAAAGGTACTACCTTATAGGAAGGCCTGGGACCATGCGATTTATATTTTTTCTCTTGCTTAATAGGGACTGAAGTCTCTAAACTAGCTATAGTAATTAATCCTGAAGAAGGAAAACTTCTTGCCCAAGCCACACTACATGAGTAGTGCCCCAAACCAGATTATAAGACCAGTAAGATGTAAACTGAGAAAACAAACTAGCATTACAGATATTGTCATGGAAAATAACTCTCTTGGGAAAGCTTGAATCCATCTCCCTCTGTATTCTATACATGTCACATACTAATTGGAGAGGAGCTGGGCATCACCCAAATAATTATAGTTTACATTATGTCTTAAAGGAAAACATTTACACAGTATGAGGGTCGGCTGAAAAGTTCATTAGTTGACCAAGATATTCTCATTGAATGTGACCAAATGAGGTTTATTTTTCAACATAGTCCCTCTTGCAGTCCACATACCTCTTCCATTGGTGTTACAGTGCTTGGATCCCATTGGTCAAAAAAGTCATCAACAGCAGATATGACATATGAACTTTTCAGCCAACCCTTGTATTTAGAGCAAACTCATGGACATGTTCACACAAAAATGCAACAAGCTTGGAGCAAAGATAAGCTTAAATTAGGAGAAACAGAATTATAATCAAATTCCAGAGGCTATTTCTCTGTAACAGCATAAGACATTGGTTTGGACAATATATATAACTTACTTTTGGTTCTACCATCATGATAAATATATTATGGCATGTGGTCAGAAAAAAAGTCAATTATATGGTCTTTGTGTATAATAGGCACACCTAACTTTTGTGCT
The DNA here is from genome assembly GCA_023376005.1 of Doryteuthis pealeii. Taxonomy (NCBI): domain Eukaryota; kingdom Metazoa; phylum Mollusca; class Cephalopoda; order Myopsida; family Loliginidae; genus Doryteuthis; species Doryteuthis pealeii. The sequence goes on from CM042142.1 coordinate 26,061,620, forward strand.
GAAAAATAGTACTTTATACACAAATAATTATGGTACTGCAAATATTTTTAGGGTTTAAATTCTATAATTTCTCTGATCTAGAACATTAAATCTTATTTGAATTTTATCTTTACTTTATTTCTGCTAATTCTGGACAGGAGCTAGTGAAAATATAGGAAGGAATAAATGATTATCTTCTATAAATAGTAACATGTTATAGTGTTTTTATGTCACTGTAAAGTAATTTCTAAAGCAATACCAGAGTCAAAAGTTTTGCAATATTTGAATATATGTTAGTTTGTGGCTTATATATCGTGACCAAAGCATTTCAAGCTGTGGGAAGGTGCCTGCTTTAGTTAGTAGTATCATGGTAGTTAGTGTGTGGACACTTTGTACATTAATTCACTCTGTGTGTGATTTGAAAGCCATACAGATGAAGATGAAACAGTCTAATTCAGGAACTTATACAGTTCAAATTGTGCCATAATGCAACCAAAAACATTTATTGTATATATTCGCTGATAGGTCGCACTTTTTTCTGAAAAAATTCCGCCAAAATCAATCCATTCGACATAAATGTAAAACAGCATTACTTTAATTTTTATTCAACATTAAGTTGTAAAAAATCACCTATTGTAATAACACAAAATGCATACAATATGCATTTGAAAGCCTTTGAAGTCTTTTGTATGCACAAAATATATATATCAAAGATTCTACAGACTCCTTGCTTTAAACTGACCTGAGGCTGTTGACTGTTATGCTTTTTTACCCAGGCTCATTTACGATTATAGTACTAAGAAATGCAACCCCTATTTCTATATGCTTGCATAAAATGCATCACAGTCTATGGCAAAGTATTCTAGATCTAATATTTGTAAGCAAAGTCTTGAAACAAAGGTGAATGCACAAGTGTATACAGTCTTGTGAAAGGTAAGTATGTAGTTGATTAGAATACAATTGTAACACCATGTATAATTGCATGTATGTGGGTGTATATGTATAAGTTTCTGTGTGATTTTGAGGGATCACAAAACTGTGTGTGTGTGTATTTGGGCATAAAATCCAAGATGAAATCCCATATGGGTGCATATATATAATTACCTCCACACAAGCAGGATGTGACACAAGGTCAATTTCTTAAGCAGAGTTTAACAGGTTTGAATTCAGAGTTTTCCATCCCCTATACTGGTTACCTACCCAAGGTTAAAGAGTCCAGTCTACCCTTTACCCATAGCTGGAGGGAGAATAGATGGATCCATACCTTTCCCAAGGGTATTAGCACCGTGTGAAATGCCACCAGCTTTGTCCAGGATTTGAACTCTGGTCTACAAGTCCATTTCCTACGACTTTAACCATTATGCCACATGCTTCCATCTACCATATGGGTACATATATGTGGGTATGTATATGTGGGCTGGCCATTGGATGGTGACGTTGTATGTGTGTATATGATCTTGACGAATCACAGAAGATAGGTGTGTGTCAGTTAGGGGTGCTCCCCGCCTTCCATGGCCTTCTCAGACATGCAGAATAGAAGATAGGAACAGATGAATGACTGAGACCTGAGCAATTGCATGAGTGCTATACCTTCCCTTTGAATGTGCACTCTTACATTGTTTTGTTGTTTCTCTGCTCTCTTTGTTGTTATTTATATCTTGTGATGGATTCCTCTCCACTGGGTACAGTTCAAAATGAGGACACCTCGGGAGGTGTCCAAAATATTTTAGACCGTGGCTTAAGACGAAGCCTCGGCAAGAGGATTCAAGAAATTTTGCTCAGGTTGCAAGAACCTTGATGATCCGGCAAGGTCAGGTAGGCCTAAAACTGTTGATTCAGAAACCATGCTCCAAGCTATAGAAGCAAATGTGGCGAGTAACACTTGGAGAGTATTAGATGAGCTTGGCATCTCATAGTTCAGTATGGTTTGTCACCTTTACAACCTTGGCAAAAGCATCTAGAGCTACCGAATTGTCTCACATTTCCAAAATATTTTAAAACTTTTGATTCGCCCTTGTAATAAGATGATACTTTTTGTTATTGATTTGGCAATCCTCCTTTCTTTTGTTGGATTTTTCTTTTCCACACTTTTTGCCTTCTAAATCATCATTTATAGCAAAGTTTTTAAAAAAATGTTATTCTTCCCAAAATAAATTTGAACATCTTTCAATAATGATATTCTCAGAATGTTGTCTCATGGCCGGAATAGTCACAAATACAAAATCTGTACATAGTTTGAGCAGTAAGGGGAGTGGAAGATGGAATGTCTGTTGTATAGATATCTTTAAGTCTACTCTATAGATGACCATAATAGTAGAAAGTCAACAACTGCTATGTTGACTGGGAGGAAAAGAAGTTTTTCAGGGGACTGCTGATTATTGTGGGGTTACTGTGAGAAAGGAAACGTTTATTTATGTAATCAGGTGGTCCATTGCTAGTCACGGTACCTGATGTGATGACTTAATTCTGTGACTACCTCGTATCTCCAGCTAGTTGCTCTGTCACTGATTTCTGTACCTATGCTGTGCTTTCCTTTGATCCACAAAATTGGATTGATGCAATTCAGTTGGAGTGTTTTTGTGATGGGTTGGGAGATTAGTGGAAAAGAGTTGACGTAGTTGTTGGCAACTCTAAAGAAAAGAAAAACTTTCCGTTAATAAAAACAAATATTTATTGACATACGATTGTGCAATAAAGTATAATGAGAAAAAAAATCACCTTTGTTTTGGGAGAGAGAAGACAGTGGTGAGTCGACTAGTGTTATTTTTTGTAGTTATCAGTGGGGATGGTTGAATTCAGGAACTTAGAAATTTTTGGTTTTCCTGAAGAGTCATCTTGGAGAATTCCTCCTTCTTTCATCAGGTGTGGTCTGGTATCTCTCTGATTTTCCTCTCTCACACCGAATATCTATAGAGGGTTCTTCCAAAAACGACTTTTGGTTGGTTCACTCCATCTGTGAGGAGGGTGCCCTCCTATGCATCAGGTCTTCATTGGTTCACACTCAAGCCATAATATAAGGGCTTAGCTAATTAAGGCTCCTCACGCACACCTTTTGGGAAGAGTTTTGATAGATGACCCTTTTCACTTCCAGTACAACTTTTCCCTTAACAAAAAAATATTTCTTTGGCCAGAAATAAGTTTCAGAAGAAATTTATTATAAATTGATTTAATACTAAGGAAGTGAAAATCAAAACAATCCTTGGAAGATGACTTTCAACAAAATTCTTTTTAAGAAAGGAACTATATTTCAAAATAATTCTAGCAAGTTGTTTCATCAACAACTGCACTCATTCTTACATATCAAATTGAATTTTGAGTCATTCCTATCTTTTCATATCAACAGATATTTTCTTGATTTAAAATATGTACCATACCACTAAAAAATCTGTAGCACCATTGAATCAACTTGTATACTGTCATAATCATTTTAGTGGTTGAGAAAGAAAAAAAAAAACAACTACTGTATATACTTGAGCATCATCTGATACTATCCAGGACTATTTGTTAACTTTTGCAGCTGGAAATTGTAGGCACAATAGTTGGCTTAGCCTTGACCAACTAATTACACACAAAATTTGTATCTTGTGTACAGCGTTGACTGCCTATTAAGCTAAAATTTAGGTCTCAGAAAGTCACATGATATGCGAGTATATATGCTATTCTAAATATGGGTCCATTTGTTATTCTCTTAGCATTCAACCTATTGAGAGGCCATGGAGAGATGATTGATATGTTAAGAGGCGGTATGGTCACTTGTTACAATGGTAGAAAATCAAATCTCTTGCGTTTGTGTGAACTTCTTATGAAGGCAAGTCATCTTGTCATTGTGAAATGTACTTTTCCTCATATTGAGTTCTAACAAACTTTTTGGGGCTGACTGCCTCCCATCCAGGTTTCTTCCTTGAACAGCCACCCAATGTTGACTTCTGTCTCAACTAACTATCCAGGTCTCTTTGCAGGCCTGTATTCCAAGACTGACTGTTTGACTAGCATTTGAGCAAACGTGTGCACCCTTGTTTATATTATGTGGTAGTGCAAGGCTTTTGAAATGCTACCAAAATTCAGTTCACTTGTGCCAGTAACTGAAGCTGGCATATCAAATAAACAAAGCCAATCAACAATTCACATTAATCATCCAGTCACCTGTACTCAACAAGCAGGCTTGGCAATTATTTAGGAATTTAAGTCTTTGAACTTGGAGAATTTGTTAAATTTCTGTAATATAACAGTATTCTTATTGTTAGACTCTTTGATTTACATAGTTTACACTGGCATAGCATCTCTAGGTAACTATTTACTGAACAAACAAAGAATAAATATATAGAGCTCCAAGGTAAAACTCACTCCCAACAAGCAGGGTGCAAAGCTATCTTAAAGCTGTTTAGTTGTTACATATGTATGCTATCTATATATGTACTGTATTTAACTCTACGTGAATATGTACATGCCTTTTTACATTAATTTTTTAAAAGTATTTTGCACAAATGTTATGCTTTGTTTTGTTTTTTTGACAAAGCAAAATCAAAACTTGAACTATGAACTTTGACATTTCTGTGGAGGGCACAAGAGACAAAAGTCAACTTGACAGTGCTGACAACATATGTTTAGTTTTAGGAATAAAGTTCTGAAAACAGTTCTTTTTGTTTTAAAGATAAGAGTTGGTCAAACGATTTATTGTCACAAAATTTAGTAGTCTTTTATTCTTTGTTTTTAGAATCAAATTTTCCTTAAACTGAGCAAAATTTATGCATTTCCAAAATTGGTTAAATATGCTGCTATATAAAAGCTTTTGTGCTCACATAATGTTGAAACATTTTTATTGAGGAATACTGAATTTGCAAAAAGGTGTACTTTTAAGAAAAGAAAAAAAAGATTTATTAAAGATACTATTAGATATCACTTAATGAATTTTGTTTGACTATTCTAAACTATTAATTTTAGGGTTACTAAAGAAAACAAGTTTTTCATCTGTATATATGTGTTGAGTTAGTGTTAGCTTATAGAAATGTTTTATTTTAATGTTTAACAAATTAATCAATAATATCCAAATTCCAATAATGTGCATTTTCTTTATTTTTGTTTCTGATTCCTAAACAAAGGAAGATACAGATTCATAAAATGTTCTTGAATACATCTTCATTTCATGTCCTGAATGTTGTTACCGCTACTATTTTATATTTTTGATACCAAAAAAGAATTTTTAAGTTGTAAAACTAATTTTTCTGCACAAATTGTATCAAATGTAATCAAAATTTAACTTAAGAAGAAAATGTTTTCCAAAATGCTTTCTAGATTTTTATCAAAGTAAAAAAGAAGATAAAAAGTTCAATAAATAAAATGTACCAAAATGATTCTTTGTCAACTGAATTCAAGTGCAAAAAATATTTGCATTTCAAGTTTATTACTTTATTGCACCCTTTTCATATTATCACTAAAAAAAAAAAGAATAAAACCTAGTTTTAATGCTACACTAAGAAAGTTTTAAATTTTAAACCTTAATCAAAAACATTTTAACTTTTTCATATATCAGTAAGTTTTGTTAAAAAAAACTTGGCAAAAGTATTTGTTGAAATGTTTTTTTTTGGTTTTGTATGTAATTAGTTATTATTGCTTAATCATTATTATTTTTTATTTTTATTTTTTTTTTTATAGATGGTTTTCCAGGAGAACCTGGAGAGAAATTTGAATGTGCCATTTGCCTGCATCCTTGTGAATATCCTGTTCGACTTCCATGTAATCACATTTTTTGTTTTCTCTGCATGAAGGGTTCTGCCAAACAGAACCAGCGATGTGCTCTCTGTCGAAAGGATATCCCAGATAGCTGCTTCTTCAATCCACCATTGTTGAATGAAGAAGACCTTGAGAAAACAGTAACATTTGACAAAAACTACCAATGGTTCTATGAGGGTCGAAATGGTTGGTGGCAATATGATGACAGAACCAGCCAAGAGATGGAGCAGAGATACAAAAACAATGAAACAAGCTTTGATTTGCTCATTGCCGGTTACCTCTACACCATAGATTTTGAAAAGAAAATTCAGTATCGACAAGATAATCCCATGAAGAGACGACAAATCAAAAGAGACTTTGTCAATATACCAGAAAAGAAAGGTATTGCTGGGATTAAGTTTAACCAAACCTCATTGGGACGTCCTGGTCCTTTAGGGGGTGAAATTTCAACACCACCCCTAGCTCGACTTGATTCCAATATCTGTGATGACACTGTTATGTCCCCTCCTGCTCCAAATAACACCCCCCAAAGTCCAGCCAACAGCCCTTTACATTCAACATTCTCCTCTGAGCAAGATCTGTCTATTCATTTTGAAAACCTTCAACTTGGTGGTGATTCACATACCAATGTAATTAGTGGGGGTCGGGCTGTTGAAAGGGGGGGATCAATACAATGATTATGCCATATTAGTGAAATCTTCTTTGTTTTATTTTTGGCTGCATTTGTCTTTTGGAGTTGGTAGAAAGCAAATATAAAAAAAAATCAACACCTCATTGAAATTATGAAGTAACAGTAGAATAAATATAAGAGTTGAGAAGTGGATACATGAAAAACCAGTTTGAGTTTGGTCTAACCACATTCTCTATCTTAATTTGGTTAGTATTGTGTCTCTATTGAGAGAACTCTAAAAAGTTTGAGTCCCTACTGTTATGTTTCTGTTTGTCTTCTCTAACTTCAGAAAACTTTAATGCTGTTAATTTTTTAAAAATTCTTTCACCTTGTGGCATAATCAAAGCATTGATCAGAAAAAAAGATGAGCAGAAAAGACATTAAAAATATAACCAGAAGTAAGTACTGCATTTTGTTGAAAAGGCAGTGTTTTTCTTTTTCTTTTGTCATGAAACAAAATTCATCACTTATGGATTTTGTGTGATTATTCTATTGTCACTCATAATCATTATTATGATTTATATTGGAGCAGATCAGTTTAAAATCTTAAAACCAAACTTTGCCTGGAAAACACCTGATACCATTTGAGTTTTTTTTTCTTTTCTTTTTAGTTTGATTTGTATATATTTTGTCTTATAAAACATGGGCTAATAATGCAATTTTTTCCTGAATTATTTCAGACAATTGAGGACTGGAATAATCTATAAGAAAAATTTAGAATGTCATTTTTTGTCTTTTATTTGCCTCCATTTTTATCTTTTATTTTCTTTTTAAAATTTATTAAATAAACAAACTAAAAGTTTCATGAGGCTTTAAATTCCATAAAGCATAACTGAAAACAAAAAACAATTTTGTTCTTGGCAAATTTTCAATTGGAATTATTTCCTTTGAAAATTGGCTTTTTTATTTTCTCCCACATTAGAATTTTAGACAATGTCTTCTCAAGTCATCCTCCATTATTATGAGTTATTTAAACTCTGTGTGTATTTAATGTATTTATTAAACTGTTCATGTCCAACTGGCGAATGAAAAAGTAAATGACAAGTAGAATAATTTTTTCTTAGTCATTAAAGCTTACTGAAAAATTCTCCATAGTGGCAACTCTACCCAGGGCACCTACCTGAAATAATTTCTGGATCATCATCTCTTCATGGTTTTTTTATGATAAAATACTTTTGTCTTCTGGCTTGAACTTAAAACCCATTAATAGTAGTTTTGTTGGTTATGAAAAATCAGTGCAACTCCTCTCTCACTGACTTATTTATCTGTGGTTGAAATCTGATCTGCACTTGATGTTCTATCTCAGTTTATTTTTAACACCCAAACTTTTCTCTTCATTTAACACTTCAACAATTATGTCAGAGATTTGTAATTTTAATAAAAATTCTGAACCATGATAATTGGCTTATGGCAGAAAGACGAGTGAAATGCTAGGTGGGAGTCGGGGATGGAAACCCTTTAAGCTTTCATAAAATGGTATAACCCTAATGCAATGCTGATGACTCAAATAAGAATACCCCAGAGTTTTTTTGTTTTTTTGGGGGGATTATTGGGTTTTTTTTCAATCAAGGATTCAACATGAAGTCCAATTTTTTTTTTTTTTTTTTTTTGCTCAGTTTGATAGCCTTACTCCTCTGCTCTTCTCTCTCCCCAATTTGATGGTAATGTATTAAACTGAAGATGCTAAATATGATTCACCAATTTCATGTGACTATAACATGCTGGTGGCCTTGAGCATACCTTTCAGAATTGCCTTGTTAATTTTTGGCACTGAATTTTACTACAAGCTCAAACGTTTTTTGGAGCCAATGAATTAATTTGTACATCTAATGCATGAACATAAATTGGGGGCTAAATATGATTTTGCTTTTCTAGGTTATTCAGATCTTTCTGATTATTTTTTTCTTAAATACACAGTTGCCTTTCTATTTTTCTTTTTTTTTTAATTCAAAATACTTGTTAAATTGCTCATATTGTTATTTTTATTTTATCTAAAAAAACAAAACAACAAAAAACCCACTTTTTTTTTTTTGACCTTGCAAATTTGCTTTTTAGAATGTTTTTTCATGTTATTAAATGCTGTTTTGGATTAAAATATTTCATCATCCAAGTAAAATGAACTTCCACAATATTTTTGCTGTTTGAAATAAAATAAAACACAAAATAGTAAAAATTTCTAATTAAGGTGATGATTAATGAAGCCAAAAGCTCACAATAACGATATTACTTATGCCAACAACAATATAATAATGGGGGCTTAAAACAATAAAAGGAACTATAATTATAAAATGTACACATTTCTTTTTTTTTTTTTTTTTTTGAAAGCTTTGAGAAATAAAGTACCAAAGAAACAATGAGCAGATTCAAATAAAAAAGATACTCTTAATTTTCAATAATTTGTAGCACAAATGACAACATAATTGTCATGTGATCTAACTGGAAACCATATAAAAAAAGATTTTTAGAGTCTACCATAAAAGTGACCTGCATTGATATTTGATTGTATCTCCTGAAAATTCTGGTGTTTTTTTGTTTTTTTTGTTTTTTTTAAAAATAATTAGTAATTTGAAAATTAGAAAGGTGAGTCAAGTTTTGAAGTATATTGGTAATATGGCAGCTCCAGATGATTTCGCTGAGGTTGTGAAGTTGGGGAATCACTCTGGACTGTAAGATGCCAAGCTCACCTGATACCCTGAGAACTAAATTTGCCTCTATGGCTTGAAAAATGGCCTCGGAATACATGGTTTTATGCTGACCTGACCTTACCTAATTGTCGAGGTTCTTGCAACCCGAGTTGAACCATCTGGTTATTGTACTATGGTCCACTGTACCTTCACCTTTTGCACAACAAATGTTTTTGGTTGCTTCTGCATTATGGCATTATGACCCAGTTTAAACAAGTTTCCGAATTGGACTACATTGCATGTTCACTTGTGCGGGTTTCAAATCAGACACAGAGGGAAGCAATGCACATCTCGACACACCAACTATCACGATACTACCAACTACAGTGGGTACCTTCCCATGATTTGGTCACATGATATAGATGCTGCAAACTAGCATGTACCAAAATATTGCAAAACTTTTGACTCACCCTTGTATTATAAATATCAACAAGGTTTTTAAGAAATGTATCCTCAGAATATAAAGCAAAGTTAAACAAAACAAAAACAAAAAAAATATTTGGAATGATTTTTGTCCATTTCTGGTCTTTGATCGTTTTATTCAACTGAAAAACAATCATTGATTTAAAAAAAAAGAATTTTTTTTTATCTTTTGATTATTCTGTTTTAATTATTACTATAGTTAGTCCAGGTTAAAAGCATGGTATGGATAACTTGATGCCGAACTTTTAGACTTATTTTTCCAATGCAAGTATTATTGGGGAACAAAATTTTTTTTACACTTCAGGAATTTAATATTTTCTTTAATCTGATTAAATTCATAGCTAAAACTTTTAAAAAACTTGTTACCTACCCTCTAATTTATTGAAGTGTCTCGCATGATTTTGTAGTGTGTGTGTGTGTAGGGGGTAATAGTTTTCAGTAACAAAAAGATCTCCAAACAGGACTTGAATTCTGACTAAGAATATTTACATTCACTTTGCATAGACTTTCTTGAGAAAGGCATGAATGTACTTTTCCCTGCACTTACTTCACCAAATATCTTGACAAAAAGATTTCATTACTGGCATGCCACATTGATTGAAAAAGGAGTGAGCACTTGGTGAAACTATTTTCCTATTATTACTTTGCTTGAAAAAAGCTCTTACGTTCATTATCAACCTTGACAGGAGTCAATTGATTATGTAACCTAACTTTCTCTTATTTAGTATATTCAATGTATTCTAAACTTGAATGGGTGATGTGCCAAAAAAAGATGGTTCTATTAAATTTTGGTTAGATATTCAGTTGAGCAAATGTGTTGCTCTCAAATAACTGACTGAATGTTCCAATTTCAAATTTTTTATTCATAATTTAATTTTCATTCAGCCCAAGATTATCATTTATTAACCCTTTTACTGTTCAAGGCAAATTAGGTGTTTACTCACATTTTTTCAAATATATCACTGGAAACACTGAGAGACACATGTGACTCTTAAAACAATGAAAGGGTTAAAGATAAATCGGAAAGTTCACAACTTTTAGAAAAGTTGGATTTACAATTCCATTGTAAAATACTTTCCTCTTTTTATAAGCCACAGTATCATAAAACTACTCACTCTTTCAATGTCTCAGAATATATAATATATATATATATATATATTATTAAGACTTTTAACAAAATCCCATCAAAATCATTGCCCACAAAGGAAAGAAACAGCATTTGTGTGTGTGTCAGACACTTTTGCATTTGAAATCATCTTTATATAAAAGATATTAATATAAGCAAGTATTCTCAAATTAATCTTGTTAAAGAAAAAAATGAACTGCATTTTCTTGATTTTGTAATTGTCCGTCCATTAATTCTCATTAAACTTTACAAAAAATAAATCCAATTGGAGAGTGAATGTCCATTTTTGCTGAAGATCTGACAATTTTCTTTGTTAGGATACAGTTCAAATTAAATGAAATTTGGAGAATTTAAGAATCATTTTTAGATAGGTTTGAGAACTTCAAAAGATAATTTTTTTTTTTTTTTTTTTTTTTTTTTGCTTTTTAATAAATGTTATTTCATTTTTAAAAAGTATTGGGCAATTATAAATTAGTTTCTTTTTATATCCTGTAATATTTTGAAATTGTTTCCAGTACTTTGAAATTTTTTAAAAATTTTGTTGCATTTTTTGTGGTCAGATTTTTGACTTGATGTTGCAGTCTGTCATAAATTTCAAAGGGAAAAAAAAAATTGAAAATATAAAAAAAAAATAATTGAAATTTGAGATAAAAAATTTCCTTCTGTTCAAGGTTTTCATCGAAATTGGTTTGTACTTTTTTTTTCCAGAACCCTTTTTTCTTTTTCTATCATTTGCTAAATTATAGAAATTTTATAATGAAAAGATAAAACCTGAACGTTATTTATAATGAAAGTGTGTTTTCTTTTTTTTTCCTTTTTTAAAATTCTAACTTGATAGTGCAGTGGTTAGTGTGCCAATAATCATGATTTTATTCTGTACTGGGTGCTATAAAAACTGGCCTTGTATGATTTGTTTTATTTTTTATTTATAAAAACAGTAAATTTTTAAATATCTGCAATTATACCCTTTTCTCTTAAACTGTACAAATCAAGTGTGTATGTCTCTTGAGGAAAAAAGAAAAGTAAACTTTTGAGGAAAAATCTCCCATCTTCTGGTTTTGGAAGCTCTCATTAATTGAATTATAACAAACCACCCTTTTTAAAAAAATTATTTAGCAACATTTTAAATTAAAATGGCTGCATCACATGAGAAATTTTTAGAGTTACAGAGAATTTCAGAATTATATCCCTTTTAAACCTGACATTTTATCCTTTTTTATCTAAAGGATTCAGATACATCTTTACCCCCCCTTTTTTTTTCTTTAATAATTTACAATCTTATCCATCTAAAAATGTCTATGTAAAGATTGATCAGTTGCCATTAAATTTCCTCAAAAGAAATTTGAAACAAAAAAAAAGTTTGATGTTAACCAATAAATTTATCTCTCTAAAGTTACTTGTTACTTTTTCATCACTTCTGGTTTCATGTGAATTTATCTGAAAAATAAGTGTTATAGTATATTTAAGATTAAGAAAAGTAGATATATTTTGTGATTTGTTGCTATGTAACAAATATACAGGGTTTCAACATTTTTTTATATCATTTGAGATGTACAAGGTGTCTCAGAAAAAGAAAAATTGATATAATTTCGTAATCTTAATAAATTCTCATTCAAATGATCTCAAATATTAATAGCATGTGTAGAAACAATTCAAAATGTTATGTTTAATGTTTAAATGCCTTTTCTTTTCCAGTGACTGGCATTTCTATATCTGAAAAGAAACCTACTTTTGAGTTGTTTCTACACATCCTTTTAAAATTTGAGATCATTTGAACAAGAATTAGTCAAGTTACTAGATTACAAAATGATATCAATTTTTCTGAAACACCCTGTATATAAAATCTGGTGTTACTTTATGAGGGAGAGAAAAAAATTTAAATATCAGTTCTTCAGGAACAATACATTTTATTTTTTTAAAGTATATGATTCCAATGTTGTGTGAGTGTGGAGGAGTTGCAGGTGACAATTGTTATTGGTATAGAAAATGGAATTGGTGTGCCAAGTTCAAATTCTAGCCAATACTGTTTGCATTTAATACTTCACTCTACTCACATCTTCTCTTTAGCTTTGAGTAGAATAATAGGGACAGACTGCTCTAGCCTTGGTGGGCAACAAGTCTAGGAGAAGGACCACTCTGAATTTAAAAGCAGCTGCAATAGACTTGGCAGACCAACAGTAGATATAAATTGCTTTATAAAATGGCAGATCACTAACTTCATCTTCCCCTTTTCCAACACCTTCCTGGAAGACATAAATAGACAAAGATTCAAATTTTGACTGCAATGCAACATTTAAATTCTAAAGTGTAGTCACTTATCTTTTGGGATGCTTGAGTTTTGTTTCTAGTGGGAAATTGTGAGTTTTATCAATTGGTAATTTTTTTGTTTTTTTGTTTCAGAAATAAGAGATAAATGTTTGTTTCCAGTTTGGATTCTGTCTTTTTTTCTTGTCAGAATATTTGGGCATCTTCATGTTAATATAACATTCACTGTAGAAATGGTAAATCTGTTCTTTGAATAATAAAAGTAATAACTACATTCAAAATCATAAAGGGTAGAACATGAAAAATAATCCACTTCCCCTCTAGTTATAAAGATTATCACCTTGCCAATTAGAAAATGTTGAAATTAAGCCCCCCCCCCCACTCACTTTCTCTAAATTCATTCTTTAACTATTTCTCATTTAACATATTGAACTATTCAGTTTAGTAATTTTCCATAACCACACCCACACACTCTAACATTGAAGACTTTAAGAATTAATAATTATCAATCTTATATAATAGCAATTTGTATCGGGCTTTAACTCAAAACTACAATAATTAGACATCCAAGATTCTAATTAAGCTTCTTTCAAGGAAGGTTTTGATATAAGAATTATTTATCCTCTATAAAACTGAAGATATTTGTAAAAAAAACAACTGTAAAAATGTTTTTTTTTTACTATTAAAAAAATACAATTTGCATTAGAAAATTTTAATTAAAAAAACACTTAGATTTTAATAATCAACTAAATTAATCTTATTTATTGTATTTATTCAAGTCCTAAGTTATTAAATTAAAAACAAATTTAAGCATAATTCCCTGAAGAAATAAATAGCTGCTTTTTTTTTTTTTTTTATCTTAACCCTTTTGCAGGCAGATAATTTTTTAATCCTTGTAGAATGGGCAAATTATTTTTCAGAAAATGTTAAAAATAGAGGGTATGTTCAAACAAGTCAATTAATAATATATAAAAAAATAAATACAACATGATAATTTGATCTGCAATTGTCATAGTACAATAGCATGAAAACAAAGCATTCATTTTTAATTATCATATTTTTACAAAACAACCTTTAGCCAATCCTAAACTGCAGTGTAGCAATATTTCTGTATATTAATATTGAATTGTTCAATGAGCAGCCAATAGGGAAATGCCTTATATTGAGCTACTGCATAAAAACAAAAATACACTCTACTTGTAAAAGGAATTTAAAAAAATTGAAGGTCTATATGGGTGCCTTACTTTGGAATAGAATTTTAAAAAATAAAGTAAAGTATTTTTTTAATTTTATTTTACAATAACTTAAAAAGAAAGAAATATTAACATTAAATTTTTTAGGAATTTATTTTTGTTATTTTACTTAACTCAATATTTTTTGAAAAGATCTATGTTATATACACACTTTTTTAAAGTTTTAAATATATGACTAAAAAGAATTTAAAAAATTTGTACAAAATTTTGATACATTTATTGATTTTTAATGGCATGTTAACCTGTCTAGGGTTATTTTATGCATAGAGGTTAGGAAATTACATTCATTGTATGTTCATATTTTTGTGCAGTTTCTAAAGTTTTTACTTTGTACACACACTTTGTCTCATCAAATATGAATAAGTTTTGGACAGATCTATTTGACCTATATATGGGTCTCCAACAGGTACTGCCACTCTTGGTCAGTGGATCTGGGCATAATGGCAATGAAGGGGTACTCCACATAGAGATTGGCGGTTTAACGGAAAAAACATTTTTTTTTTTTTTTCAGTTTCATCTGCACACTGAAAAACTGCACCAAAATATATTACGAAACCGAAACTGTTCCATGTAGTGCTGTCACTACTGAGCAACAATATACAAATTGACAAAGACTTTCAGATTTTAATAAATTTAAATTTTATCAACATTTATACTATTCTAAGAGGAAAAGATTGAACAAAAATATGATAAAAACATTTAAATGACTTTTTTAGAAAATAAATGTGAAACCTAGTTGTTTACAAAATAAAGTGGGGGGGGATACAACAGATATTACACTTTGGAAATCTTTCATATTTCAGCATAGAATGTTTTCACATGAAAAAAAGAGGGGAATATGACATGATGTCTGAAATCTATTTATTTTGGTTATCAAACATTTAAAAATACTTTTTGTAATAAAAGTAAATAATTGAAGTCAGCAAAACAAAATAGCCCCAAAAAGTAGTTGACAGTTTTGCTTTAATGTTAAATTTTTACAAGCCAAATTTTTTGAAGTGTAATTCTTTTTTGGTAAGCCAGAATGCCAATCACAAAATAGAATTGTTGTAAACAAGAAAAATAAATGAAGATTTTTTTTAATAAATAAATTTATTTTTATCTAGCAAATGTACCTAAAATTAGATAGTAAGAATAACATTGATCAACAAAAAACAATTTTTGAAATGGTGTTGGGACAACAAACATCTTTTTCAGCTAATTTGAGGGTGCTGAATCTGAAAATGACCTTACTTTTCTTGGTTAGAAATTTTTTGCCTCAATTTTGACCCCCCCCCCTTTTTTTTTAATTTGTTTTCTGTGTATATAATATTAACCGATGGCAATATTTCTCAAAGTAAAATTGTAGAAACCTCTCAATTCATATTTAAACCAACAAATATCAGTTTGCTTATTGAGAAATACTATTTTTGCAATAACAATCAGACACTAAGTCTTTAAAAATAACATGATTGAATATACCAAGACCAACAATATTTTCATATTTAATAAACTAACAGCAGAAATAAAATCTTTGTGAACATAAGAACCATGGTAAAAATGTTCTCTTTCTTGATTCTAATCATTGCACAAGAGAATGAATGGTTTCCTTAGAAAGAAAAAATACTAAATTAAAAACCGAAACCAAACCGAAAAATTGTGGTATCAAGGAAAAAAACCCGAAATTGATACCAAAATCAAACTGGCCAACTCTAATTCCAACCTCTCCAGAGTTCCAGAATTGGAGCCTCACCATCAGATGCAATTATATACTGTCATATCTAGTACACACAAAATATTATCATAAACTTTGCAATTAAAAAAAAATTGGTGAAAAACTTTTTCTTTAAATGCTATTAATCAGTGATAGGATTTATTTTTGCAAATGGTATTTTTTAATAAGATTGTGAAACTATTTTAAGCCCCCCCCCCTCCACTCATTTAATTTTATGAAATTCTCTATAAAAATAAGTCAGCATTTTAATAACTACATGTCATACAAAAATATTAAGTCCTTGGAAGATTTGTTTTTAATTTTAACCTAAGATATTCAAAACTTATCCTGAATCATACAACAAAACTGCAATAAACCTAATAGATTGCTTATTCTTTAAAAGTTTTAGTTGTTTATTTTAAAATATCATGCTGTAGATACTTTTTAGTTGGAGAAAAAAGTATTCACTCAAAAAAAAATTCAAGATTTTATTTTCATTTTTAACTTAAATTTATAAATAAAAATTCTTTATTACATTCCACAATGGAACTTTATGAAATTTTGTTAACATAATTAGTTGTGTATAATATGCACCTCTAACTTTCAGCTATGAAATTATGGAGAAGAAAAAATCTCTTGTGTATAATATTCATTGGTTTAAAAAAAACGATTTGTAACAGCTACATTCAAAGTAAATTTAACATTATTTGATTTGTATTGATTAGAATAAGAATTTATATATTTCCAAACAAATTATCAATAAACATGCATTTCAGTGGCTATTTCTTTGTAGCACTATAAAACAAGTGTTTGTTAAATGTTTGTTAGTTTGGACTGTTGATAAATTTTACTTTCAGTCACAGTCCAGAATTTGGCAACACACTTAGCTGGGGAAAAAAAAATTAATATTTAATACTTGTGCATAATAAAACTCCTGAACTTTTGGGTTGTCTTATACACAGATAATTACGGTTAATAAAATTTTGACAATGAAAATTTTAGCATTAAAACTAAAAGGCTACAGAAAAAAAAAATGAAAGCTGTATATGAATTTCAAAATTATTTCATATCAACCATTTTTGCAATGTCTGACAAAAAATGGGAATAAAAATGATGCAGTACTTCTAGGGAATGGCAGTGAATTTCTGTGCCTGACTTTTATTGAAAAATAAATTGCCTGTCAAATAAGACAGTTGATCGCTATGATGCTCACAGCCTGTGCAATTGATCGATCTCATCAACTCTGGGCCGAGTACAAAAGCAATGTTGGGGCTCCCTAAACCAAATATTCCTGAACAATGAAAATATATACATTTAGTTCCCCCTCCCCCAACTTTATGACCAAGTTCTACTTTATCTTGTCAAACTCAGACTCTTAATAATACAATGACTGTGAAATACCAGATCCAAATAAAGAAAAGTGGGTAGAATTAGAAATCTTTTGGAAGGTCATATTATGATATTCATTACTTGGATCAGTTTGGAGATAAAAATAAACTTCAACTATTGGATGACCAGAAGAAAGCTTACTGCAGCATCTTGGACAGGTAGTACTCTTTTTCTTTTCTTTTTTTTTTCTTTTTTTTTTTTTTTTTCTGGTGACACTAGCAAGACCTTCCTTATAATCTTCCTGCTTACAAAAGTTCATTTAAAAAAAAAAGAAGAAAAAAATGCCCTTGCAGTAACATAAAATGGGATTACAGCAATGCTTCCCAATGGAGGAAGAACTGCACAGTCTGGCCTGCACTTATATCTCAAACTTTGCACAGCATAAAAAAATCTCTTTTATTATTTGGATTATTCAGACTATTGTCCTCATCTTTATTGTTATCTACACAACATTTCGGCCGATGTGCCCTCCGGCCTTCTTCAAGTGTTTCTTGTCGAACTTGGGAGCCTTGGACACATGGTACAATGGAGAAAAGGGTTGAGTTAATAGTTTTAAGTGACCATCATCTCTAGGTTGCAGGTTCAGTCCTGGCTAAGAGCAATAACAGAATACTTAACACTTGTACCCAGTCATGGTTAATGGAATGAGAACTCTCTACCCCTGTGGATTGAATAAAGGGTTCGGTTCAAAGTTCCATGAAAGCTCGCTAGTTCGAAGAGAAGGTTCCTGAGTTTGACAAGAAACACCTGAAGAAAGCTGGAGGACACATTGACCGAAACATGTAGATAACAATAAAGATGAGGACAATATCCAAATAACATAAATTCTTAAGCCTCATCTCAAAAATTCAGAAAAATTTAAAAAAAGATTTCATCTAAAACCAAGTTCCTGCAAAGATATAAACTGATCATTTGGGATGCACCTACCATAAGCCACTAATAAGCAATTTAAACATTTGATTGGATCCAATGCAGGATCCAAACAACAATACAAATATAAGGGGAGTTGTGACCTTAATTCTTGCTGGTGATTTCAAACAAACCTTTTCTGTAATTACTCAAATAATCTAAGCTGATCAGATAAATGCCTATCTAGAAAAGTTTTACCTCTAGCATTACATTTAAAAACAGGTTTTGTAACCTATACCACTAAGAAAAAAATAAATAAATAAAAACGTCCAAGAAGTTATAATTCTTATCATATTATCTTGACATCATCATTAACTCTGAAGGTCTACCACTGTCTACTATACTAGTGCCAAATATTACTCTGCCTCTCTCCTGCTGTCTTTCAAGTCATGCTGGTCGACTATTTCCTTGAAAGACCCAACTTCTATCCCAGTCATCAGGTCCATCCAATCCCTCTGCCACAAGCAGTGGAGTACTGGTTTGAATCTGAGTTTTTCTTCTAGACTAGTGGCCATGGTTAAAGAGCCTAGTCTGCTCTACTATTTACACATAGTTGCAGGGATCCCAAAGGTAAATGGAAATAGCCTCATCATTTTCTATGCACCATCCAATGTAGGTCTACATTCATCATTAAAAATTACTGTTGAGATATCAATTTCCATGTACTTCTTTAATAATATAATATCCTTTCAGCTAGTATATTAGGTCTGAGACCTGTCAGCTGTTCCTTATAAATATTCATTTTAATTCCACAGAATATTTATAATCATTCCACAGATTATCCATCTTTGCATTGAAGGAGTTTAGAGAGCATTCACTACTGATGAAGGTAGTTTATTCCATGTATTCACCACTCTGTAGCTAAAATAATTTTGTCTTGCGTTTGCTTTACAAGATTTTTTAAGGAGTTTTAATTTATTCTTTGCTCAACTTATAAATTTCTTTTTGTGATATTTACTTAAAGGTGGCAGTTTAGTTACTTTTGTCTTAAGACAATCTTCTTAATATTCTATCTTTTCTCTCTGCATTTGTAACACCAACATTTCCAAATATTCTCTTGCTGATCAGTCCACTTGCTTATTAACCATTTTAATTTTAAGACTGATCACTCCTCCTGCAGAAGTTACACACACTGAAAGTAGGAAAGGAAAGAAAGAGATAAATAAAAAGAAAGACTAAGAAAAAAGAAAGAAAGAAAATCTCTTTTTATCACATTTTAACCCTTTCACTGGGTAATTCAATGTCATGGTCATTCCTGTAATGATGTTAATTATCTACCAAAGAAATAAAATTGATACTGAATTGATGAAGGATGACGCAATGTTCTGAAGTCATTGAGTGTGTATAAGCTTCTCCCAACATAAGGAGAAGTTTTTTTGGTTTTTTCAAAGCAGTGGAGTAAATCTGCTTTCCACAGTTAATGTTAATAAATGAGTGGTATTCTGCTTTCTCACTTGTGTAAAGGAATTGGGCAAGTAATTTAACCAAATGGTGACAAAAGAACATAAAACAATTAAATAAAAATAATAGAAATAAAACTTGAGACAGTAAATAATAGATACATTTAAGAAGGAAGAAAAGGAAAAAGTAAAAAGTTCAATATTCTCCCTCAGCCTTAGGATAAAAAAAGATTGTGGAAATGTCTCTTTCAAGAGTCAAGTTACATGCACCTGGTCCTTACAACACACTAGAGGTGACTGAAAAAGTCTCGAATTAGGTGCCAAAGTCTGATTATGTTGTTGGTAGTTTAAGGATTGTCTAAGGTGCCAGATGGGTTTCAACCTATAAGTCAGGAATCATGGCCTTGAATTGAGGGATGGGACTCAACAGAGAAGGGATGTATGTGGGGGAGAATGGAAAGCCTTTGATGGAGGCAGAAAAGTGGACATAACCACTTTCTGAATTTAGGAATGTCACTAATACCAACCAGTGGCTGAGCAGTCCATGACATACAGCACTCCAATACAAACCATCATCAAGGGTTATGAGGTTATTGTTTTGGTCGTTTTCACCTTTAGTTGTCAAAATTCCTAGCAAATAAGGCAATTAGAGTAACCTCCCTTGACTTTCACTTTGAACTAAGCTGGTAGCTATTTTGAAAGTCTCTGTGCGAAATAAACAAATCTTAGAAACTTTTTCGAAAACAATACAACTGCATGCTTTAACACAAAAATATCATAAAATGTGTTCTTAATAACAATTAAGTTCATTTCAGATAATGTGCACTCACAATTTTATGCTAGGAATTTTAACAACTAAAGGTGAAAATTACCATTGTTTTTTCCTTAATCATGGAAAAAGCTGTTTGCCAGAAATATTGCTTCTAACTTCACTGTGGATGACTCAAACCATCTTCCATCTGACCTTATATCTTGTACTGAACCTTTTTTATTTTTAACTTTCATCATCATGACAGACAAGGATTCCCTTGATTCTTTCTTGCCATTTGTCCCTATTTGGTCATCACACTTTTTAAGTCCTCAACTTGACATTCAGAGCTGATGAATGTAAGTTTTTGCTGATCAGCCAATATTGGTGTGTCCATGTGTAGGAGTCCATAGCAGAACATCATTTATGAGTTTGTCCTTACTTCTACAGCAGTGCCCAGCATGCTGGTCTTACTTGGATTATTTGTTGAGATGGGAAGTAATTGGCCATACAGCTGATGTTTTGTAGGCTGCTGCTTCCAGAATTTGTTCAAATCAGTATGCAGCATCCTTATGTAGTTCCTATCTAGCTTTTTCTCCAGGTGTTTCATTAAAGTCCAAGTGATGAAACCATACAGTAGTATTGACACAGCTATAGCTTGGAAATTTTCCATTTTATTTTATCAGAGAGAATAGATTTCAATGTGGTTGTTAATCTGTCAATAGCAGTCTATGCTTTACTTATGTGTATGTTGACATTGGTTTCATTAGATGAAATATTGCTACCAATGTATATGAACAGGTCTACTAATTTCAAAGGCTTCCCATTTAATGAGAAGATGGCACCATCTTGATTAAAACACACAAACTCTGTTTTATCTGAGTTTATGTAGACCAATGCCTCTTACTGCCTGCTCCAGGCTATGCAATAAATATTTGGCTTGTGCTGGTGTATTTGCTAAGTTAAGTGTTAGATCATCTGCATAGCCTGCATCAGTAGACACAGAATAAGGTCATTAAATCAAAATAGATTACTCCTGGTTGAACAATATGTCCACCTAACTGACCACAACTTTAACAGAGACACTAAATACACAATAATAGAGAAGATTAAAAAATGTTTTGTCACATTACATTGATACTGGAAACTTATGAAGATAGATGGATATTAAGCCTAGAAATCCTAACCTCAAAATAAATTAGACAACCCCAAAAAACATTGCAGAAAAATACTGATTAAAACTGAATAATAAAAAAATATTCTCATTCATTTTTATAGACTAATATTTCCACTTAATACAACATTTTTGCCAAAAAAAAAGTTAAAGATTATTCTAAAATTTGATCATTCTAGGGCGAGTTAAAAGTTTTTAGATATTTGCATATGCATTCACTAGTTTCTGGAACTTGAGGAAATTGAACTGATTCAACACCCAGCATAAAGTCTAGACTCAACTCTCTTGTTTTGATCTATGGTTCACTTCTTATGCTCACAATACTTCAACAACCAAGAGGAGGTGGAAGCTTTAGTGAAGGAGTTCATCACCTTAAAGGACAAGAACTGGTATCAGTGTGAGATCAAAGAATAGACAGAAAGGTGGCATTAGACAGTGCAACACAATAGACTGAATTGAATAAAGCTAATAAGTTACCAAAATATTGCAAAACTTTTGACTCACTCTAAGTATTTTAAACAATAACCAAGCTTCTCATTATCAAATGAAATATTATTAAAAACATTACATTTTTATAAACTAAAATGCTCAATTTATGTTCATAAGCCGGATAGCTTAATCAGTCTTGAAATATATTCTCCTTAAACACTGTCTGATAATGATGACTTAATGCTAAAACTGTTAAGGATTAATAACAAACTAATAAAACTTATTTACCAATGTTCAATTTAGAAGAGAACAAAATTCAGTCTTGAAATAATTCAAACATGTTCTATGTGGTTTTCAAATCACACCTGGAGTGAAATGATACATAACATGTTAGCACACCAACTACCACGATACTACCAACTACAGTGTGTACCCTCTACAACTTGAACTTCTTCAGTTATATGATACTGCAAACTTGCATGTACCAAAATCTTGCATATCTTTTGACTTATGGAATAAAAGGGAAAATTGTTAAATAGTCTCATCTTCAATTAGCAGTAGCTCATCTGCGATCATATTATTATTTCTATAATGAAGTATATCAATGATATAAATATAATAACTCACTTGAATCAACTTAAAATTCACTTATTTCAAGAGTTGTTCATTAACATATCCACAAAGTGATGCTGATCTTCAACTCTATAACAATGGGAACCTACTACGACTATATTTTATCAATTATTGTTCCTTACCTATATTAGTCATGGGCAAAGTGTAGCTTGTGAGCCACATACAGCTCATGGTACCTTCTGAATGGCCAGCCTAAAAGTTCAATATATATAGAAAAGATCTTTTTACTGGAGAGAAAAAAAACGTTTCCCTATTTCTAAAAACAGATGTTTACATGTATGGTCTTCAGCAGAGAAAATAATTAAGATACCTTCAATGTAAAATTACCATGAATATTTTTAGTTGTATGATGAGCCATATCTCATGCAGTCTGCTTTTTGAAAAAGGTTGCCCATGTCTAATCTATATAAAAAAGTTTGAAATTTAACAAAGAACTTTATATTGATAGGAGTATTTAAATATGAAGAAACTGAACTATCAAGGTGACCATTTGGACTTTGCATAAAAAGTAAAAATATTATTATTCATATTTTTTCAATATTTTCATTTTTTTTTCATTATCTTTTCAATCTTTAGTTGACATATAATGTTATTGTATCTTTTGAATGTCACAGTTCATTATTTGTATCCTAATCAACTTTCTTTATCTCAGTCAGAAATTATTGCCCAGTCTAGCAACTAGAAGGAATATATTTGGAATCTGATTTATTTATTTTTAGCTGAAAAATATTGTTCATTTTTTTAAAGTGAAGAACTCTTCAAGGTCTATCTTGGAGGTTTTGATTTTACAAGTAAATCAAAATTGAAAAGTTAAGATTATATTTTTTCTCTATAGAATAAAATTGTTGAAGTGAGAGATGGAAACAGAAGATAAAGTTTGGTATTGTGTGGATGAATCAAAGTTGACAATAGAAGAATCAAGAGGTTTTGATTAACCTAAAGACCACAAGAAATGGAAATGATATTTCTCTAGATTTTATCATCATGTTCAATCAAGTGTATTTAACATAGGCACAGGAAAATGAGGCATTTGTTTGAAAAGATAATCATTATTATACAAGGGTCATTCAATAAAAAATACATTTTTTTCTGAATTTTTTCCGTAAATGTAAAATCTGCGTTGTTTGGGATTAATAGCGAAAATTACTTTAACCTCACAAAAATATTTGTTTTGAGGTTATTCATAAAGGCAACAAATCAAAGTGCTTCAAGCTTAAATAGAGGTCTGTCATCAAATTGTTGGTGTCTGAGAAGTGCAAACCATGTGAAATTTACATAAATGTGTGATATGTATGGAGAAGTGTTTTAGTCAAAAAGATGTTTACAAATGGGCTAATAAATGGGTTTACCACTACAAGCCGCCTGAGTTGAAAAGGTAGTCCATGGTGTGGAAACACATTGACTGTCTGATAAAGTTTTGGGTACAGTGATCAGTAAAGAAAATCATGCTGACAGTTTTATGGGACATGAATGAACCCATCACTATTGATTTGTTTGAAAAAGGTGCAACTGCAAACAGTGCTTCTTATTGCAAACTCTTTAGACAAAATTCATCTTATTTCTTGAATGAACCTCATGATTCTACAGGCAATTGAAATGTTACCTATATGCTTTAAGAAAGGTCTGTGAATTATCAAAACAAAAATGGAGAGCGAGATACAATTCATAATCTGCAGTGATCAAGAATTGCACTGACTCATAGGGTCAGGTGAAAATTATATCAATCTGGTAAAATTGATATATAAAATTTTCCATGACAATTTAAAAATCTATTTTTAAGCTATGCTAATGGACAAAGGCAGTTTTTAATGATATGAATGGGATGGTCACTTCCTTTTGGTGATAGAAAGGTCCAAACCAGTGAAACTATAAAGTAGTAGAATGGATAAATTAATATTTGATTTTACCCTCAGCTCTTTGGAAATTTCTGATTAAAAAAGATAAATTCAGGGTCTTGGTATTAGTTTCTGGTGGGCACTGAAGAGAGCACTTGCTCGTAAGGACCGATAAATTAACCATTGAAAGAAATAGTTGTTCCTAATTTCAAGAAAGGTTCTGCAATGATTAAAAGATTACAGTTACAGGGAGAAATTAGAGTTACTTAGGGCATTTTTTAAGTTACTTAACAGAAATAGATATTGCATTAATATTGTATATGTTTTGTGTAAAGATGCTCTTTCTTTCTTTTTTTAAAAGGTTGATGTGAGAAGATAGAAAAAAAGGGAGATGCCCAAGGAAGCATTAATAAACAAATAATAATAATGAACTACTTTAAAAAATCATGGTTGATTGTATGACAACAAACCCTAATAAGTCTAGCTCTGACGAGGACAAAAGTAGATTGCATCTGTTAGCAAAATGGTATTGTAATGAAAACTCAGAGACTTGTTCAACTTAATGAGCATTTATTAAACCAAACGTAATTGGTTTGCTGTTGTCTAAAACGGTGTAGTTTATTTAGAGAAAACAAGCCAGGGGAGGTAATCGGGTTGTCTTTACTACAGGTCTTACTCTGGAATTTGCTTGAGTTTCATTTATTTATTAATTTTAAGTAAACAACTAAACAAACATGAAGGCTACAGTTTCAGCTTGTGAAGTGAGCTGAGACTGGAGGTCAACTAGAAGGGATGATCAGGAAAAGAAAAACTCCAACAATTAATAGGGTTTATTTTTCGGGCTTCCTAGTTCATGCAAACGAAGTTCATGCATTGGCCAGTGCAAAAACTGCGCGGTTCCATCGGCATTTCCCATTTATGGCGCCTCAGGCACCGGGTAATAAACCTGATTCTGACTCTTTTAAGCGAAGGGGCAGGTGTTGCTTGGAGGACGGTTCCCTGGGACCACGCGATTTATTTTGGTTCACCAACCTGATCAAAAGTCGAGTCCCCTGAACCGGGTAAGTATAAAAAGGGCCTTCATTTATTACTTGTAAAATCACAGACCCTTAACTCACATAGATGCAAAATAGAAAACCAAGATATTGATGCGGTTTGTTGCCAACAAATATTTTTTATTATAGGTTGCCAGATATGAATTGTTAAAAGTAGCGAATTTATAATAAAAGTAACCTAATAATATTTATTTTTGGCGATACGCTTTGTTTTTGTTTGTTTTTAAATACTTAATTTTAATACTTAAAATACACTAGACTATTTTTATGTTTTTTTTTCACTCATTTTATTAATTATAAAATTTAAACTTAACAATATGCGTCTTTAAAAGGTAATTACATTATAAATAATCATTGAATTTCTTCTCATGTTATCCCAGCGTATTTTAAAAGTAGTTCCAAAAGGCTAAGCGAAAATTTAAAATTTAGTAGCGCTGGGCTTTCAAAAGTCCCCCGATTATTCGCAACTTGTAGCCCATAATCTGAATACTGAAAGTGAATGAGGCCAAGTTCGCTAAGAACATTTACAAATGACTTTATTTTTCCTTTTTCAATTAATTAATTAATTGAATAATCAGATAGAAAAAAAGTTTTGAATAGATATTAAAAAGGCACAATATATAATCTAGTTTTATTTTGATGTTTAAAAAAATCAATTCTCGCTTGATGAAAATTCGTATTTCCTTATCGTAAGCGGCCTTTTATTGTCTGCGTTGTGTGTGTGTGTTTGTACTCTAATGGTTGATAGCAGCAGCAAACAAATCAAGAAGCAATCTCTTGCTTGTTGGTCATATTATACCACTCTTGCACCTCTCTTTCCCTTTCTTTCTTGACAAAATCTTAATCAATGTTTGCCTCATATGTTTATCCACTGCTGCTATTTCGATAAGAGGATAAACAGTTTAAAACGTATACATCAAACTTATTAACAAAAACGGTTTTAAAAAGATCGACACCTTTTTTTTTTAATGCAACAACAACACGGCTACATAACCATCGCTTTTTCCCTCCTGAAAACCTTAAATCTAAAGCGAACCACCACCAAGACCAACATAAAAAAACTGTTTTGTTAAACAGAAATTAAAAAAAAAAAAAAAAATAAAGAAGACTGAAGATGATCTGTGTCCAATGTCCACCATAAATTTGTTCCCTTCAGGACGTCGACCTTTTAAATTGGATATTTTGGTGGTGAGAAAGAAAAAAAAAGTGTTGAAAAAATAACAACAAATGGAGTAATTAAAAAATATCATTTGAATTCTGTCGATCTACAGAAAAGGAGAGAAGCAACAATTCATATCAATTCATTTAAAATCAGTGTATTATTAAACTCAACTAAAAACACAAACAAATATTCGAAAAATCCCTGGATTTTTGTGTTTTTGTTGTAGTAACTTTTTGCTTGCATACATACATGCACACTACAGTACACACACACAAGCATTTTTATGGGATAAGGGAGAAATATTAATTATAAAAAAGTATAATAATTTATTCAATTTGCCTTTTATTCAAAACGTCTGGAAGAAATTGGTATAATTCTTTGTTATGATTTTCCCTTTTTTTTTTGTAAAAAGGAATTAAATGCATTTTTGTACCAATTGACCTCGTATTAGTAACCGGTATAATTATTGAACTATCTGTTCCTTAAAAATATTTTGTCATCATCCGTCTATTTAGTTTTGTTTATAAGAATAAATAAATTAAATTAAAACACAAAAATAAATATAATTTGCCTCTTAATATTTTCGTTTTCATTGCTTAAAAAAAAAAAAAAAAAAAAAGGATAATTAATTAAAGTTTAAAACTTTTGTTTCTTAAAATTATTTTATGTCGGATTTTTTTTTTTTTTTAGCTCAATTCCTCTTCGTTCATGAAAAGTTTAGTATTTTTATTTGCATCGAGTAGAGATGCTACAATTCTTTATTTCATCCAAAATATTTTAGTAATTACCGAAAAAAAAACACAAAAAAAAACACATCCCTCCCCAATTTTGATTTAAAAAAATCAAACAAAATGACTTCATAATCTCTTTAAATAAAAAAGCTACTCCACAAAATATTTACCCCCATTTTTAAAAAGTGCTTTTAGGTAATTTTCCTTAATGCATCTTTAAAAATAATTTAAATTGACCCCCCTAAAATGTCTTTCACTGAAATGTTACATTGTAAATTCGCATTTGGAGGTACCTTTGCCCAGCGAGAACTGTTGGAAGCTATTTCATATGACGATGTTGATAAAGTTCGACGTTACATCAAAGAAAAAAATGTCTGTCCCTGTTTTGTTATTGAAGGATTCAGCCCAATTTGTGTTGCCTCGGAACGTGGTAACATAGATGTATTGAACATCCTGGTTGAGGCCAACTGTGATGTTGCCCAACCAGACTTTACTGATCATATCTGGTTTCGTCGACCCATCCACATAGCTGCTGCTAAAGGACACTTAAATTATGTGCAGGCTTTACTAAAATTTGGGGTTGATGTTGACTGCAGAGATGGTGATGACAAAACTGCCTTACATTGGGCATCGACCCATGGTCATTTCCAAATTGCTGAATACCTGATCAGTATGGGAGCCAGTGTAAATATTGCCCAGATGGATCGCTTCACACCTTTACATGCTGCTACCTGTTTGGGACACATAGATATCTGCGAGTTGCTAATCCGGTGCGGTGCTAAAGTCGACATGGTGGATCGGGATGGTTGGGCTGCAATCCATACTTCTACTTGTTATGGCTACATCAAAGTCGTCGAGATGCTGATTAATGTTGGGGCCGATATTAACCAAACCACAAATGACAATGAAACTGCACTTCATATTGCTGCTAGCTGTGGGCATCTTGATATTGTAAAGCTCTTGGTTAGCTGTGGCATCGATGTTGTTGGTCAGACTCTCCACGGTTTCACAGCATTTCACCTGGCTGTTTATCACAACAGGTATGAAGTGGCCAAATACCTCATCACTGAGAACGCTATGCTGAACACAGGAAACAATACTGGACACTCACCGTTATATACTGCTATGCTACGGGCCGATATACGGATGATAAAACTCCTTGTTCATTCAGGATATGATGTGAACTCTGAAAATTGGTTATGTTTGAAGAGCCCACCTTACAAAATGGGTTCTCATGACGATGTCATAAAGTGGCTTTTGGAGTTATTTGCTACTCCCAAGCCCCTGAAAGATGTCTGTATTTTGACTATTCGGCAACAACTAGGGCGAAGACTGCAAAAGGTTGAAGAATTGAACTTACCAGAACGTTTAAAGAAATTAATTTTATTTGATTTCCTCAGGTAATGCAAATTCATGTGTGGAAATGTTGGATTTAGCAATCTCTGTAGACAATTTGATATCCAGACAAAATGAAAAGCAGAAAAAACAAACACATAAATTGCTTCTCTTCTGGATATACTCATATGCATGCATACAGACAAACACAGACACAAAGACATGTGTATATATATATATATATATATATATATATATATATATATATATATTTAAATAAATACTCACATACATGCACACATATAGACATTTCTTTTAAATACTATAGCTGCACATATACTCTTATATACATGCATGTAAAATATATTCCTATCCAGTACTCTTCACTGTGGATAAAATATTATATATATATTATATATAATTACATGAAAATTTATTTAGTATAAAAATTATTTGAAAAATTTAAAATAGAATATCTTCCTTTGTTTTAAAAACAAACTTTTCCATACTTCTGTATAAATTGTATGGATGCAATGCATTATTCTGTATTTTCTTTGGACTATTATCTTTATAACTTTGTTGTTTTTAGGCCAATATTTTCACTGATGTATCATCAAACATAGATTTCTGAGCCATTTAACCAATCTTCATCTATCTTGAACAATCTTTTCTCTCCTTTTCATTTCCTCAAACAGAACAAGACTGTTCAGGTCTTCATATAAAGAGAACGGGTGATATTGTAATCTGTCCTCTTCTTTTAGACCTTTGTTACAGGATGCATTAAAACTCAAAGTGACATAACTGACTCTCTTCAAATGACTTCACCCTGTCCCCTAAAAAGGGAGGCCTTAAGTACTAGTTTTTTTCCTGAGCATTAATTTCCACATGGAACTGAAATGTCTACTATTTTTAAACTTAATGTTTCAGATGCTAAAAACAACAAAGATGAAGACAATAATCCAAAGAATTTATGGAACATTTAAAATAGTTAATGTCTGATAACAAGTTGAGTGAATGTAAATTATATGAAAAGAAGTTTTGTAAACCAGTTTTTGTTTTGCTTTTCATTTTCTATTATTGTCTAAAATTTCTTTGCATTATTGATGTGTTTGTGTATTTATGTGTGTATACTTCCGTTATTGGGAAATTATTTTGTTTGGTCATATTTTCAAGAAAAAGGTAATGTTTTGTAGTTTGCATTCAATGATTTAAAAGCTGTTCTTTCTTCAGTTTGATTAATCTATTTCTGAGTGGATCAGTCCATTAACTCTTTAAACTTGAGTGAAAAATCTAAAGATAACCCATAAATATATCAGTTAATATTTATAAGTCTTTCTAATAGAAGTGTTTTTTTTTTCTCACAGGGAGACAGTTAAATATATCATAAAGAAAACCTAAAATAAGAAAAACAAAATATAAACTTAAAGAATTTGAAAGATGTGGAGCAGCCACTTCTAAAGAAAATAATGGTCAATAGTCCAGGTTAAAAGTGTTGTTAGACTAACCCATAGTAAAACTTTTTAGATCTTATTTTTCCAATGCAGGTATCATTGGGAAACAAGAAAAGTTTTAGTAAACAGAGCAGCTTTGGCCCTCCAAAAGAATTAAGTCAGCAAGAAAAATGGTGATACAAGGAAATTGGCAGAACACAAACATAATAAGAACAATAATAGAACTCTACATTAAACACCTGAAGAAGGTTAGAGAATGGTCCAGCTGAACTGTTTCTATGAAAAAACAAAATGACAAAGAACAAACTACTCACATGAGTTAAAAGTTTTGCAATATTTTGATAGTGTGAAGCACAATTCAGCAGCTCCGGATGCTTTTGGCAAAGTTGTGAAGATGACGAACCACACTGGACTGTGAGATGTTGAGTTTACCTGATATTCTTCAAGTGCGATTCGACAGATTTTCCTCTATAGCTTGGTGCATGGCTTTGGAATCCATAGTTTTAGACCGACTTGAACTCGCCTGATCGTTAAAGTTATTGCAACATGAGCAAAATTTCTTCCACCAACTGGTTACTGTACTGTGATCAACTGCACATTCAACTTTAGCTCCACAAATATTTTTGGTTGCTTCTGCTGCATTGTGGCCTGTGTTCACACATGTAAGGCATAATTTCCTGAATTAGACTACACTGCACGTGCATCTGTGTGGTTTTCAAATCACACACATTAACAGAAGCGATGCACAACTTGTCAGTGTACTATCATGATACTATCAACCACAGTGACAGCTTGAACTGCTTTGGTCATGTGATATACATGCTGCAAACTTAGCACATACAAAAATATTGCAAAACTTTTGACTCACCCTATTAAGTTGATAATTTGTGCAAAATTAATTTTAATATGTTAATTTGTTTAGTTGCAATTCTAAGAAATCATTGGCCTCTTGCCAGAAGTTTATGAAATTATTTGCAGCATTTTCTTGAAACAATGAAATTTTTAAATGCTGAGTCAATTTCTTTTTCAATGGTGGAAAATTTGATTCTAAATTTCACCTTTCTTAAATAAAAATTTTGAAAACCACTACTCTAGATGGCATTCAGTGACTGCAAAGAGCTGATTGTAAGTTTTTACTTGTTGGCGAACACTGGTGTGTTCGTGAATCATAGTCCATAGGAGAATGTTGCTTATGAGTTTGTTCGTACTGTGTCCAAAATGTCTTGCTCATCTTACTTGGATGATTTGTGGGATGGGAAGTAAGTGGCCTTACAGCTGCTGTTTTGTCGGGTGCTGCTTCCAGGATTTATTCAAAACAGCAGGCAGCATCTTTGTGTAGTTCCCATCTAGCTTTTTCTCCAGGTTTTTAGTTAGAGTCTAAATGATGCAACTATACAGTAGTGCTGACATAGCTATGGCTTGGAAGAATTCTTGTTTTATTTTATCAGAGAGATCAGATTTCCATATAATCATTAACATGTAATAGCAGTCCACGCCTTACCTATGTCATACTTTCTGTAATCTATCTTTCTTGTTTAAAAAAAATCCAAGTTCATAAATCTTTCTGTTGGAGGCTGTGGTGTAATGGTAAGAGTTGTAGGAAATAGACTTGTCGACCCGAGTTCAAATCCTGGACAAAGCTATATATTAGCTAATACCCTTGGATATGAATCCAATTACTCTCCCTACAGCTATGGGTAAATAGTAGGGCAGACTGAGCTCTTTAACCTTGGATAGGCAACCAGTCTAGGAGAAGGAAAACTCTGAATTCAAACCTGTTAAACTCCGCTTAGGGTGGTCACTACTAGAATAGGCTCTGTCCTAATTAGTCATCTATTTCACTAATTTTTAAAAAGTTCTAATAAGACAATGTAGACAATTAGTCAAGCTTTGTGGATTAATCTATTTGAATGAAATAGTAAAAATAAACAAAACTCGCAATTTAGTTTCTATCAGACAAAACTCTAACAAAAGATCTCATAATTTTCTTTCATATTTCTTTTGAAATTCAAATTGAATTTTCCACAGATACCAATTATGGCACAAACTTTTTTCTTCTCTATGAATAGTTGCTAAAAATACAAGAATAGACAAATAAGTATGAAGCCTGCAAGTTAGTTATTAGCTGTATTTTGATCTGAAGCTTGTATTATATAATGTTTCATCTTTGTGATTAATATTCATTACAGAATTAAATGTGTTGACAAGGAAGGAGATTATGTTGAAAAATATATATTTTGAAATATATAAGTGGTCAATATCAGTGATTACTTGTTGTCCATCCAATTTGATGATGACACCACACAAATCTTTTTCCTCCAATTTATTTGGTCTCTGGTTGCATCTTGCTAACTTCCTATGGGGATGTTAAAGTCCTTCAGGTTTCTATTGATGTTGTCTTTGTACCTGAGCTTTGGTCTACTATTACTACTACTACATCAGTGATAGAGCATATATATCTGTTAAGCTTATCATATGCAATCGAACTGATGATTGCATAGCTGAGAAACTGACAGTCACCAAGCACTGTTAACTCTATGTCTACACTATCCAAACTTATATATATGAAGGGTGATTGATAAATTAGGTCACCAATACTATAAAAAATGTTTTAGACCAGTTAGAATAATGACACTGATATCAAAATAAAGTGAATTAATTTCTCTTCAAATTTACTAGTTTATTTTTTTACATAATCACTATTTAATGCTACACATTTTTTTCAAGAGTTCTATTAACTTTTTCATTCAATTCATGAAGAAAGTTTCTTGTTTTTCTTTTCATTCAAAGGTGAAAAATATTAATCTTTCAATGTCCTTTTCATTTTGGAAACAACTAGAAATCTAATGGTAGCAAATTGATGCCGTATGGAAAGAGTCCAACAAGTGTCAATTTCAAGCTTTTCGCTTTATATGTAACTTGAACACAGGACTAACAAATGCTATTACTTAATACCATTACCCAGTGAACTGATGCTAAACACATTTTAACAGGACTTTATATACTACTAAAAATGCATATTCAAACATGTTTCTATTTCCACTGTTAGCAATGCCATGTAGTAAGAGACCTTATATATACTAGGGTGAGTCAAAAGTTTTGCAATGTTTCAAGCTATTTTGTATTTTGAGTATTTCAGCATCTGCTCACAAGGCTAAGCAATTTTTTCACTGTTCATTATCAAAGATTTAAAATAAAGAATAAACCATGTTTATATGTTATATATGAAAATAAATAATTGATAATTCAGCAACGATTGGACAAATTGTATCAAATTAATTATATAACATGGCAATACAAGTTGCCAAAAATCATCCGTGAAAATCTTAAAAATCTTTTGACTCAACCTGGTAGCTTGAAATATTGCAGCACTTTTGCCTCACTCTAGTACGTACGAGGGTCATTCAATAAATAAGGTAAGTTTAGCCTAAGGAATTGGCAATAGGAAGCACTGTTTACAGTTGCACCTTTTTCAAGTAAATCAATAATGTACCAGAAGATTGTCAGCATGACCTTTTTTACTGACTGCCATGCCAGAACTTTTTCTTTACCTGGAGTGGAAACACACTGACTTTAAATCAGTGTGTTTCCACTCCATGAACTGTCTTTTCAACTCAGATGGCTTGTAGAGGTAAACCCATGTTTAGCCCATTTGTAAACATCTTTTTGTTTATTTCTTCTCCATACACATCACACATTCTTGTGTAAATTTCACATGGTTTGCACTTCTCACCATACAAAATTTTTAAAAAAATCCCTCCTATCTATTGAATGATCTTTGTATATATCCTGGACACCTTACCATATATCATATTCTCTTACAATATAGTGAGGTTAATCACTTTGGGTAAGTTCACAATATCATATATATATTCATATATAATACTTTATATTTTCTTACTTGGAATTTCTCATTTTTTCTGAATATTCTAATAATTTTCTGTGTGTTTTCATCTGATAAGTTGTATTCTCTTTCTAGCTCTGTCTGACAAATTGTTCATTAGATAAGGCTACCTAGATTTACTGAGGTGACCTTAACTGATATATATTCTGGAAAATGCTCTGAAATATATTGATATACACTACCAACCAAAAGTATGGGATCTCATTGATTTTGTCACTCTAAACTTTAAAAAATGAATCAAGTTTCATGTCTTTATAGAAATAGTTTTATTTTTTCTATGTTTGCATGTAATTATGCAATAATTTAAATCAAAATGATATAAAATAATTATAATTTCCATTAAAGCAAATTCATATTTTCTTTTCATCAAAAATCCACCATGAACATTTATTAATGCCGAGAAAATTCTTGGCATTCTTTTTAGTAACTTGTAAAAGTAAATTATGGGGAAGTGATTCCCAAGCAATTTGTAAACAACTCTTGCTTACTCTTTGGCAGTTTACTTCAAACTTTACGATCAAATTTGTCCCAGATTTAGTTGAAACGGGTATTAAAATGGAAATCTTCAAGTAAGAAATAAAATATGTGCACATATTCAACATGAAGAAGAACAAGATAATGACAGACTAACACAAACATATGGACAACACACAATGAAAAACAAGTTAAAAAGCTGGCTCTCAGCCAATAGATATTGAAGATACCTAAGAAGAAATAGAAGACAAACATACAATATAAAGAAATATATAACAATTTGAGATGTAAATATCTGAGTAACTACAGAGTCTTGGCAAATGAAACTAAACAGGCTTAATGTTGAGAAAAATAAGATTTATTCATTAAATTTGGAATAAGAAATTCAAATGTATATGGATTTCATGAACGATTTCACTTGTTTTCAATATGCTCACCCCTGTGACATGGAACATCAAAATGGTGCAGCTCCTGCTAAAAACTCTGCAGCATGTCTTGGGTAACAGTCTCCAGTGATTCTCTGCTTGAATACCTATAGGCTTGTAAGAAGAGGAGGTACAGAGACCAGTCCCTTCACATAGACCCAGAGAAAAAGATTGTAAGGTGTCGGGTCAGGTGAATGTGGTGGCTATTTCAACAGCACATTGTCTTTATCACCATGACCCAATCCATCTACCAGACTTACTCTTCATATGGACTTCCTTTTTTTTTTTTTTTTTTTTTTTTTTCAAAAATATTTTCAAACCCACTCAACCATCTCTTCTAATATTGGTGGCTGTCCATATCCTCTTGCTCTGCACAGTCTTTCTCTTTGAACTTTTTGTGCTATGTTCAAATTGCAGTTTTTTTTTTTTTTTTTTGTTTTACGGCATATCAACCCAGTGGGTCATTTAATGCTGATAAAGTTTTGAAATAAATCAATTCTTAATGGATAATACAATTTTTTTATAAATACATTTTTCTATTTAACCCATAGATGGGACCCTAACAGGTACTACCACTCCGGGTCAGAGTGGACCAGGGAGCAATGGTGATGAAGGGGTGCTCCATATTCCCCAAACCTCCAAAACTGGAACCTCACCATCAGATAGAGTTTAACGTCATTCCCAGGACATGTAGACCCGCAGCCACCGCCTTCTAGCACCCATATGATAAAAAGGGGTTGGGGCTTGCCATAAGGGCAATAGGTTGGGAAAATCATATAGGTGCTAGGGCTTGACGTGACCAGCCGTTGATTGGAGGGGCCTCTCCGACCGCCCGTCTAGCCCAAGATAGGGCCAAAGTGGAGTATTTCATGTCATGAACTGCTCATCCACCTGGGCTCTAACCTTAAGCATCACGGATCGGCACCCACGGCCAACAGGTGGTCCCATTGGGGGAGTCTTACCCCTCTGCAGAGGTGCAGTCGGTGCATTCTAACCAGTCAATAAAGTTATCACTGCCCAGCCGACAGGGCGGAAATTGCAGTTGGTGCATTTTTAGTAAATTCACTCATAAATTCAAGATGCACAGTCTTGTTTGATTTATTTACAATTTAATAAGCATGAAAAATCATGATACAGATGAGAGGATTAAGGGAGGGTGGGGTAAAATTAAACAAAAAAACCCAAGAAACAAAAAATATTTAACAAAACGAAATTGTGAACTATTTGGTTGGTCCCTTTCTCACAGCTAGTATCCAGGACTGCCAACTGTCTTCCGGTTTTGGGTTTGCCGAAGCAAGCTGCCTCAAAATAACCCAGTTTATTAATTTGTTTAAAATCATGCAATGTATGTTATATCTAACTAAGAAATAAAGATGTTCATAGTATATGATATGGATAACTTGCTTACTGGTTTTAAGAAAACCAGGTTTAATAAATAATTATTTGATTTCTAATATTTTTGTTTTAATCTCAAACATATCAAAAGAAATCCTATGTATAATTTTATATAGAAATCAATTAAAATAGGTGTAATCTTTTTATATGTTCTTATTTAGTTTTTAATTCAATATAATATTTCATTACATTAAAACTTAAATACTTGAACATGGAGTGTGTGTGGGGGGGTATTTTTGCTAGTAGTAACATTGACAGTCTTACACTAATTCCACCGTTATTGCCATTGAAGCTAACTAGGGC
The DNA here is from genome assembly GCA_023376005.1 of Doryteuthis pealeii. NCBI lineage: Eukaryota > Metazoa > Mollusca > Cephalopoda > Myopsida > Loliginidae > Doryteuthis > Doryteuthis pealeii. The sequence continues at coordinate 26,098,195 of CM042142.1, forward strand.
TCACTTTACCATGTAGGGCAATTGAGGCCATACAGAACCCTATATAGTTTCTTCAATTATGTCCTCATCAAGTAATGAGTGTAAGAGAATAACAGTCTATTAGTTTTCTCATTTCATTTGTTCACCAAACATGTTTTTAGTGCATTAATATCACTAGCAAAAATATGCACCCTCCGGGTGCAAGTATTTAAGTTTTAATGTAATGAAATATATTAAATTAGAAAGACCAATGAAACTAAATAAGAATGCAGATAAAATGATTTGAAACAGAGGGGATATAATCGAAAAATAGTACAACTTCGAAATTAACTCTTCCATCATTTTCCATCATTCCCATTGCTAAATGTTCCTGATTTAACTATTTAGTTAAATTAGGAAGTAATGAATAAAATTACCATTATTTCTTCTTGTTAATGGATTTCATTCACGATTTATCCCCAATATTTTTGCACATATTCATTAAGATAAAGCCAAACAATTAGAAGTCAATAATACTAAGCACATATTTATCAAGATCAAATATTTGATATCAATATGCAAATTAGCCTTCCTGTTCACACTGTAAAGCACTATTTTATTGTATATATAAATACAATTGCATGTTATTAGTATGGTCAACTGTATTAATAATGTAAAACAATTTTTATTAATAATCGAGGTTTAAATAGAAATAAAATCATGGAGAATGAGACATAAATAGCTAAGGGAATTGTGACTTGAGTAGTAATATAGTTTCAGTTACAGACAGAAAAACACACAATCTCCATTATAATAAGATGTCCATTTTATTTGTTGTTGTATATGTTCTTATTTTTCTTTAATTATATGATATTGTTAGTTAAACATTTTGTTGTATTCAGTTTATAGGTTATCATTTACCTCATCACCACCTTCTTTATCTTCAACTACCAATGCTGACACATAAATCCTAGGTATTATAATCAAAGATAACATCTACCAACAGGACACCCATATGAAAATAAAATAGAATTAAAAAAAAAAAAAAGAAGCTACTAAATTCTGGTTCACCAAGCTGTTACCATTCTTTCACAGGTCACTCTGACAAAACTGGCCATGTATAATATTTACTCCAGCTGATAACTCACACATCACAACATAGACATTTAGTGGTGTTTTCTACTTCTGAATTCTAAATTTATGAAAAATGTTTTTTTTTTTTGGATACAATGAAATTGTTAAATGAAAGAAAAAATGTTTCTTTTTTATCCTTCTAAAATCTTGTTTAGAATTGGTGAAAGAAATTGAAAAGAGAAACACGTTACTATTTGGAAGACTTACCAAACTAGTAACTTAATTTATATTTCCTCACTGCTCAAATCTATCATAAACCCTGCAATAAAAAAACATTTTGTAGTTCTTCAAATACTTGGATAATTCAAACATTTTGCAATATTTTGGTAATGTGAGGCACAATTTGGCTGCATTGGATGCTTTTGTTTAGGTTGAAAAATTAACAAACCCCACTGGACTGTGAGATGCTGAGGTCGACTTCAAGTAATATTTGCTAGATTTGCTTCTTTGGTTTGGAGCATAGCCATAGAATACACCCTTTTAGGCCTACCCTAGCCTGGTTGACATTAACTTTTCTTTGCTTATAAACCTGACTTCTTGGATAAGAGCTTCATGCAATCCCTATAAAAATAGAAACAAAAGAACAAAGACTGTTATCACTAAAATTTAAAAAGTTAAATTGCATGTTTCATTTTCACAACAACAACATAAAATAAATCCTGAAAAATACTAAGTTGATATCATAAACAATAAATGAACCATTTCCCAAAAAGAGATTGGAACATTTATGCAACTACATCAGTGTGTTCGGTTATCAAAAAGATAAACATTTCCTTTTATCAACAGAATGAACAAAATATTGATTTCATTTTTGTCAACATCACAACACATGATAAAGTCTTTTGATATATTTTATTCATTTTATTTGAATAAAATAAATTGACAAACTTTTCTGGATTGAAATTATAAGATTTTTAAGCAATTTTATATGTAAATGTATCAAAAACAAGGATTTTGCAGAGGCTTCATATCAGACGATCTTTAAAATTAAATACTAAAAAATTGGTGCCAGTTAGAAACCTACTTTTTGGTGTCAGTACTCATTATGTCAATCCCCAATTTTCCCCCGTTGAATCATTTTGATATTCAAAAGAAAGTTAAAAATCGACCTACCCTATTCCCATTGCACTACGTATAGTAAGATTGTCAGTGCATCCTGATGCCTGTAGTAAAAACCAAAAGATCCAGAAATTGTTTTTATTGAAACCCATGTGAAAAAGAACATTATGGCATATATTGCATTTTTATAGACGTGCAAAAAATAAATATTTTAAATTATTTGATTTGGGGGTTCTATACACTTAATTAATCCATTTTATTGTCTGTTATTTAATTGGAAGTTTTCCAAAAACAAAACTTCAACAAAACAAAAAATTGTGATACATCATATCACAATTTTTTTTCTTTATGTGAATAATTAACTTAAAATTTTCTTTCATATTAATCTCATAAAGTTGATAGTTTTTATTTGTTTTACAAAATATAATCTAAGATCAAAAAATTAAATGAAAATATAATTAATTTCTATAAGCTGTTTCTGTAAGAAAGTAAAAAAAATGAAAAGTCTGAGTTTGTTTTTACTTTCATTTTTAGCATTCAATTATGATTATCATAATTATTTGCAACAAGTCAGGACCTGTTGAAATTCCACCGAAAAAAAAAAAAAAAATTAAGATGAAATAAGATTTTTGGATGTTTGTTTATTTTAGAAGCATTGTTGAATAAAGTATATATTAATATTTATATTTTTGTTTGAAGGCAATTACAATGCGCATATCGCATAAAATTCGATAATTATAGAAGATAATAATGACAAGTGAATTTTGCAAAGAATTACTCGGTGTGTAGAATACTTTATTAAGTCTCACCAGCGATATATATCGCTGGTGAGACTTAATAAAGTTGAAACAGTCTGTACGATATTCTACACACCGAGTAATTCTTTGCGAAATTCACTTGTCATTATTATCTTCTATAATTATCGAATTTTATGCGATATGCGCATTGTAATTACCTTCAAGCAAAAATATAAATATTAATATATAAATTAAGATGAGTTATTTAAGCAAGAAAGAACGATTTTCAATTTTATAACATATAAATTCTATTGTTGGCTTGGCAATAAATAATACAAAAATATACAATAACAATCTATATAATACTTAATACACAGCAGCAGCGGTAGTAGTAGTAGTAGTAGTAAAGAAAAAGTAGTAGTAATAGTAGTAGTAGTAGTAAAGAAAAAGGTGACAAAGAAATGAATGAATGAAGAAAAGAAATAATGAGCCATGAAAAATAGTGTCTGTCTCCACAATGAAAACAACCATTATTTTCAATACACTGAAAAGATAATGAATTAAATAAATAGCAAGTTATATTTTTCTTTTTTTTTTTTAATAAAATAAAATAAAGATAAAACAATACTATGGCATGAAGGGTCCTGAGTTCAACAAGAAGATTCCAAATTTCAACAAGAAACACCTGAAGATGGCTGGAGAGCACATCAGCTGAAACATTGTGTATATAACAATAAAGATGAGAACAACCGTCCAAAAAATTTAAATAATACAAAAAATTCAGATAGATAATACCAGTCGGAAACATTTTTTCACGTTCAGAGTTACTGAGGTATGAAATAAGCTGCCTGCATCTGTTGTGGGCTGTCGAAACACTGAATCTTTCAAAGCCTCCATGCTTCCTGTAGTCTGCCAACACTATACCTGATACCCCTCTCCACACACATATACATGCACGCGCACACATACATGTATATTATTACTGTACACTGTTCATGTTCCTGACACTAATACATTATTCTGTGTACTAGACATGATATTTTGATGAGTTGTGGTGCACCTGAGCACTTTACACAATAAATTTCATTATATTATATTTCATTATATTATTTTTTTTTCAATTGAACAATCTGAAAATTTTAGTCTAAAAATAATAATCTGTTTAACAAATTAGCTAATCCTATCATGAATAAATTGTATGAACAAAAATAGATAATTCAAGAGGTTAATGTGCTGTCACAGATGTTGTAGAAAAAACGGTTAATATGTATAAAATATATTGATAAAAAGAAAAGCCTTTTTACATGATGATCCTTTCACACAACAAATTGAAAGGAATTCAAACTGCTTTTAAGGTCAGATGATTTGCTTTTTTTCTTTCTTGATGTTAAATCTAACTAAGTGTATGTTATAGAATACAATCCTATATTTCATACCCAAATAAGGATAAAAACACATAAACACATTTCTTTTCCCAAAATTAAGAAAAAGAGATTAAAACAAACACATGAACACAATCCTTTTCCCAAACTTAAGGAAAAGAGATGTTTATACAAAAGTCAGAGTTCGATTGGTTAGATTAGCGTTGTCTTCTACTACGGCCACGCATTGTGTTCGCACTCAAAAAATGAATTACCATCTGATCCTATTTGGTAATTATAAAAGACAGAGAAAAAAATCAACATACACACAGAATTCATCTCGCTGTCAGATAGGACACACGCCTGACAACAACAAACAAACAGATGTCTGCGGGGACGATTCACCAACATCAAAACAAACACGGCACCTTTCTGAGACACAGCTGACTACTAGAATTTACCATTCACTCATACCATCTCGTTCAACATCAGGAATCAGTTTCATCAGGTCGTATTTACCAACTTTAATTTTCATTCCTGGTCCATGTCTGATCGAACTTTGACGACTACATAAACACATTACACATTTCTTAGCAAACCTTTCCACATCATATATACACGTTCTATTTCTTTTGAACATTCACATTTTGTTGTTATTGCAAATTTATTCTCTGAATAAATTCATTTGTTATCATATAATTATATGCATTTGTTTTATCATTTTCTGTATTTTCTATCTAAACTGTGTCTTATTATTTTATTGTCATTTAAATATTATTTGTGGTAGTTTCATGCAACCCTGAGCTCTACAATGTCAATAAAAACATTTACAAATATTTTTTAAAAATTTTCCTTTCCAGATTTGAATTGTGGGATTGATTTGTTTGTTATGCTTCCTTTGGGCATCTCTCTTTTTTACTATCTTCTCATATCAACAAAAAAAAAAGAATCATATATAATATTAATACAATATATATATACAGATCAAATTCTGTTAAGTAATTAAAAAATACTCTCTCAAATTCTTTTTCTATTATCTCTGAAATCATCCATTCAATCTTAAATTTTATACACATTTGCTGTTTTTGGTCTGATTAGGCAATTTATTCCAAAAATATATTACTCTATTAGCAAAAAATTCAACTAGTTAATAGATAGTTTTTGAAATCTGTCTTGACAGTAAATTTCCAGTTCAAGGATAAATATTGAAAGATTGTCTCCCATAATTAGAAATTCCATTAATTATTTTGAAAGTATATCATACCCAGTCAGACATGATGAATGTCACCTAGGATAAGGTCTAAATGATAACCCAGAGATTTTATCAATAAAAGAAACATTGCTGCTCCATTTTGTCATTAATTTATAGAGCTTGATAAATTTGATTGAAAAAGATATTCCCATTGTTAACCAAAATGAAACTCATGGAAAATGTTTCATCAGAAAGAAAATTGAACAAACCAGAATTATTTTTATTATACATTTTTTTTCTTACTGGACAACCAGTTCTTAAAAAAGCCTATAAAGCTTGTTTCCATAACTTGAAATATTTAAAAAAATTAAATTCAAAATTAAGCAGGAATTCTTCAAAGTTGTAGCCATGTCAGTCCTACTGTATGGCTGCACCATTTGGACCTAACAAAATGCTTACAGAAAAGGATGCTACCTTGAACAAATCCTGGAGATGGCACCCTATAAAACAGCAGCTGTAAAACCACTTACCTCCCATCTCACAAACCATCTAAGTAAGACAAACAAGAAAACTATGGAAACCACTGAAGACACAACGATGATGATGATGATGATGATATAGAATAAAATTTTAAAGTGTGAATTTCATTCTACTGATTTATGCTGGTAGTTTTGTTTTTACTGTTTATTCTTATTTATTTTAGGCTGTCATATAAAAGATAGAAAAAAATATGAATTTCTGTGATTTAATTGTATAAGTTTAAAATGGGATTTAAATCAATGGAAACGATAACAATATTCATTGCTACTTGTGAAAAAGAAAGAAAAAATATTGTGAATAAAAATGAACATAAAGAGAATGTAGCTACAATCTTGAATTCTAGGGTCACAAAAAAGTTGACAATTCTTTGATTCTTTGTGGGATTGACGTAGCCAATGCTGATAATTTTCAAGAATTGTTTGCTCTCCCAATACAGATGTGCTTTTACTTCTGATTTATGTTCAAAACCTTTTTGTATTCTTCAAACTGTTTTTTCACACAAGCAAAAAAATTAAGGTTTCAGGTATAGATGCAGCTTATGAAGCCCACATTGATACAATCATCTTGGATTTCAGTTTTACTGGTTGCAACCAAAGAGTTAAGTTTTTTTAGCAAATCAAAGCTGTTATTTTGGAAAACTCATATGCAGAATTCAAGTCAAATTTTGACAGCCTTTGGTGGTGTAATGTGTGACGTAACCTGTCAGAATTCCTTTTTTTAACCTAACTAGAAGTGTTCATTTCAACAGCCATCGCTCATATGACAAAAACAAATTAAAATTGTAACTGGTTCCATGCACCCACTTCCGGGAGGAATGTGTAATAAAATATTTTCCAACAAATCAATGTCAGTTTCACAACTTTCAAGCAGGTTGATTTCTGGAGACCAACAGCAGTAGCAGTAGCAGTAGCAGCAAGGAACCTGGATGTGATGACCTCAGCATCATCATCATCATCATCATCATCATCACAACCCTTAGAAATGGTTTAAGCAGCAACAGCACTTTGAAGTATTCTAATGTGACAATAAAATGATAAGAAAATCTTTTTATTCATCTTATACAAGTCTTGTTTCCCTTATCTTTTTTTGTTAATGTGAGTTATAGTACTCAAAGACAACAAATATACAAGGTCCACCTTCAGTTGTTGGAACTATAGCTCTTGCTATATGTCTTAACGTATGTGATTGTAGCAGTAACCTGGAGATATACAAGACAAAAGTCATGTCTCTTGGTTTTATCTCCTTTAGGGTGATAAACTGTTGGGCTTCTACACAAAGGTACACCAAAAATAACCACTTTTCACCTGAGTGTCACATATACAGATAAAAGGTAAAATCATTATATTTACTTTATTGTGTTTAATAAATGTTTGTATTGTTGTGCAGATCAGTTGGTTTTATAGTTATAACTTTGTGCATGTTATTGTTTACCACATTATTTTCAAACTAAGTTTTATAGTATTTGATTGTTTAGGTGTGAGGATGCATGTGGATGGTTTTATATCAATAGTTTGTGCCCTGGATTTTGGGAGCCAGCCAGACTGATAGTATCTTGTTTATGTTTCTTAGCCTATGTGTTAAGTGTCCTCCTCCTTAGCAAGTTCCAAATAGCCAGGGTTCAGTGGCTGCCCATTAGTTTTACACTACAAGTTTAATATTAAACTATTTTAGGTAATCTAATCAAAGACCATGATAATCCTTGATAAAATTTCTCTTACATTAGCAATGTTTAAATCACAATATTGGTTTAACCATAACTAAGAATTCATGAACATGGTAATGTTTATATGATTTCAGATTTAATGAGAGCAGGACTGATTAATTTTATTCTTAATTTGTACTGTTTATCTCACCTAAAATCTATTTTAGATATTTCAAACTCACTGTCATCTTTATATGAAGTCACAAGTCAAATCCGAACACCTCTTACTGATTCCAGTTTCACTTGATTTCAAAATGAAGCTCAGCCATTTTATCTGCAAAGTTTCCCATAATTCAAACATATTGATGCCTGGAATTCCAAACCCAATGTTCTTTTAGATGAAAAGCAACTGACAATCAGATTAGGACAGATCAACTTCCAGTTTTAGAATTTTTCAATGAATTGAGTATTTGCAAATGCACTACATGATGTACAAATACTCAATACATATGTCAAAAGAATGGCTGGCAGACATAGATCAAGATGTGTTTTTGAAATGGCTGTTCTAACAGGGAAGATGATAACACAGAACTTATGATGGAAGACTATGATTCTCATGAAGATGGTATCAATTTTTCATTCTACTGAAAATTCATTTACATTTTCGTATTTTGATGGTTCACTTATTACAGTATTGGACAAAAAAAAAAAAAGAAAAGAAAAAAAAGCAAACAATGAAAAAACAGCCATTTTTTATATTATTGCTACAAATTTTAATGAAACTTTCCTGGCTTAGACATACATAGGAAAGGATTATTTTCCTTGATATTATTGGCTCCCCTTACAAAACCTTAATGAAATTGTTACATGATATATATGTGATGTACATATAACCAAATTTTCTGATTTTTCTGAAATTTTGGTTATTTCCTATAACTCCAACACAAACAAAGGGGAACCACTCTTGACTGATAAATTATTTTCCCATTAAACTAACCCTAAACCCTAATCCTAAACCCATCTTTTTTCCTAGTAGATTAATAAATAAAAAAAATAATTTATCAGTCAAGAGTAGTTCCCCATTGTTTATGTTGGAGTTATAGGAAATAACCATTTTGGTTATTTTTTTTTTAATCAATTCAGAATGTAGGGTAGGTTGGTACCTTTGGTCATTTGAAGAAAAAAATTTCTGGTCCCTAATTTCTAGAATGATTGAATACTGAAAAATATTTAAAAAAATGAAAGTTCAATATCCAAAGAAAGTAATTTGAAAACTTAAAAGTGATTTTTTTAAACTAGAAAAATAATTAATGTAGCATGTTATTTTTACATAGTTTTAAAAACAATATTTTACTTTGAATTGATGCAAAAAAAAGTATTTTCTTTGATTCAATTGGCCTTTTTTTGTTCACTTAACAATTTAATATTGAATGTTTAAAATTCACTATTAAATTTCTTTAAGCATCAATATTTTCATCAGAGATAAAGCTCTATTCAATCTAGCCCAAAATTTAAGTTTAAAAATGTGCAATTTTGCATGATATATCTTCCAAGATTATTATATATGTCTCGGCTTGTAAGTACGAATCTGCCCGTATGAGTTATGCCCCTTAGACCCGTTCCAGTATTTTCGCTATTACACCGGTCATTTCCGGTGTTGTGAGTCAGCTGGAATTTTCAAGTCTCTTTTCCACTTCTGCTCGACCGCAACAGACGTGTTCATCAATCTCTAAGCCATCTCCATCTCCGAAGATTCTTTCTAGACAACACGCTTTTTACCTATTCCTTCAGAATAAAGACTTTTTACCTACACCATGGTTATTTGTGTTTTATTGTTGGAGAGATTTAACTACAGGTAACTATACTGTCTCAATGCACCTGGTAATAGGACAAGACGTCATAATAGGAGGCGTGATAATATATTTAAAAAATTATTACTAACGATAGTCCTTTTTCTTTACAGAAGGCTAAAGGGACATAAATTATTCACTTTTTTTTTTTTAAACATCTGGATTTTCAGTCTGGGGCTTGAATCAATTGTTCAGTATGCATATCCTTGTGTTGTTATTTTTTCTTACATTTATTGGCTATGCTGTGTAACATTTTTGTAGGAAATTTTCACCCATCTAGTCTTCCAGAATTTTTCAAAATCGTAAATTAATATTTATTGATATGTTTTTAAAAAGGGGGATAACTCGACCTTGAGTTACCTTACTTATTGCCCATCCCTATGTGACAGGAAATCTGGAACTTAGTTTCCTATCATTAAAGAAATGGTACTACCTGGTAGTATAGTTCATTCTGACGCACAGAAAGTGAAACAATTAATGTAATAGACATGACCCTGCCATAGGACAGTTAATCATTAAAAAATTGTGAACCCTGTGTTACATGCACATATGAACACTAGAAAACATGTGGAGGATCTGCAAAAATAAATTTAAAAACCTGTATGGTGTGTCATCATCAATATTGCCATCCTATTTGGATGAATTCATGTGGTGACAACAATACGGTTGCACAGAGACTGATGCTTTTAGTAATATTTTTGCTACACATTTCATAATCGTAAAATGTAAATTAAAAAAATAATTTTCTGTATAATTGCAAGAATTGTGATATTAAAAATAATAATGTGATAACATTTTGGAACAATTGAAGAATTTCCCTTCGACTGATTAGCTAACTGTAGATCTTTGAATGTTATTTTTTTAAAATTAGTTATTTTTAAAGAAAAAAAAAAGATTAATTTTTTAACATAAACATAAAGCACCCATAAACATCTAAATAATTTTATTTAAAAATGTTACCTCTTTAATATAATTTTAAGGTAAATATGGTCAAGGGGAAATAACTCCATAACTCTGAGTTACTCCCCTTTGAAAGGAAGCGGCAAAGACATCATGTTGTTAATGTTCGAGACGAAAGACAATATTACAAGGGAACAGTGGTCTTAGAACCAAAATCATTCCAGACAAAAACATGGACGAAGAGTTAGGACAAACCACTAGGCGAACATTTAGCCTGCAATTCCAATTTAACAGGATAGTGGCCAATTGGCCGAAATCACAGGTTTTACCTTAAAATTTAAAACGATTTAAAAATAATTAAATCGATTCTTTTAGGCATGCGCAGAAATAATTACATTTTTTTAAAAAATTTTAATTTTCAAACTATTGCCAAAAATCAGGGAATTTTAATTAAATTTTCACCACTTTATTTGTTAATGTCTTAATTTTTCATTAAAAACATCAATTCAGAATGTGTGTGTGTGTGTGTGGGGGGGGGGGTTGATTTGAAAAAATAATTTTTCTGATTCCTAATTTTTACATTTCTAGAAAGATCAAATTCTGAAGAACATTAAAAAAAAAAAAAAAAAAATGAATACTCAAAAAAAGTTATTTGAAAATTTAAAAGTTATTTTCTTAAAACTAAAAAAATAATTTATTCAGCATATTTTTTGTTTTAGAACTAACTACTTTTAAAAAACAATATTTTTCTTTGGATTGATGAAAAAAGGATTTTTTCTGATTCAATTGGCCTATTTTAATTCATTTAAAAATGTAATAGTGAATTTCAAACATCTGGAAACATCCATGTTGAACTTGATATTGAAACCCAAGAACAAGCTTTAAGTTATCTATCTAAAAGTCTGTTTATGTGTAATTTTGCGCAAAATATTTTTCGATATATTTATAAATTTAAAAAAATTGCTAACACTCCTATTTTTGTGTACGAATCACAAAACATATTAAAAAGTTATCTCCCCTGATGACCCTTTCGATAAAATACAATATATAAATTTTAATTAAAGGCTACCATAGATGTTCACCTAAATCCACATAAAAAATTTAGTCCATTTTTAAGCATTTATCTATAAAAACATCAAAACATTGCTTCAATCGCTAGATAAAAGCATAAAATTAATCCCAATTAAAAGAAATAATGCATATTTTCCCATTCAAACAGATTTTAAAAGTTAAATTTTTTTTGTAAATTTAAAACGGCATATTTTCTAATGGTAATTATTACTTCCCCTATTTTGAGTGTAATAATTAATGGAAAAATCTCAGTTCAAAAGTTAGACCCTCACTGATAATCTAAATGGTAATTATGTTTCATAAACAATAGTTTTAAAAAATCTAAAAAAAAAAATTTTTACATTTTGTTTTGACATTTAATTTTCAGATTTTCTGTACTTATTTTCTACTAAAATCACTTCTTTAAAAAAATTTTCTACCAAAATCACTTCTTTAAATTTTTTTTCTGTTTACACCTATTTTCTATTTATTTGTCTTTATATTTATACTTTTTATTCCAATTGTATATAACCCCACCGATATTTTGCACCTCCAAAGTAAGGGAGTGGGAGGTTAAAGTTAAGTGACCTGAAAAAAATATTAGAAAGTATTTAAAAAAAAAAATCAACAATGAAAATTTCATTAAAATCAGATAATTCCCTGAATTTTGGTAATTTTTTTTTTCAATCAGAGAAAGTGATTTGACTTTGTAAAATACGTCTATGACATCAAAATAGTCGGTGCCTATAAACCATCATCAGGTATAATTTTCTCCTTTTTGTTATTATTAAGTAAAGATTTTATCTATTTACAAAAAAAAACAAAACAAAAAACGCGTGTGTATATGTTGTAGGAAAATCAAAGATGGTCAAGGGGAAATAACTCAAGGATACTGAGTTATTCCCCTTGACAGGAAGTGGTAAAGAGGAACAATAAACAGACGATATTAACTAGGGACGCCACGTTGTTAATTCCCTGGAGAATATAGACAACATTACAAGTTATTATTTACGTAGTTTTAATTATATTATAAATACGTGTAAAATACTTTTCTTGTTTAATACTATGTTTTGAATATCGAATTTTCTATTATCAATTTTATTGTTTGTAATGTTTATTCATTTGGATATTTAAAAATTCAATTGAAAAATAAATTGCACAGATTTAAATTTATGTTGTCTCACTTATTTGTATTTTATCCAAGGGATGCATGTGTATTATTCTAGATCGGGATACTAGTCCAATAAAAATGAGAATATTAGTTGGGAAATGTTTTAATCCCTTAAAGGATAGTCACAGTACAGTGGGTTTCAAAACACGTTTACGTCAACATGGCGTTCCCTAACATTCGAAGGGGAATAACTCTTAACTGTCTGCAACAAGAGGTCAGATCCACTATATACCACGGTATAATGGCGATTTATTGAAGAATTTCTCAATATTTTTAATTAATGATTATCAAGACACTTAATTATCTTGTCTCTTGACAGATAATCCTATTTATATTTGAAGATATTTATTATTATACAGTTATTATTTGAAATTATTATGCAAATCAATCTTTTTCAAGTTAGAATATACAGATTATTTTAAAATGCTGACCCCCACAAATAGATAACTTCTCACATTATGCACTCAATCCATAGAGGGCGCTCATGATTATCATTTTGTCTACTGTGCAGCAAACTAGATTCAGTTAGGCACTGTCTGTGACGAAAGTAGCAACTCCTCGAATTCACTCCTTCAGAAATTTGAAAATGGCATGCAAAAATGCTTGGTATTCATACCGGAAACCCCAATATAAATGTACCCATAGCTGTTTTAACTGTAAAAGTCATAAGTTCGTTTTATGGGGTAGATGAAAAATCATAAAAGAAAACAAGTAATTTTGTTTTTAATTAAAACTTGGGTAATTTATGAGGAAGTGCGTCCTGGTCTCCTGCCTCAAGAGTTGCTGCCCGGTGACTATTAAAATAACAACCCAGCTCAGTCTATTCAAAACTATCCTTATCTATCTATCTATCTATCTCAATTTGTTCATATTTATCTATATTACTTTAAATACTAAGATTTTTTTTTATTCATGTTTATTTAATGTCTTATTTTTAGTTTAAATAAACAAGAATTACGACAAAAAAAGAAGCGACCACCTCCCCAAATACATTTACTTGTGGAAAATACATTTTTTGTCGGATGACACTGAAACACCTATTTCTAGCCACTGAAATATAAAAAAATTTAATGTGATTTAAACAAATTTTAATAGTTGAAACTGATTGAATGTATTGTTGGATTTTAGCATCTTTTAGGGTTTGGACAAATTTCAGAAGAAGCCTCATTCTTTATTCTTTTTAAGGTACCATAATTTTCCAGATTTTTTAGCTCAAAAAGTTAGATGCAAGAGACCTATATAATTATCTTCTTTTTCCGAACACATGCCTAACCATATTTGGGACTGGATGATCAATAGTAGGTATTACTCTAACCCATTCAACAAAGGTAGGATGTGGTGACACAAGATCGCAAGTATTGGGCATCCAATGAGGATCGAATTCGCAATTCTGTAGTAATGAATCTACAAGACTAGTTTTCTAACCATTACACTACAATGGTGTGTGTGTGTGTGGGGGGGGCATGTAAGTTATATATCTAATTGAAACTAATGCATTTTACACCATTACAGAGACATGTTCACTGGAATGCATGTTTATTTATAATTTTCTTTTTCCTAATGTGAGCTTATTTTTGCCACAAGCTAATTTGTATTTTTGTGTGAAGTCAATCAAGCCAAGAGAGCTGTCTTAAAAGTAATCAACAACAAACATGTAAAGAAAATCCGCACACACATCAGATTCTGACGTCCAAGAACCTTCCAGCAACCATGCAATCTTAAATACTCTAGGAAAAGCACCAGATGACGTAATGACATTTGATCAATTCCAAATTGTGAAGTACCTCTTCACAACTGAGTCTGCAATTAAAAAAATTGAAGACAACACTTTGGTTTTCATTGTTGATAAAAAAGACAACAAACATCAGATTAACAAGGCAGTAAAAAAGATTGTATGATATTGATGCAGAATTAAAGTCAACATTCATCAGACATGATGGTGAAAAGAAAGCTTATGTAAAATTAGTGTCTATCAATGATGCATTAGATATTGTCAACAGAACTGAAATCATTTAAGGAGTTTCCCCTGTATAGATGAAAAGAAATTAACCTTTTAGACTTTTAATGTATGGTACAATTTGGCAGCTCTTGATGCTTTTGCAGAGGCTGTAAAGGTGATGAACCACACTAGAATGTGATAGACTGTGCTCGCCTGATATTCTCCAAATGATACTCACTGTATTTGCCTCTATGGCTTGGAGCACAGCTTCTGAATCCACAGTTTTAGGCCTACTTGATTTTGTCTGATCACTGAGGTTCTTGCAACCTGAATGAAATTTTTTCAACAATCTGATTACTGTACTGTGCCATCACTTTTAGCACAGCAGTTTTTGGTTGCTTCCATAGCATTATGGCCCAGTTCGAACTTGTAAACCATAAGTTTCAAAGTAAGATTACATTACATGTTCATCTGTGCGGCTTTCAAATCACACATGGCATAAAGCAGTGTACAATGTGTCATATGCATATGAACAGTTCTACGTCTTGAACTGCTTCAGTCACATGATATACATGCTGCAAAATAGCACTACCAAAATATTGCAAAACCTTTGACTCACCCTAGTATTTTACAATATTTCATTTTTCTAGAATTTTTTGCATAGATCTCATTGTTTCTCTTATAGGATGAATATTTTTATTTAGTTTTTTTAATTACAAATTTAAAGAAAAGATAAAGCAGACACAAAAATAACACTAATATTGAAACTTTAAACCTAATGTAGACAATATATTTCGGCAAAATAAATTTATCTCTTATTTTGGTAAATTACTTTTTGTTTTGTCTTTTTATTTTTTATTTTCTTCTATATTGGATATAAATTTGTATTGTAAGTAGTAGGATTTAAGGCAATTCCATGATATTTTTTGTAAATTAGAAATAAATGTTTCATGTTTAGATTATTCAGAAAAATGACACCATGATTTTTTTAATTAAAAAGTAGCTCATCTGTTATTTAACTTTTATAATCTGGATGAAGAAAAATTTTTAGATTCTGAGAATTTCAGGAATGTAAATGAGCCAGGTTTTGACCTGTTTATCAATACTTTTCTCATTCCCCAATGATACTTGGATCAAAAGCTTATTTGCTTCTGGTTACCCTTACTACACTTTTAACCTGGGCTATTATTCTTTCTTAATAATATTCCTCTTTGCTGGGCTATTATTCTTTTCTTAATAATATTCCTCTTTGCTGGACTATTATTCTTTTCTTAATAATATTCCTCTTTGCCATATTCCTCTTTGCTGGCTATTATTCTTTCTTAATAATATACCTCTTTGCTGGACTATTATTCTTTTCTTAATAATATTCCTCTTTGCTGGGCTATTATTCTTTTCTTAATAATATACCACTTTGCTGGACTATTATTCTTTCTTAATAATATCCTCTTTGCTGGACTATTATTCTTTTCTTAATAATATTCCTCTTTGCTGGGCTATTATTCTTTTCTTAATAATATACCACTTTGCTGGACTATTATTCTTTCTTAATATTCCTCTTTACTGGACTATTATTCTTTTCTTAATAATATTCCTCTTTGCTGGACTATTATTCTTTTCTTAATAATATTCCTCTTTACTGGACTATTATTTTAACTTTCACACTTTTCAAGACTTTAACTTATGATTTATTTTTACAAATACCTTCATTTTTTTCTTATTTTCAACTTAAAAGGATTCCAATGTTTTCATTTATTCTCTATGTTTCGACTTGCATGAATTACCTAATATTAAAAGAAAATAATATATATAATCGAGTGTAGAAAATCTAGAAAGGAACAAATCACTATATCCCGATTGTGCAGTGGTCACACAAGACTTACACACTCAAACAAGAGAAACAAGCACAATGTTATAGGTATACCCAAAAATTCGGCTGCTTTTCATTTTAAAAACAAATTAAATCAATTATCTAAGGTTAAATTTTTGTCTAAGTCAAAAAGTAGTAACATGATAAATATACAAAATAAATTTAACATTTTCTCGATTGAAAAAAATCAGGGAATTATTTGATTTTAATGAAATTTTCAGTATTGATTTATCAATGAATGAATTTTATAATGCATCAGTTATTTTATTTCAAAACTTGCTGATTTTTTTCTTCAGGTCACTTAACTTTGATCTCCCACCTTGTTTTTGAGGTACAAAATATCAAACGGGGCATCAAAATTGTATTGGAAAAACACGGATTTTTCGACATTTGTGTTTGTATACCTATTGTTATAATAAATTAAATTAGGGAGGCCCAAAATTGACGTAAAATGCGTTTTTGACAAAATGAATTTAGCCCCCACTACAGAAAATAATCTACCGAAAATCAGGGAATTATCGGATTTTAATGAAATTTTCAGTGTTTATTTATCAAAGAATGAACTTTATAATGCATTATTTATTTTATTTCAAAACTTTCTCATTTTTTTCAGGTCACTTAATTTTGACCAAAAAATGTTATGCCCCCAACATAAGGCCCCCCCCCCTATGTTGGGGGCATAACATTTTTTCGAGTTGGTCTTATATTGTACTAATTACAGTATAAATAAAGAGATAAAAGACCGAAATTATGAATAGAAAAAAAAAATTTACGGTGGCTTTTCTATGAGAAAATAAGTACCGAAAATCGGAAAATAAAATGTAAAAGAAAAAAAAAATTTTTTTTGAGATTTCTTTTTTACTCATTTCGATAATTATTTAATTGGCTATCTAATATATAAAACAGAGATTTTGGTATGTACGTGTCGACGTATAACAAAAAAACGGGAGGTCACTCAGATTCAAAATCTTGCATACACATTGATATTGTTCTAACTAAGAAAAATTCCAAATTTGGTTATTGATTTTTATTGATTAAGGGATTTAATCGATTAATTAATCCAAAATCACCCAATTTGCGGAACTGTCCGTATATCAGCCCCTCCTGATAATAACATATTGTCTCTGCCTGCTTATTGTTAAAGCGATAACAGCAGCGAAGTTTTGATTTTAATGAATTAATTTTGCAGTCTAAGCCATTCAGCTCCAAATTTATGGCCTATTTATGGTACAGTCTTTAATAATTTTTATATCGTTAGAAAGATAAGAAAATACTCTTTCAAAATATGTAATTTGTGTGAGTTTTTATTAATTGAATCATTTTTTACAGCGAGTTAAAAAATTAAAAAATGGCTTCGGATAGCCACGCTGCCTATGATTATTGCGATACAAGCAGTGCAGTCTATAACAGTCAGATCGGAATCTCTTACCTATTTAGGATTTTAATCTTTAAAATATTTATATTTAGTAATAAGATGAAATAGTCTTTCTGAATATGTAATTTGTATGTGTTTTTATAGATTTATTTTTTTTTTACAGCGAGTTAAAAAAAAAAAAATACTACGTATAGGCGATAATACGAATACGGCAGTTCGGAATCTCTTAGTCTTTCTGAATATGTAATTTGTATGTGTTTTTATAGATTAAATTATTTTTTACAGCGAGTTTGTCCATATTCTTAAATTGTACAGTACACTCATTTTAATTTTAATTTTTGTAATGCATAAAAATTGTAGAAAATCAAAATGCACGCTTTACGGTTACATTATTAAAAAAATATTTTAATCCGTAAATAACAGTATCATGAAAATCAGTTTACGTCGTAAGTACGGTTACATATTTGTATAAATTAAACTAAGATTTTCATTCGAATAAAATGACTTTTAATTCTTTAATTTATTTATTTAATTTTTATTGTTAGAGTTTTAAAGGGTTAAAAATAACAATAAGATTGACGAATTTCCTTAGAAACTGTTTTTCTTTTGGTTCATTAACTAATTATTTTCTCAAACCACGATAAAAAAAAACCAAAGGTTACTAATATGGACAAAATCTGGTGTTTTATCTTTAGTCGAAGGCCCGACTGGAGATAAGTAGTCAATTATTTGTAAGACGAAATTTATTTCAAGTTTATCTGACAATATCCAGTTATTGGAACATTTAAAAAAAAAATTATATGTAAGTACGAAAAATTGTAAGCGCTTTGTTTATCAAAATGACATGATTCGTTAGTAAATTACCCGAAAAGTTGATAAAACAAAACAACTAACAACCAACATTTAAATTATTATTCAAAATACAATTTAAAATATTCCTCAGAATTTGCCTTACAAATTAAATTTTAAGTTTTATGATTTTACTCTTTATTGTGAAGTCAATAAACATCGCTGAGTTTATAGTGCAACTTTTCAGTTCTGAAAAATTGGCATGTTTAAATAGAGATTTCATAGGTGACATTTGAACTTTTATGAAAATTGATGTTTTGTAATTAATATAAATTTTGTAATAAAACTTAATTTTAACTAGGGGGGTAGGGGTTAGGGTTAGGGGGGGTAGTTTAATGGGAAAATAAATAAATAATTTGGGTTCCGTTCAAGCGGTTCCGATATGGGGGATCAATTTACTATAAACTTATACGAGGAAATGAGCACCCGTGAATACTCAAATAATAAAGAACTTTTAAGAATTTTTTTTTTCAATCTGATAGATTGGTGTGTAATCGATAATAATCAACTGAAGGGGAAAAAATAGATGGGGGGGGGGGAGTCCAGATAATCAGGTCCACCAAAACGTTTTTAAACAATGTTTTTAAAATACTAGGTACCACCAATTTTACCCTGTGAAATTTACCCCCCGCCCTATATTTAACACTATGAAACTTGCAGAAAAATTAATATTTTCTTGAAAAAATTTTTTCCATTTGAAAAAAAAACATTAAATAAACTCCTGATGATTCTTTAACTTTTTTTCAGCTTACGGAAATAATGAAAATTATGATTGAAAAACAATGTTTTCATTTTTGCACTGTTAAATCAACTGAAAATTAACGTAGCTAAAAACAAGTTACGATAAGAGTTTTTTAAAATTCTATGAAAAATCAATTAATTATAAATAATAACAAAATATTTCCGTTTTATTCAAGATGGCCTAAACTGATCAATTGTTGGTCCCTATAATACTATCTTAGGTTTTAGCAAAAATAGATATTGCAATACGAAGAATTTAAATTTTCGATTCTCAGCTTCTTTTTAAACTCAACATGCAATTAAGAACTAAATGTGAATTGTTGTCATGTACAAAAATTTAAAACAATAACAAACAAATATACAAACGAATACTTTCAATTTGTTGTATAATAATATGAAATAATTTTAAACTATAAAACAGAAAATACAAATCCTGAAATATACAAATTCTCAATGATTTTAGTTTCAAGAATTATTTTCCTCTTACCCCCTCTCTAACTACTGTCTTCCACTTTCTCTCTCACTCCCTGGTGATCCAAATTTCATTTTAGTCCGGTCATGGACCGGGTACTTTAGCTAGTTATCTTATAAAAGAAAAAAATTATACATCGATATTTTTTCTGCTTAAAAGAGGGGGTGGTGGCTACATTTTCAATAGAGTTTTTCTTCAAAACGTATACTTTGATTGACTAAAATAAGGTTTGCATTAAATAGATATTTATTTTTAGAATCTAAAAATATAACATTTTAAACTTAACATCAGGCTTTTCCTATTTTAAATGAATTTTATATATTAATTTTGCATAGCAAAAATACTTAATTAAAGTTTTGAAATAAAATAACTGATGCATTATAAAATTCATTAATTGATAAATCAATACTGCAAAATTTCATTAAAATCGGACAATTCCCTGATTTTTGGTAAATTTTTTTGCAATTGCGAATGTTACATTAAATTTGTAAAAAAGCCATTTTAAACCAGCGTCTCAGACCGAAAGCGATAGAAATTGACCGAAAAAATCGTTTTAAATGTTAAAAAAAAATTGTATATGTAATGATATTTTTCTTTTTTAATGATGGTCATTATGTTACTACTTATCGTTTTAGACAAAAATTTGACCTTAAATAATCGATTTAATTAATTTTAATTCGTTTTTAAAACAAAAAATCTGTCGCAAACAGACGGATTTTGGGCCATCCTAAATTAGATCCATAACATTTTATGAGATGGCTTAATATTGTTAGGATCATATTTAAACAAAGTTAACAAAATAAAATAAACATTTATCTAGCGATTTTTCGATATGGGGCGATATTAGGCGTTGTAAACCCCATCTTCAAATTTAAAATTGTTGATCCAAGGATATTTCGGGAAATATTTTCGGACAACAATCCAAATCTGTAAATGATTTTTAGAGTTACCTCCCCATAAAAATAAATAAATAATAATAGACTTTTCTTTTCTTCTTCACAACTTGTGTCATTAAATACAGTCCTCGCGTTACTCGAGGACACGGGTTGGTTCTGCCTTAGATATTCTATACTGTTATTAGAGAGATCAAACTAATAATAACCGTTTTTTCCACAATGAAAACGATGGAGTTTGATAAGCGTAAATCTACGATAATTGCTCAACGAATAGACGGTATCGTAATTGAATAATTGATATTTTCCTGTTGATTGTTAGGAAAATCCAACAATAAGAAAGTGAAATAAGCGAAAGAAGAAACGCCCCAAAAAAAAAGAAAAAAGAAAAATAAGGTAGCGGTTATATTTCGGCCGTTGTCGGCGGCCAACGGAAGAAGAGGTTAAATCAAAAAAAGAAAAAAAAGAAAGGCTAAAAACATGGCGTCGTTGCCTTCTTGTGTAGACGACGATGAAGAGGAACGAAGAAGTCGTCTTGTCATGTTGGATGTTGACGTTGTTGTTGGTGATGTAACAACAACTACAAAATCAGCAGCAGCTGCTTCATCGGTGGCGGCTGAGGCGGCGCCGACCTCCTCCTTAGATTTGGCACAATCGTGCACTTTGTGCTTTTGTTGCTCTTCTAACCTGAACCGGCAGGAAAGAAGCAACAAAATGAAAAGACAGCCGCGATGGAGTCGGTATTTCAACGAAAAAGATGACCATAAAGAAGAAATTCAATTATTTAAATCCAACGAAGTTCCTGATTTTCTCAAAATCAATCCATACATTTTATACGGTTATCGATCTCTGCTGCCTTTACATTTATGTTTAAAAAGGTAAGTACTTAAAGAAAATTCTTTTTTCACCTCGTCAAAAAAAAAAAAAAAAAAAAGGGAAAAAGATTTTTTTAAATAATTTAAAATATTTTATTTAATTGTGATATTTTCCTGGTCTTTTGTTTTTTTGTTTGAAATGTGCAAAAGGACAGTCTAGTTCGCTATTCCCGGTTATTGAAACAAAAATGAAACCAATTTTGATGTTTGATAGCCCAAAATATTGATGATGATATCGATCAGTTATCAATCGAAAAAAATTCATTCATTTAATATTTTTCTTTCTCTAAAGCCCAAATATCTTATTCTGTTTTAATGTGAAAATTAAAAAAACTAAAAACAACAAAGGGGGGGTGGTGGTGGTGGCTAAAAAAGAAATAAAAAAAGAAATATCAAAATCTCCCATTGAAATCTGTTTATACTTTTTGTTTTTTTTTTAAAGTAAAAGTAAAAAAAACAAAAATGCACCAAAATATTTTTTCTAAAAAGCTGAATGAAAAAGGTCACGTGGCCATTTTATTTCACGTTTGTTCAAGTTCAAAAGCAGAAAAATTTGCTTTATTTTTGAAAAATGATAATAATTAAAAAAAAGTAAATACTCTTCTTAATAAAAGGGCAATTTTTGGCATAATTTCCTCCTTAGAACTTTCAGTTTAGCTGTGAACACCTTTCGTGGTGCTATGGTTAGTGAGCTGGGTTGGCAGACTATTGGCATTAGTACTAATATAGTGAGTTCGATTCTTACAGGGTGCCTCATCTTTTTGTTTTTGTACTAATGTACTAAGCTTAGCAGATTACAGGTTGCAGTTGTCTCTTGTTATTAAAAAAATGTTTAAAAATATGATAGAAAGATGAAGAAAAGCATTTTTTAAATTTTCTTTTTAATGAAACAAACCCAATTTTTGCTGTATTTTTTCTTTGTGTGTGTTTTCAATAAACCTTTTAAAGTTTCATGATGCAGCAGGTATCTAGTCTCTATAGAAAGGTTTTTCACACTTTCTTCCATTGGGACAGTTATTTGTATATTTGTAACAATCTATGTTTTTCTTTTGGGTTGGATACACAAGTCATATTTTCGCGTGTTGGGATTTCCCAATTTTTTTTCGATCTTGTTAAATTCATAATTTGACTTTTTTTTCCTTTCAAATTTCTCTTTTTATATTTTTTCTGCTTTTTGTGAAAGTAAATGCTTTCTTTAAGGCTTTTAAAAATAGGTGAAAAATTGCCAAAAACAATTTTTATTCTTATATTTCATTGGTTGAAATTTCAGTTCCATTGATTTAAAACTCAATTCTGTTTATTTCCTCAATTGGCTAAAAAAAGCTTTTTATTCATTCATTCTATGACTTTTTTTTATTATTGTTATTTTTATCTCAATCTTTCAGCCAGTATTCTTCTTTAGACTTCAGTTGTAGCTGATAAATTCTTTGACTAGAATAGTCCAAAAATACTGTTAAATAATGCAATGTTTCATATTCTGAATTGACATTTTGTTGTACTATTGAATAAGTTGAATTTTAAGAATTAAAATGTATGTACTGCCATTTTATAGCTATTTTTATGCCCTTACCTTCCTTTGAAATAAAAGTTAAGGGATAATACCACAACATTTATTTTAAGAATTTCTTGCTAAACATGAAAATAAATAATTTGAAAACAAAACTTTACTAATTTATAATGCAAACTAAGAATTGATTGTTTTACATTTAAAGCTTGAAAGTTCTGTTGAATTTTGTTTTTGTTTTGTGAATTATTTTCTTAAATAATTGATCATCAATTTAAAAAGAATTTAAACTAAAGATGTTTTAATTTTACAAACGCATAATTAAATACAAACCAACATAGTTCTTATTGATCTGGAAACCTACCAACTAACAAACTGAATCCCATTTTTTTTTATTACCATTGATATTAGTTTGGTATTGTTGTACTTGGCAGAGGTATAAATTCAATACAACCTGTGTCCTGTTTTATTACCAGTTATCTTGATAATATTGCCTTATCACTAGAATGGTAGGAAGCTAGTGAATACAAGTGTAATTCAATTTTTTAATAATTATCCAGTCAAAGAAACTAATATCAAAAGGGCTGCTATATTCCTTATTACTTATGACATGCCAATAATGAAATGGAGGAAATTTGAGGATATTACCTTAAGTGATTATGTTTGCCATATAGTTTGTAATTTGCAAGCTATGGACTGATTTCCTCTCTTCCTGCAGTTAGAATAATAATAAAAAGCTCATGTGCTGACCCCCTTCCTCCTTACACACACCTTCATCTTGACTTCCATGAGGGTCAAGATAAAAATGATGTTAACTAACATTATAATATCAAAGTATATTAAAACTACTTAAAAAAAATGCTTTTCTTGGGTTTCAACCAAAATGGTAGAATGCCCTTTGAATAGTTTCCCAATTCATTTTATATGAATTTTTATTTATCTTTGAGATTTAAAAAAAAAAATTTTTTTCCGACCTTTTGATGTTGTTCTCTAAACTATTATCTATAGAAATCATCTAAAGCCTTAAATAAGACATTTTGTATTTGGTACCATTTTTCCTATTCTATATTAAGTTTCAAGTCTCTAATATCTATTTTATTTGAATGTCTCATAGATGGTCAGTGCATTTGAGTTAGATAAGTTTAAATACAACAAAATGTATATATAAAACTCTTTCGGGTTCATTTTATGTATTCTTTGTTTTTATGGTGCTATATCCTCATTAAATGACAAACCTCTGAAATTAGTGGCCCAATTCATATATGTTGGTAGCAATATTTCATCTACTGAAATCAATGTCAACATAAGCATAAGTCTTCTAGACTTGAAGGTGTAATGGTGCATTTCTTCAGAGTGATCTTCATATGATCTTTGAACCACTTTTGGGGGCCTCCTGCTTTTGGCTTCCAATAGACGAGGTTGTCAAAACATGTACCGCACAGGAACTAAGTGGCTCACTATCAAATTCAATAGGGCTGCAGAACAACAACAATGTCTTCGTTGTCATGCACCACAGAATGCAGAAGGAAATTTCCTTTGCAATGTGTGTGTGTGACTTCATCTGCAAGTCCAGAATTGGACTGGTTAGCCATTAAAATATCCATAACTATTCAACGACAAGGAGTGATGTCATCGTTGTCTGCAACAGACTGCTAAAAGGAAAGGAAATGCATAGGTAAAGTGAGGACTACTATTGACAGGTTATCTACCATATAAAAATCTGATCTCTCTGATAAAGTAAAAGTAAAGTTGGCGGAGGGGCCTATTGTCAATATAAGCTGGACAGTGAGAGAATCTATCCCCTTTTCACTAGTGCTAGACCAGGGGGATTGTTTTTGCTGAGATAGAATGCCACACCTACCGTCAGCCCCCCATTTTACTGCACAGATAAGATTACCCAATCTGTGTTACTCATACGCTGAGTTGGTGGGGACTGGTATCTAACAAGGAACCTTCCGATTCCTAGGTGGGTGCTCTACTGACTGAGCTAAGCCGTTCCCTTGATAAAATAAAACAGGAATTCTTCCAAGTTATAGCCGTGTCAGTACTACTGCATGGTTGCACCACTTAGACTCTATGAAACATTAGAGAAAAAAGCTACACAAGGATTCTGCATCTTGGATGCTGGATACCACAAAACAGTAGCTGTATGGTCATTTACCTCCCATCTCCCAGATCATCCAAGTAAGATGAACAAGACATGCTGGGCACTGCTGGAGAAGTAAGAATGAACTCATAAATGATGTTCTCCTATGGACTCCTATACATGGACACATCAGTGTTGGCTGATCAGCAAAAACTTACATTCATGAGCTCTGTGCAGACACTGAGTGCTGTCTAGCAGATTTACAAAGAATGATGTCTGATTAGGGATCCATGGCAAGAGAGAGTCAAGGTAGCCAGTGCTCTCAGAACATCATGATGAAAATATCTAGTACCTGGATTAAAATTATTTTCAAAATTCCCACATAAACAACTGCTCATTAACTTTATTGATATAACCTTGTTATATCAATAAAGTAACCTTGCCAATCAAATATACAGGGTGCAATGGGTAAACTGTTGACAGTTTAAATTTTTTATTTGCGTATGTTTAGTTTGTTTCAGATTTTGTACAGGTTTTGTACTGCCTGGCATTAAAGTTTGAAGATTTAAGAGTATTTGGGTGTTAATCTGAGGACAGTGCTGAGAATTCAAAAAATGAGTTGGATAAGTCCAATGGTGATTATGAAGGTACGGTAGTTTAGAAGATTGTCATAAGAAAAGAACTGAATTGAGATCCAGGCCATAATTAATAACAATTCCAACAACTCAAACAGGTCAATAGTTAGGGACATGTGAGTGTATGAGTTTTCTTATCAGGGAAGTAGTGCATGAAGACATTTGCTATTTCTCAGACAAGATGGGAAAGGGATTATTTTTATCACAAGCCATGAAGGGACAAGAGGAAAGACCATGCTACAAAGCTTTTCAACAAACTCAAACATCCAAATGAACATACTTTGTTTTTTTCTCAGATGAGAAAGATTTATGCCAAGATCAGATGGTGAACTCAGGACAACCATTGGTTTGTTCCCCCAAGATGTACTGATAGTGATGAAAAGCAAACACCTTGTCCACATCATGATATTTTGGGTGATCACTAGTGATAGTGATTTTATGCTTCCATTATTTTCTCACATGGCCTCATACTCAACATGGAAGCCTACATTGTGCCTGGAGGAGGTAGTGCTGCCCTGGATTGAGAGTCTGGCAACAGGACTCTGCACCATACCACATAAGCAGGAGAACCCAGTGTTGGTGTGAGAAAATTTCTGTGACCACATTGCCCCTAACATCTAGCTGCCTAACTCCCCAGATTACAATCCCTTTGATTATTATATACATGGCAAGGTTGAGCAAAAGGCCAACAAAACTCTGTTCAACACCAAAGATGAATTAAAGGCAAGGATAATGGCAGCATTTATCAATTTAAACAAGGAGACTGTTGGAAATGCTTAAAGTAGATTCCATTATTGTTTGGAGGCTGTTGTTTAGGACAATGGCGATTTCTTTGAATAAATTCATTTATATTTCAAAATATTTTCATGCAATTTTGGTAAATATATTTGATAAAGTGAAATTTCAGTATTATTTTCATTTTTGTATAATTTAGACAATTTACCCATTTATACATTTTATATTTCACAGAAAGATCAATTTCATTTTTTTCAGTGAAAATATTTGAGTTATTGAAATATTTTCTAAACTTAAGTGTTCATGAAAAAAGAGACAACTAAAAAAAAACATTTTATTTTGATAGAACAGATTCATTTTTATAGGGGAAGAAGAAAATCAATAGAAACTCTCAATAGAAAAATGCAATGAATAAATAAAAAGCATTACATGCACAAAAACCTGTTTCTATTAGTTTATCTTTCTATTTTTATAGTAGAAACTCAAGATAAATGTGTTTACTATTTCTATTTTGGTAGATTTCCAATTTCCTCACTGGACAATCTCAACTGATTTTCCTCTCAACTTGAATTTTAATCTCGTTCAAAAGTTATGAGAATTTAAAGCCCCGAAATTGGGGGTAAAAAGTGGACATGATTTTGATAAAAGAATATGTCAACTCATGGACCAATTCAGAATAAGAAATTCAGTAATTTCTTCACCATTTCTTTATTTTTGAAGCAATTTTGATAAAATTTTGTAAAATTTCAAGAATATTAATAAAGATTAACCACTTTGATTTTACAAAAAAATAACACAGAAAATTTGACTGCGGAACAAAATTTGTATCACACATTTTCGGCCGATTAAACACACAATACCGTTTTAACTCACTGTAAAAAATAATTTAATAGATAAAAACACATAAAAAATACATATTTAGAAAGATTATTTCATTTTCTTTCCAATCATATAAATTATTTTAAAAATTGGTCCCGAAATATGCTAGTAATTACCTTTTTAAGCTGATAAGGCCAGAATTATGAGTGATTGTTTACATTTGAAAATCAAGTAAATTTGACGATTTTCTTTTCAAAATTAAAACTTTGAGCAAAATCCCTGAATGTATACAATCGTTTTTATTTCACACATTATATACAAAAATAATTCTGAGTCTGTCTTCTATTACTGATATAGTGCTTATTTTTTTGCTTCTCTTATATTTTTAAAGTAAATCGCCTTCAAATTTGTTCTATTGTATTTTCGCTTCCACGGGGCCTAAAAACAAAAGAAAAAGCCCTGTTTGTACTTCCAGGTGTCTTCTAATTGAGTGTAAAATTTCAAGAATATTGACAAAGATTAGCCACTATGATTTTGAAAAACAAAGTAGTGTGTAAAAATTAGTCTAAAAAAAAATGTCATATTTTATGTTTTTGTTTTTTCGAAGCAAAATATCATTTTAACTCGCTGTAAAAAATTATTCAATTGATAAAAACATGTAAAAATTATATATTTAGGAAGATTATTTTCTTTTCTTCCCAACTATATAAATATTTTTAAGATTGGTTCAGAATTACTCGAGAAATTGCAAATTTTACTGATTAAGGTCGCAAATTTGAAAATATCCGCATTTATCAGCTAAATGCTTGTAATGCTATTACTAGGGTGAGTCAAAAGTTTTGCAATATTTTGTTAAGTTCTAGTTTATGGTGTGTATATCATATGACTGAAGCAGTTCAAGCTGTGGAAGGTACCCACTGTGGTTGGTAGTATTATAGTAGTTGGGGCAATGACACATTGTACTTTGCTTCACTCCATATGTGATTTAAAAGCTGCAAAGATGAATGTGCAACATTTTCTAATTCGGAACTTATACTGTATGAATTCAAACTGGGCCATATTGCAGAAGCAAACAAAAACAATTGTCATGCAAAAGGGGAAGGTGCAGTTGATCACAGTACAAAAAATTTTGCTTGGATTTCAAGAACCTCAATGATCAGACAAGATCAGGTAGGCCTAAATTTGTGGATTCTAAGAGTGTGCTCCAAGCCATAGAAGCAAATTTGGTGAGTGGCACTCAGAGAGTATCAGGTAAGCTTGGCATCTCATAGTTCAGTGTGGTTCATCACCTTTATGACCCCAGCAAAAGCATCCAGAGCTGCCAAACTGTGCCTCATGTTATCAAAATATTGCAAAACTTCTGACTCTGTATTTTTGAGTTTGTTGGGTCCCTGATAAAGTAGCTAATATTATGAATTGTGTGTTTTGACATGAACATTAGGAATTTTATTTAAATTCAATCAGAAAATCGGTGCTCGTTTAGAAAGTTTTATAGGATCAACAAGGTACAGCAAATTGTTCAGATATGGATTTGATTGCATTAGATAAGGTTAAACCAGATTTATTGCATATGAAAAGAAAGAACTCTTGGCCACAGGAAATGGAAAAAATGAAAGAATAGGATGGAGACAGTTAAGAATAGGATGCAATCAATAGAAGTCAGATTTTTAGATTCTTTGTTTGGAGCAGACATGGGCAACTTTTTTCAAGAAGCAGGCCACATGAGATATGGTTCATCATGAGGCAGGCCTCGCTACTAAAAAACAATTCAAGGTAATTTTAAGTTGGAGGTACCTCAACCATTTTCATTACAGAAAACCATGTGTAAGCACCTGCCTTATAAATAGTGAAAAGTCTATTTTGTCCTCCTTTTCAGTAAAACAATCTTTTCTATAAAAAAATTGAAGTTTAGGTATAATATCATCACTGATATCATTGCAATTAACACACTCTGCTACCAAGATACATTATCGAATAATTAAAAGAAAAAAAAATACTTGAAAAATTAATGTATTTGATATTAATATGATCTGTATATCAAAGAAAAATTAGTTAAGATTATAAAATTTTTACTTAACATTGTTTACTATTTATAACACTGTGAAAATAATATGTACAAATATTATAAATAGTAAACCTAGTTACATAAAATCTTTCTGTCAAGATGGGAATTTAAATATTACCATTATTTGAAGGCAGGTTCTCTAACTTGTAACAGAAGTTTATTTATCATTAATTAAGATAAAATCCAAAATATTTATTTCATCTACACCCTCATCTCCTACTCTTTTTTCCAAAAATCAAAAATTTGTGGTTCAGAAATTTCCTTTTAGTTTTTTTTTTTTTTTGGTCAAACATTGAATAATCCAAAAATTTGGCTACTCCCAAGGATTTTTGTTTATAGGATTGTGTACATACACAGTCAATTCAGCATGTGTGCATCATAATCATCCTCACAATGGATTCCCTTGGCTCTCTCTCACACCATCCATCCCTATTGGCCATCACTATTGGCAAGATCTCTAGTTGGCATCCAGTATTTGCACAGAGCTAATGAATGCAAGTTTTTGTTGGTGAGTCAACTCTGGTTTGTCCATGTCTAGTAGTCCATAGAACATTGTTTATGAGATTATTCCTATTTTGCCAGCAGTATCTGGCATTTCTTGCTCATCTTACTTGGATGGTTAGTGAGGTGAGAAGTAAGTAGCTGTATAGTTGCTGTTTTGTTGGGTGCTGCTTCAAGGATTTGTTTAAAACAGCATGCTGCATCCTTTTGTAGTTCCTATCTAGCCTTTTCTCCAGGTGTTTTGTTAGTCCAAGTGGTGTAATCATACAACAGTACTGATACAGCTACAGCTTGGAAGAATTCCTGTTTTATTTTATCAGAGAGATCAGATTTCCATATGTTCATTAATCTGTGAATAGCAGTCCATATCTTTCCTGATATGTTAACATCGCTTTCAGTAAATGAGATTTTGCTACCAAGGTATATAATTAGTCTACTATTTAACACAGTATATACACACTTAGAAAAGATAAAAAAAAACAAGTGCAGCAAATTATCATTATTATTAATTTTGATGAGTATTTTCTTACATCTTTTCTATTTTAGTTGCTTTTTATTGAAATTCGCTCAGATTATTAGTCTATGACAGCAAAGAAAAGGAACAATAATAAATGATAAGCAACTAAAAATGAAGTTAAAATCAAATTTAATAAATTTAAAAGATGAAGGAAAATAGTTATAGAAGTTAATAATAATAATATTTTTCCATCTCTGTTCAGGACAAAAAACACAAAACAAACTTATCAGCTACTTAGGCTCCTGAAACATTTGTAAAGGATGAATTATTACTCATTGTGTATAAATGTTGTTTTTTTTTCAATCCTATCTTCATAAATAACAACTTTCACAAAGTCATTGGTAAAAATATCCTGATGGTTCAAGGTTTCTGTTCTTTGAATATTATCTTCCTAAATTACTTGCTTCTACTTCCTATCTATCCATGCAATATTTATCTTCTTTTAGAAAGTGAAGATAATGTACATTCTTTGGAAAGTTAGAATATGAAAATGCTTCACTTCTTTATAAATGAAAGGTCAGCCCAGTCAAGGAGAAACCTAGGCCATTGTAATGTCATTTATTTAGGGAAACAGCTTTACTAGGTTGAAACAGTTGGCATTTATTGTTTTCATGTAAATAATTTGCTTGATCAGCATGTATATATTTTGTAACTGAACTTGATCATTTTTGGATGTCCATATGTGTATTTACCCCTCTGTATCAGTAGAATACGACAAAAGTTCAGTTTTTCAGCTCATATAACTTGGTAACAATATCTCATCTACTGAAAACAATGTAAGCATAAACATAGGTAAAGCATGGTCTGCTATATTTGGAGTCATGTTTCTTTTTTTTTTTTTTTTTAAAGGGATAGGACCAGTAGCCAGTATTTTTTTATTTGAGTAAGTGACTTCAGTTTTTGGGTTGCTACCAATTGTACCATTGTATACCCCAACAAATTGTTAAGGATATTTTGTTTCTATTCTTATCAGTTTACCTATACACAAATTAGTGCATATGAACGAGTTGTTAAAAACAAGAAAAGAGAGGCCAATTTATTTTATCAATGCTGAACCATGACACCTTTCTTGACCATTGACCAATAAAAAAAAATGATGGTAATAGTTTCATTTCATGCTGATAAAATGATAATCAATGATTTTTGGAACTATCTTTATCTTTGTCGTAATAAGAAAAAAGACACTATCACCCCTCTCTCTTTTTCCTTCTCTTTCTCTTTCTAAAAAAATCAAAAAAAATCATTGTACTTTTAACAACTTTTAATCTCTGAGGAAACCCAAGATAAAAAAAATCAAATCAAATCAAAAGAGAAATTTAATTTTGATAAATTCTTTTGGAATTAACTTGTTGGAATTTGAGTTGAGTCCAAAAAGTGCCCATCTTTAATGATAATCATCAGCATCTCCTTCTCTTCCCATTTATTGACAGTTGTTAAACCGGTTTTAGCACTTCAAATAATAGATAAATGTACAACATTTATTTTTTTACTGAGTGTAAAATGCAAATCCTGTATTTAAACATATTTAATGCAATACGACTCACTGGTGGAAGGTTCAATATTTTTTGTTAGTGTGAACGAACCCACCAGTGGGTTGCATGCCAAAAAATATAGCATGATCTACCAGTGGATCGTACTGCATTGAATGTGTTAAGGCAAAAGTATATTGAAACTGAACAAATCCTAAAAGCAGCCATCTACACAACCAAGCACAATGTCTGATTGAGACAGATGGCAAGAGAGTGTCAAAGGAATCCGTGCTGTCAGCATGCTTTGATGATGATGATGATGATATAAGATGTACATTTAATATTATATTATAAAAATTCACCAGAATTTTTTTTTTTTACCTAGACTTCTCTAGGCCCTGGCAATGGCAGTTGTGTTACTTCAAATGATATCCACTGACAGCTGTTAGTGATGAAAAGCCATCTTGTAGTGGTCAAAAGTAACACTGCTGTGTAACGTTGTCCCTTTTTTCCGGGCACTAAAACGATATCTGTAACATTGTCGTATATCTGGTCACAGTACCCAAAGCGATATACATAACGGGGCGGTGGTGGTGGCGGCGATATATTCACGGTACTAAAAATGTATTCTTGTTGATAAAAATTACAACGCGAGAAATATGTAGTCACAACTGCTAGCCTTTATTATCGTGCTCGCCTCGTCTGCTGTATCGGAGAGGAGGAAAGGCAGAGAGAAAGAGAGAGAGAACACTACTTGATTACTGTGACCCCATACTAGGCACCAAAGGGCCGTCCGTTCCCCTACGCGTCCGAAAGCAAAAAGAGGCCGGTCCCTTTTTTTGTTGTTCCATGTCACCATGTGACTTCCGGTCAACACCCGAAACTTCCGGTTGACACTCAATTCTCCTATCGGGGTCACGCTACGGTCAAACCATCGTTCATCCTGTTTTGTGTTCATTACTCTTTTTAAAACCTTTATCATCTCTTATTTCTTTCTTCCTCCTTTTCTAATATAGTAGTTCTAGCTCACAAAAGTCAGGATAATATCCCCATCTTGGTACAGCTGATATAACATGATTTCCTGTGTGAGAATGTTGGTCTTAGTGCCACTAGTTTCAAAGATCACTGGTTTAAAAAAGTATGCTTGCCAGTTATCATTGATGTGATGCTCTGTACTCATAGGAGATTTAGCTAAAGATTGTAGAATCAACATGATGAATTTAGTGATGATAAATTTAGTGATGGGTATGGTGACATACCCACATTTGAAGGCCAAAGCTACCAAAATAAATATATGATAATGTCAAGATCCATTTGTGATGACACCATGTAGTATCACGTATTCTTGTAACACCCTTACAAATAATCGCATTGAATCTAGATAGTATAGGAAGCTATAGTTGAAGTTAGTTCTGGGATTGCTTGGCAATCTTTTTAATAGAAAAAAGCCTCTATGAACATCCAGCTTGCAAGGGCAGTCGTAACTCATAATTTAGAAGCATGAAAGAGCAAGTTCAATGGCCTTTTGGAAGATTTGGAGTGCTGTGAATATTGAGATGATTGGGTGATTATTAAAGAGCATTCTGTTGATGGTCAGAGTGGCATGATGGCCATGGTAAAAGCATTCTATATGAGTGGTGTTATCAAATTCAGTTTTTGAATAACCAAGGTTGATTAACTCCAACTTTGAGCTGTTGATCTCTATGAATGCCAGAGCATGAGCAGAAAGTGCATTGCAACAACATGCATCTAGCAGATAATGATAGTGAGTACTATTAAATGTTCTTCATGTCTTGTCTTGGTCATGATATGTGATGTTGAATTGGTATTATATAATTGGTTTGTAACATAGGTACAGGTTGCATATATAGTGCTCTCAGACCCTTCTTTGATAGTTACACCAAACTGAATCAGGGCTAGTGTCTGGGTAAAGCGAGAGATAATCTATCTGCAGCATTGATTTGCTGCTAATTGTTGAAAGACCTCGACCACTCTGATAGGACAGATGCTGCAATCCTTCTTGTATGAAGTTATTAGGTTTGTAGACATCAACAAGTGGTGCTCAAAAGAGATTATCTCACCATGTTGATTGATTGATCTTAATGTCTATGGCAATGAATGCTGTTATTTTATGCTTAGAAGTTAGGGAATTGTGTACATTATATGTTTATATTTACATTTTTTTGTGTAGTTTTTTTTAAGAGATTTTTGCACAGCATTATAAGTATTCCTATCTAATACAAATAATTTGCCAACAGATCTATTTGACTCATAGATGTAGCCCTAACAGGTACTACCACTCTGGGTTAAAGTGGACCTGAGAGTAATGGCAATGAACAGGTCTCCCTCTCCCTCCAAGCTCCAGAACTTGAGCCTCACCTACCATATGCAATTTAGTATCATACCCAGGACACCATTATGTTGAAGAGCATTGAAGAACAGAGCAAGAACCATAAAAATGTTGTGAGCTGAGCATTTTGATGACAGATGAAATGAAATTCTCAGGCAATCTACACTGTTTCTAGGACATGTCTGCTTTCATTGTTTATTGCATCAAGGTGTGAATAGAGTGACAGGCAGAATTTATCAAATTCAGTTTAAATATACTTAGTACCATGATTATTTGTGTATAACATGCATTCATATAACATACACTACTAACTTTGGATTATGAAATTCTGGGAAAAAAATTCTTGTCTCTAATATGCACTGACTTTTTAGAATTTGTATCAGCTAAATTCAACCTAAATTTAGTATTTTTTCAACTTTTTATCAGTTCATATTGACTAAAAATAAGAATTCCTATAGTTTGAATTATGTCTTAAAACATAAAATTTGCACAGAATTTACAGCAAACACACTGACATGTTCACATAATAATGCAACAAGCTTGCGACAGAAATAAGCTCACATTAGGAGAAACAAAATTATAAAGAAACACACATTCCAGTGGATATTTCTCTGTAACGGTATAAAACATTAGTTTTTATTATAGATATAATTTAGTTTTGGTCATCCCATCCCAAATATGTTGAGGCATGTGGCCAGAAAAAAAGTTAATTAAATAGTTCTCGTGTATAATATGCACCCCTAACTTTTGGGCTGAAAAATCTGGAAAATTATACACAAATAATTATGGAATATAATAATCTTTTTTTTTTTCCTTTTAGACAAAGAAAAAAAAGAGTAACAACAGTAATACAACTGATAAATTAAGAAAAAAAGATAATTTTTTGCTTACTTTAAGGGAAAAAAATATGAATTAAAAATTTTTTTAATTGTTTCTGCAAGTTTTCATTCAGAACAAAAGCAAAACAGTTGCTATTGAGCTCCTCATGATACATTTTATTTTTTATTTTTGCTGAAAAAGAAATAGGATATGTCATCTTACTGAAAACAGATTTAACAGGTATTTTGCTTTCTGAAACAACAATTTCATGAAGAATTTATTCTTTTATGAATCTTTGATCATTTATTATAATGGGGATTATGTGTCTGCAACCAAAACTATATCACCACTGATGTCACAATTCCATTAGTTATTTACATTATATTCTCAATGATTATCAAATCATTA
Organism: Doryteuthis pealeii; assembly: GCA_023376005.1. Taxonomy (NCBI): domain Eukaryota; kingdom Metazoa; phylum Mollusca; class Cephalopoda; order Myopsida; family Loliginidae; genus Doryteuthis; species Doryteuthis pealeii. The sequence continues at coordinate 26,133,711 of CM042142.1, forward strand.
TTTAATGTTAATTAGCATATTAACAATGTCTCTATTAAAGTCTGGCTGAATTAGATTTGCCTCAAAACAGCTCATGTTATTAATGTGTTTAAAATCCTGTAATGTGTGTTATATATCACTAAGAAATAAAGGTTTACATAGTATATGGTGTGGATAATACTGGTTTTAACAAAACTAGGTTTAATAAATAATTACTTTGTGTTATTGATTTCTAATATTATTGTTTTATTCTCAAACATATTAAAAGTAATCTTATATATAATTTCATAAGAAATCAATTGAAATAAAATTAAAATAAGTGTAATCTTTTTTTATATACGTTTTTATACTAGTATTTGTAACAGGACCAAATAGTTACCTATTTAAATGTCTTTTGGGTATTCTTGTGATAAGGCATGTCTATATTATGTGAAAACTTTTTATTCTGAGTATCATCTATCATGTAGTGTGTCACTGGAACAGTCCTTGGGAAAAGGGTGTCCATAGATGGATGAAAATGATATCTTCACTTCAAAGCAATCCTATGTATAATTTTATGTATCAATTAAATCAATTAAAATAGAACTCAGTCTAATCTTTTTATATGCATTCCAATTTAGTTTTGTTAGCCTTTCTAATTTAATTTAATATTTTATGACATCAAAACTTAATTACTTGTGCTCGGTGGAGGGCACATATGTTTGCTAGTATTGACTAATAAATTCTCATCTGTCAGGAGTCAGTAGGTTTTTTTGTACTCACTTGGAATGAAATGAGTACAAATAAGGATGATATTACTGATTTTTTTATTTTTATAAATGTAAACCCTGGGTCTTTGGCCACCCTGGTAAAACTGAACTTAATACCCTGATCTGTAAGACTAACTTGCTAACTAGTGTTCCTTCAAAAAGCAATTATTTATTTTTAGTTTGATGTCTTTGCCTGCTGATGCTGCTATGTTGTTGCATCAATACATCAAATACATCAAATGTGTTTTTTCTCCTCTCTTTTTGCAGAAGCCTTTTTGAGCTTTATGTTATATGTAGGCATGGCTATGGTGGGAGACAAAATCTTGTCTTCTCACAAATGAAGCTAAAAGACTTTGTCTCCTACCATAGTCATGCCTACATATAACATAAAGCTCAAAATACGCTCATTTATCAACCTAGGAATTCAATATAACAAAGAAATGAACACATTTGCTAATTTTAGTATAAACTTTTCATAATACTGAAGTCATTAACTTTTTATTTTATCTTTATAGAAAAATAATGTAAAATAAAAACAGCTTTTCTTTTTTGTTTTAAATTTGAAAAAAATCTTCCTTTTTTTGTTTCACAAAACAATGTCAGTTTATTTAAAAAATTCCATTTTGCTTTAATGATATTTCTGTATTACTCGTCACTGTCTTAAGCTACAGAAACAATGACTATAAAGGCATATTATTTTAGCAAAATCTATTTCCAAAGACGTCTCCTTTAAAAGAAGTCTCTTCTTTCTTCATAGCCCTATTAGTGGGGATTAGAATACTGTATCCCTTGCTGAGGGGTGTCCTGGGCAAGACTAAACTTTATCTGATGATGAGGCTTGAGATGTGGGGAATGCCATTACTCTTAGGTTCACTTTGACCTCGAGTGAATATACCTATCAGGGTCTCCATGTATGGGTCAAATAGATCTGTTTTAAAATTATTTGTATTCTATAAGATTGTGTGTGAACAAAAAAACCTCTTAAGAAACAACTATACAAATAATGTAAATACGAACATACAATTAACATGATTCCCTAACCTCTAGGCATGAAATAAACCTAGATGAATTGACATGCCATTAAAATCAATTAATCAAGCTTCTCTCTTCATGTAGAATAATTTACTACTTTGGTTGCATTGGTTGATTCAAACATGAAATCCAGAATTTTAATTTTGAAAATTAAATAAAGTAGACTAAAAAAGAATGGATCTTGTAAGAGAAGAATGTTAGCCAAATTTATGAGATGGTACTTTTAACTTAATAGAACATCAAATTAGACATAATCTGATGATAGAAAAGAAAATAGAATATCATTATTATTATTAATATTATTTACACTTACAATTTTTTTAATGGAAAAAAGAAACATTATTCTTTATTCTATAAAAAAAGTTTTCTTCAGCAGCACTTTTCTGCTTGAATTTATTATTTTTACATATACATTTTGTAATTGTTTGACTATAGAATAAAAAGCAATGTTGTCTGGGGTTAAATACTCGTTATGAGATAGTATATTCTAACCTTGCAAAAGTCTGTAACTTTTAACCTTATTTATTATCACTGAATAGCATAGCTTGAGGGTGTTTTTTTATCTACGTTTTTTTTTTTTATCACTGATTAATGGATTATCAGGTAGTATATTAAGAATTCAATTGTCAAGGTGTCTTCTATGCAGGTAATATGTTTATTGGTAGATCAGATGTGTCGAGCAAATCACAGAAAGTCAGAAATTATTTTCTTTGACTAACAAATGATATGACCTTTTTTTACATAAGTCCATGTGGGAATGTAGATTTTAATTAAGATCTCCTCCCTACTTTTAACAGATTAGTAGGTGAAAGTTCTGTAAAGCTACAAAAAATTATGAAATATAAAGTAGATATAAAAAAATATAACAGAAAGATTGTCATCCTATTGTCTGTTGCTTCTGTATTTCCATTACACCCCGTTTTTTTTCTTTCTTTTTTTCTGTTTTGGGATGAAGAACAACTCCGACACATTTATTTTATTAGTGACAAACTTTCTTTGCATACATTACTAGTTGCAACATTGGGGAGATGGCATCGGCAATTTCTAACTGACTGAAGATGTTGAATTCTACTTTCTAGAATCATGTGATCATGTGACTTTTGTCTAATGAAAACCATGTTCCCAAATGATCTTGGGATCACCACCTGTCAATTAAGCTAGATGACAATGTTTTTTCTTGCGACTGTCTTAAACTGTTCTATACTACCTGCCAAATAATAGATTCTGCCAATCTATTATTTAACTTGTTGAGAAATACAGTGTGGCTTTTGTTACTCAACTGGTACATGATATAAAGTTCTTTGTTTAGCAAAGAAATGTTTTGAGAACATTTTTCTACATAAGTTATGGAATAATCTGCATTTGTATGTGTTGCTGAAAATTGAATAATCTGTACTACAAGCCGGAAATATTTAAAAAAGATTTTTTCTAATTACTAATGTTTTCTGGTTTTTACTACTGATAAAAGAAATCTCATTCCATTTGAATTAATATCAACAAATGTTTTAGGTTGCTTATGTAGTGTTTATGGTCCAGTTTGAAGTCATAAAGCATAAATTCTTGAATATAAAACAACCAAAAAATAAGGATAAAATATTTTTTTAAATTAAAAAAGTGTTATATATATATATAATGTAAATTAGCCTGATTGACATTTCTGCCAAAATTTCTGCCACAATACTGCTGAAATGTTTCAAACACCAACACAACCTGCATATAAGACAAAATGAATGTGGTTTCACCTGGTCGAGGTGCATTTGATCATCAAGTGCAACAGCAAAAAACAATTGTTTGCTTCATAGACTTTTCTGCAGCCTTTGATTTAGTTGACCGTAAAGCTCTTTGGAAGTTATGCATGCAGACGGTTTCCCACTGAAATTCTAAATCTACTGAAAACCTACTACACCTCCACCTGCACAAAAGTCTAATGGTCAAATCCACTCCAGTGTTCGACAAGACTGCATTCTCTCCCTCACCTTGTTCAACTAAGCTATCGATTAGCTCACTTCCAATGCACTCGCAAACTTCCCAGGAATATACAGCAATTTTTGGGACGATCTCCAATCAGCAGTCGACAGGTTTCAGTGTTCTGCTTCTAAACTTGGAATGAAAATCAATGTGCAGAAAAAAAGCTTCTAATTTCCTACTATTGAAAAAACCGATCATGCCCATGAAGAAGTGACATTTTAAATAACTCAGTATGGAAGTCACCAATTCAAGGAGAAGAGGACATTGACAGATGCATTGGTATTACTCACTTTGCTTTCTGTTGTCTTTGTGTGAGACTATGGTCCAGGTAGGAGAAGAGGACATTGACAGTTGCATTGGTATTACATTTGCTTTCTTTCTTTGTGTGAGACTATGGTCAGGTGAGAAGAGACATTGACAGTGCATTGGTATTACTCACTTTGCTTTCTGTTGTCTTTGTGTGAGACTATGGTCCAGGTAGGAGAAGAGGACATTGACAGTTGCATTGGTATTACTCACTTTGCTTTCTGTTGCTTTGTGTGAGACTATGGTCCAGGTAGGAGAAGAGGACATTGACAGTTGCATTGGTATTACTCATTTGCTTTTTTTGGTCTGTTGTCTTTGTGTGAGACTATGGTCCAGGAGGAGAAGAGGACATTGACAGTTGCATTGTATTACTCACTTTGCTTTCTGTTGTCTTTGTGTGAGACTATGGTCCAGGTAGGAGAAGAGGACATTGACAGATGCATTGGTATTACTCACTTTGCTTTCTGTTGTCTTTTGTGAGACTATGTCCAGGCAGAAAGAGGACATTGACAGATGCATTGGTATACTCACTTTGCTTTCTGTTGTCTTTGTGTGAGACTATGGTCCAGGTAGGAGAAGAGGACATTGACAATGCATTGTATTACTCACTTTGCTTTCTTTTCTTTGTGTGAGACTATGGTCCAGGCAGGAGATAAGAATGCATACAAAAATACCCATCTACCAAGATCTTTTCCTCAAGGATGGAAGAAACGTCAAGGGGTCAACTGAAAACATGGCTCTAAACAGTCAAGCAAGATATTGAGCTGATCCTGGGCCTAGGCCTTAATGAAGTTTGTTGACGGAACTGTGAATGGCTGACACTCATAACCTCAATTGCATTGGATCGCCACACATAGTATGCATTCATTCAGGATATAGTGAATTGTTGGGTGGAGCTGGCTCAACCGACCCATAGTGAATGCCGTAATAGTAGTAGTAGTTGTGTATATATATAATATATATATATATACCTTTATTAACTTTTTAAAAAATCCCAGAAATGCTAATGTTCTTACTAGCGATGAACTGTGTGAATAAGATTTCGAGTCAAATGTAAAATAATTACTACCCTTTTAGCTGTAGAATAAGCTGACTTCACTTCAACAAAGGGGTAAGACCCGTAATACCTGAGAAAGGAATCCTTGAGCATTGTTACCCGGGTAATAATGGATACATAACCTGTACACTCTACTTAGGCTAGATAGTGTCAGAAGGCCCAATCTGATCAATCAGCTGGTCTGGTCAAGCCCTAACTGGATTTTTCAAATTGCGTTTATATCAAATTCCTAACCTTTTTATCTTTGAGGTGCTAGAAGGCGGTGACTGAGGTCAACTCAGTTTATAATACACATAGTTAATGAAAAATCATTTCTACCAATTTATTATACACATGAAGTTATAAAATCATTTCTACCAATTTATTAATACACATGAATGAAAATATTTCTCAATTTATTAAAACACATGAAGTAATGAAAATCATTTCTACCAATTTATTAATACACATGAAAATCATTTCACCAATTTATTAATACACATGAGTTAATGAAATCATTTCTACCAATTTATTAATACACATGAAGTTAATGAAATCATTTCTACCAATTTTTAATACACATGAACTCATATATGCCTAAAAAAACAAGATTTGCATTAAATAGTCCCTAAGGGTTGATATGCTATTAAACATAATAACCAATCTCATCTTTACATAGAAACTGTTTGAAATATTTCTTAAGAATTCTGTGCAGATTTCTGTAACATTTATTATGTAATTTGAAAAATGGAAGGCTATTAAAAGACATAAATGCACTACAAACCAAGGATTTGAATCCTGAATCCCTGTAGAAGACAATTCATGAAGTCATGGCCAAATATTGATGCAAGTTGTAATTTTAACAGATTAAAAATCTATAATTAGAGTTAGCAACAAATGATCAGATTTTGGAATTGTAGATACTGTAAGTAAAAAGAAAGCAAAATCATTTTCTAAAGATATAAACTCCAAAGACTCAATTCCTGCTTATAACAATCAGAAATGTCAGGCTCTGAACTCGGTAAAGTAACAAAGTATATTATTCTGTATGTGGATAACATTATCTTAACTGTTTTGCAGGTAGATAATCTTTTAAATCCATTTGGAGTGGACAATTATTTCAAAAATTTAGAAAAATGGAGGTTATGCTCAAATAATCAATTAATCATATGTACCCCCCCCCCCAAAAAAATGATTTGATCAGCAATTGTGTAGCACCCACTTTTACTTATGATATTTTGCAAAACAACCTTTATACAATCCTACACCTCAATGCACTCCTATCAATGTTTCTATTCATTAACTTTGAATTAGTCAATGAATAGCCAATAGAAAATGCTACATTGTGCAACTGTGAAATAACAAAAATTGTGAATCTACTGTGTACATTAGTGACAAAATGTCACTCTGCCTGTAAAGGGTTAAAAGATGTAAATAATTGTTAACTCAGATGTCCAAGCTTGTCCTGTTTTAGCAGCGTTTATGGAAGTAGAATATTAAAAAAAGCACTTGTGTCATTTACATATTGACATTGTCTAATAAAGTACAAGGAATTAACAGAAAACACAAACAATAAGAATAAAATGTTCTCTTCTCTCTCTTCTCTCTCTCTCAAAAGAAATTACTGTGTGCAGCATTTATATCATTTATGTACCTGCAACAATAAGGATTGAATGTTAGACCTTCATTAAGATCATTAGCCTCTGCAACAGAACCAAGCTGAGCTTTTTAACAGCAGCAGCATGGGCAGCATATCTAAAGTTCTATACATTTTTGATTTAAAATATAGATTAACTGAATGTAAGAATAAAAAGATATGTTTAAAGCATTAAAAAGAAAAAAGAACAATGAGTTCAAATTTTAAAATCTTCATGTCTGTGCCCATTGCTGACAGAACATCCACAACAAATTTCTTCCAAAATAGAATGCAATTTGACAAAATAAACCTATTTATAAGAAAATTTTAGAGTTTGTTTAAAAAAAAACAACATCACCCCAAACAACTGTACATTTAATTGAGATAAAAAATACATGGGACCAGAAAAGACTGGTTGCATATATTATATATATATATATATATCATATATTATAAAAATATATATATATTAATATATATAAAGATTAACTTTGTGCAATGAATAACCCTACTTTTGGTCATGCTAGCCTAGCTCCCCCCAAAAAAATGATATACATGTTTCCAATCCTAGTTAATATTCAAAACAGTGTTCATCATATCCATGATCGTCTAATTTTATTTAGTCTGACCAATGTTTTCCCATAGCCTACTAATGCTAAAAAAGCTTTTTAGTAAGATAATAGAAATTTTACAAACTATTTATTATAATTTATACATTTATATTGCACAGTATTTAATATAACGTGTTAGTAAAACTTTGTTATCTTAGCTATACCTAAAGAAAACCCATTCTTATGTGCAAGATACTTTAGTTGAAGTTATAGCAAGGTTAGCTAGAAAAAGGTAAGCTTAAAAAACATACTCAGTTTAATATATGATGCCTGGTTTTTTGAGTGAAAAATTTCTTAAAAAGTAATTCATACACAAGTTATCAATATATATTTTTGACTGACAAACAATGTAATAGAAAATTAATTTTGTTTCATTAGTATTCATGTAATTTACTGTTTGTAGTAAAGAATATTTCATTAAAAAATTGACTTACTACGAAAATGTTGGTCCTTTATGATCTGCTACACGGTTCAATTTTACTATTGTTCTTTAAAAACTAGTGAATTTCAATGACAATGTGTCAGTAAGTTCATGTAGTAAATATTAGTGACTAAATTCAAATTTAATCATTGCTAGATTAATGAAAAGAGCTAAATGGTTAAGAAACCCTATATCACAAAGCAATTAATCTTATCAATGAATTTACCTGTGTATAAATTACCTACAATCCTGAACTCCTGTAGAAACAAGTTTTTTTATTAGTTGGTCAAAATATCAGAAATGTTTCAAAAGTAATGTTACAGCTGTTTTACTGTCATAAAACATCTGTTGAAGTGGATAGACGAAGTTGTTGCCCTGTTCTATGTTAAAAAAGCCCTTATTAAGCCTCTTTCAGTTTGACACTGCCTTGTGCAGTGAAGAGTTACTAATACATGCTAAAAATGTCACTTCTTGTGTGTGAAGAGAGAGAGCGGTTTTTCTCATTCACTCCACATAAATGATATTATTTCAACATTTTTTTTCTTTAAAAAAAATTCTTTTGACAGTGCACATTAAAAATTTTTTGTTTTCCATACCAGTAAATCATGTTATAGATCCAATGGTACAGTATGTAACTTGTAACAAGTAGAGTTGAGAGGATTTAGGAAGGAAGCATACATACTCAACATTGGTAGAGAAATATAATTCAGCTGAGGTCCATTTAAGATGTAAACTGGACCCCCATTGTATCTCATAGATAAACAATACCCCCATTTTATCTATTAACCAATACAATAGCTATCTAGCGAATGTTTTTCATCAGAAACTAAAGGTGACTTTATTATGAATTCTTCCAGTCCGGAAAAAATCAAGACTTATCAATCAAACTTAAAGAAAATTAAGTTGTAGTATAAACATTCGTGCCAGGGCCATAAATATAAATCTGGTCTGGTAAATTCATTAGCATAATTCATCATCTGTAAATTTGTCACATGTAAAATATTCAGCTAATTCGGAATAGACATGCTTTAAGAATTTAACAAAAAGAACTAAAATTTAGGTTAGGAAACCCTTATGATAAGAATATATTAATCTGATATGAGAATTATACTAATGATAAATTTACTGACTTAAATTCCAAACTAGAATTAACATGATAAACTATACTAGAATCCGTAATTCTTTTTCTTTACTTATAATCCCATCACAAAAACATTTTTGTTTTAAGCTAGTTTTAATACTAAGATCACATGAATAAATTTCATAGCAGTGAAACTCAACTATACAACTGAACTTATACTTGAATTTGTGATAGACGACTATATTCTCTAAATTGTAAAATGTTTTTATTTGTCATTTATAAGTTGCATTGATTATCAATTATGTTCTATTCATCCTGGCAATTTGTCTTTCGTTCTTACAGTGCGATTACAGCTTGTTTTTTATTTTCCTTTACACATTCTATTCATTTATTTTGTTGTTTTCTCTTTTATCTGGAGCAATGAAACCATAAATTTGGTCACATCCTAGGTTGTTTGATAATTATGTGTTACTTCCATATGACAATCTTTACACCATTCCAAAATTCAGAACACTTCAGACAATATTGTTTTTAGTGTGGGCTCTCACGTATCAGTAATACATTTTCTTCTCTTTCTTTTTTCTTTATAATGATGATTATGATGAATGTTTTATTGCCTTAAATGTCTGTCAATTAACATTCACATTATTATTAATTGTTTTGTTATTGTGTTAGAATCTTTTGGTAACTAACTGGTGCCGTCTGAAGACTACTAATGATGACTTGTAGGATGGAATGGAGATAGTTAAAGGAATCTGTCATTTGCATGACTTGGTATATCTATAATATATGATAGAATGATATTCTAAGATAATAATTATCCATGAATTTGAGTATTATGATAATGAATGAAATTAGGCAAACCTTGAGTAATTTAAGTTTTTAAAGAAAATAACAAAAATAAAAGTAGTTAATAACTTGTTCCTCTACATATAAAAGGTTGATATGTACTATAATCTATTGAAGGTGCTAGTGTAGTAATAATAATTTAATCTAGATCCACGTCCCTAAATGGAGGAATTGAAAGTGCATATTCACATGAATGCTGTAAGAGTTAAAAAAACAAAAACTGTACGGAAACAGCTAAAAAATTTCATAGTGTTTACGGCCAAGGTTCATTTACCTGACTGGCCAACGTCTGAAACCTGTTTTCAAACTTTCACTGGTGAATCAGAGAATGAATCCAACCAGGGTGCTCATCAGATCTGATCATCAAGAATTAGGGAATGAAATCCAACACAAAATTATCAGAGCAAGATGCAGTTTGGTTCTTCATACTTTTAGTGAGAAGAATAAGGACAGATCTAAGCAACAATTTAGTGGAAGAATCCCACAAAAGATCAAGAATAGCACTTGACCCCACACAATCTACGCATTTGAAAAGATAGGACAATTGAGCAAGATGGGCATTTGGTTTCTTCATACTTTTAGTGAGAAGAAAAGGAAATTGCATAAGCAAAAGTTAGTGAAGAAACCACAACAAAATATCAAGATATTAAGCATGACCCAACACAACTACTGCCACTGAAAAAGATAGGAACAAATGAGCAAAGATGCCATTGGTTCTCATACTTTTATGAGAAGAAAGAAGATGCATAAGCAACAAGTTAGTGAATGAAATCCACACAAAAATTAAGAATAGCACTTGACCCAACACAATCTCTGCCACTTGAAAAAGATAGACAAATAGCAAAGATTGCATTGTTTCTTCATACTAGTGAGAAGATATAGGAATATGCTAAGCAACAGTTAGTGAAAAACACACAAAAGTATTCAAGAATTAGCATTGACCCAACACAACTAGCTGCCACTTCAAAAGATAGGACAAATAGCAAGATGGGCATTTGTTCTTCAATACTTTTAGTGAGAAGATCAATGAAATGCATAAGCAACAATTAGTGAATGAAATCCACACCAAAGTACTCAGAATTACACTTGACCCAACACATCTACTGCATTGAAAAAGATAGGACAAATGAGCAAGATGCATTTGGTTCTTCATAACTTTTTAGTGAGAAGATAAGGAATTGCATAAAGCAACAATTTAGTGAAGAAATCCACACAAAATATCAAGAATTAGCACTTGACCCCAACACAATCTACTGCTCACTGAAAAAGATATGACAAATACAAGATGGCAATTTGTTCATACCTTAGTGAGAAGAATAGGAAGATGCATAAGCACAAGTTTATGGAATGAAATTCACATCATAAATGTACAAGTTAACACTTGACCCCACCACAATCACTGCCCTGAAAAGATAGGACAAAATGACAGATGGCATTTGTCTCATACTTAGTGAGAAAATTAAGGAAATTGCATAAGCAAAAGTTTATGATGAAATCGCACACAAAGTATTCAAAATTAGCACTTGACCCAACACTAAACCACGCACTTGAAAAGATAGACAAATGAAGCAAATGGCATTGTTCGTCATGCTTAGTGAGAGAATAAGAAATTCATAAGCAAAAGTTAGTGGAATGAAATCCACACAAAAGTACCCCAAGAATAGCACTTGACCCCAACACAATCACGCCATGAAAAGATAGGACAAATAGCAAGATGCATTTGTTTCTCACTTTAAGTGAGAAGAATAAGAAGATTGCATAAGCACAATTTATGAGAAATCCACACAAAAGATCAAGAATTAGCACTTGACCCCACAAATCTACTGCACTTGAAAAAGATCAGGACAAAATGAGCAGAATGCATTTGTTTCTTCTACTTTTAGTGAAGAAGATAAGGAAGATTGCAAACAACAAGTTTTATGAATGAAATCCACACAAAAATTCAAGAATAGCACTGACCCAACACATCACTGCCGACTTGAATAAAGAATAGGACCAAATACAGATGCATTTGTTCTTCATACTTAGTGAAAGAATAAGGAAGATGCTAAAACAATTTAGTGAGAATCCCACACAAAAGCTATTCAAAATTAGCCTTGACCCCAACACATCTACTGCCAACTTGAAAAGATAGACAAATGAGCAAGATGGCATTTGGTTTCTCATACTTTAGTGAGAAAAAGAAGATTTGCATACAACAATTTAGTGAGAAATCACACAATATTCAAGAATTAGCACTTGACCCACACAATCTACTGCCATTGAAAAGATAGAAAATGAGCAAGATGGCATTTGGTTCTTCATACTTTAGGAATAGGAAGATGCATAAGCAACAAGTTAGTGATGACTCCAACAAATAGTATCAAGATTAGCACTTGACCCCAACACAACTACTGCACTCTGAAAAAGATAGACATAATGAGCAAATGGGCATTTGGTTTCTCAAGACTTTTAGTCGAGAGAATAAGAAGATTGCATAAGCAACAAGTAAGTGGAATGAAATCCACACAAGAAGTATTCAAAATTAGCACTTGACCACCAACACAATCTACTGCCACTTGGAAAAAAAGATAGAAAATGAGCAAGATGGCATTTGTTTCTTCATACTTTTAGTGGAGAGAATAAAAGATTGAAAGCAACAAGTTAAGTGGAATGAAATCCACACAAAAGTTCAAGATTAGCACTTGACCCAACACAATCTATCTGCCAACTGTGAAAAAGATATGACAAATGACAGATGTCCATTTGGTTCTTCATACTTTTATAAAGAATAAGGAAAATAAAAGGATTGCTAAACAACAATTTAGTGAATGAAATCCACACAAAAGTATCAAGAAGATGCACTTGACCCAACACAATCGACTGCCACGTGAAAAAGATAGACAAATGAGCAAGATGCATTGGTTTCTTCATATGTTAGTGAGAAAAATAAGGAAGATGCATAAGCAACAATTTTCTTTTAACGGCAGAGAAATGACCCTTTCTCAGAAGTGTCATTACATGGTAAAAAAAGAGTCTTTTTATGACATGTTCAACACAAAGGCAATGGATGACAAAAGGAAATCTGCAGCTACCCAAAGGCAAGCATCACACAAAGGAAATATGCTGTGTGATGTTGATCACGCAGTATCATCATTTGGAGTCTTCAAACTGCTAATCAACATTCATGCACGACTGATCTAATAACTACGTTGCAATGACAATTCCAAGAAAATAATGTGCACTGTCAAGAAAAAATGTCTCTCTGTGATAATGCAAGGCCATTATTCAGCAAGAATCATGCAGGCAAAAAAATGTGGTTAATGGCTCGTTGTTCTCGCGTCACCATATTCCACTAGATTACACCAACGTAATTTCCATATTCTTTGTTCTCATACAAAATGCCTGCAATGACAAAACAACAAGAAGATCAGTCGTAAAACTGGTTTGTCGAAAACTCTTGTGCTTGAAACCTAACTTGAGATATTATTGATGAGGAATCAACCATTACCTGATAAATGACAAGTGGTTATCAAAATGATGGTGAAATATAAGATTATTAATTCATTGTTAAATCATCATAAATCAATTGTATTTCAAAACAATTATTCATGATCCATCCAATAAATTGTTTATTTTTGATTTAGAATTCTCATGATAAATTTATCATTTTTTTTAAAATGTCCAAGTTAAAATGATTAATTCCTCGTTCCCTATCTAATCAGTTTATCTTCTGCACATCATCTCATCATCTCATAACCCACGGATGTAGAAACACCTGACACTCGACAATCACCTGCCATCTATCTCGGTCCATAAACTGTACTCGCAACTAGCGAAAGACAGGTAATATCATCTGTGGAATTATTATCTTCCGATCTCTTTCTTTTGTTTCTATCTTTTGTCTTTCTCTGGCATTGCTTATACGAGGTTTTGTCACATCTGATATCTCTCACATGTCCAACCAACATCAGCACCTCTTCATTCACCATTGTTTCCCATGTCACTCTGCAGGAGTATAGTACCTGTTAGGGTCCCATCGTATTGGTTGAATAGAAAAAATTAAACCAAATTGAGTCCCTCAAAAGAATAAAAGAAAAACATCTTCAGCATAAATGTCCCAATAGGTTGAAATGCTTAAAACAAACCAACTAACGAACCAACGATCATTTTTTCTTCACTAATGCAAACAGGTATAGTTATCTTTTCGACTCCTCCATTTGTGATGTGCTCTGTATGGAGAACTTCAAGATCTTGTATAATTGCTGTCTAAGTGCCCAATCATCTCAGAGTCGCAGTGAGATCCAGGATACAATTGTATCAAGAAAGAGGTGAGATACCAATAGTGCCATGAATTTGATTTTTGATGTCAGGAATTGTTTGTCCTGTATACATATAGTTTGTCAGTACATTGTTGACAGTTCAAGTTTTTACTTTCCACTTTGACATCTTTTTTATTCCATATTGGTGCTGTTGTCATGTCTTTTGTCTCTCTGCACTGATATAATAACATAGGCATGCAATGTTTTGTCAAGTCCTGCATAAGTATTAGTTATTCGTCTTCATCATATGCTAGACAATAATGTCATCAGCAAACAGCAAGTTTGTGAGATCCGCCAGCTAACTGATTGACTTCATAGTCCCCCCCCCCCTGCTTGTCTTCAAAGAAAGCAACACTGTGTCTCAAATTTGATCTCCAATTAATGTTTATATTAGTTATCTCCTTGCAACTATTTTTCCTTGATACAATTCAGAATTGTCCTTATTCTTTTTTTTAAATCTTTTTTTTTTAATAACTTACTTTTCTTCTCAAATAATATAATCCTAAATAAACCCAAAAAATTAAGTTTTGACAGCAATGGCTTACTATAATCTCAGTCCTCAAGAAAAAATGATTTTTCAAGTCATGTCCTAATTCTTTTTCATTTCTGCTTTCAGATTATATTTGTCGGCTGGTTTCATGTTTTTTACTGCCATCACCCAAGCCATGTACGATGGCTGCATGTCTCTCTGGCATTGTTGTTGTAATGGGTGCTACATCGGTGACTATGCTTTTAATGTGTGTCGGTAGTATATAAATAATAAATCTGTCTTACTCTGGAACCAAGGCCCATATTTATTATTAATACCTGATGCTAATTAACAATAGTACAATTTTCGAGTGATAGGTAATCGTCATCTTTACTTCTCATGCTTAGCCATTTATATACAAAATAAAGTATTAAAAGCCATAGATTTAATCATAGAAACGTATGTGCAGACAATTATGTTTAACCTAATTAATCACATAGATAGTTAGTCTTTCTCTTTCCCTCCTCTCTACTTCTTTTTCTTCACATGCTATTCTCTTTAAGGAAAATCACTCACATTACATAACATTCGCTCTCATACCCCACATCACCTTTTAAAAAAAAGAAACACTTCTAACAGAAGAAAAGAACACCTTTTCTCTAATACTTTTTTTATCTTTGCTTCATTTTAAAAAGGATTTGTTAAATTAAAAACACTAACCAAAATTCTTTTTATTAATCTTAAGCAAATTGTATTCTTTTTCTTTAATTTTCTAAATACTAATGTATGTCACAACTATTTTGTAAATTAATGAAATAAAACACCTATTTAAAATTTTTTAATGAACATTATATCATTGCATTCGACTATCACCCTTAAAATGGTTAACAAAAATTCCAAACTTAAACATTGTATATTATCATAAAAAAAATCCTAAAATTCAAGAAAGAAGGTGAATATTTGAAAACAGCAAAAATAATAGATTTTTTTCCATAATTGAAAAAATCTGTCACAAACTATATACACAACAAAGCAAACCATTTTTTTTCTCAAATATTTTTAATGAATAAATTCTTTTCTTTTCTTTAGGATGGGAAAACCATTTACCTGTCAGTATAATTGTAACTTCTATGATTATTTTAACATACAACGAATCCTAAAACGACTTTCTGTTCAATTGCCTTCAACAATTCACCGAGTGTTGATGTATCATTTTTTGGTTGTTATAGAAAGGAATCATCCATCTGCTCATTGTCTATATGGAATGAGGTTGGCAGACAGAAATTGTGCGTGTAAGTAAAGTTTGGCAATACATTCCTATTTCAGTTAGCTTTTTAGTTGCTCTTTTAATCTTGTTGTCTGTTCTTGCAAAACATTAAAAATTGTGTATAAAACAAATGAAATTATCATGCGAATTAACTGCATTTTCATTTGATCTGTTTTCATTTTTGAGAATTTTATCTTCTATCATCGACTTCATCTTCTTAAGTTTAATACAGTGTTTCAACTGAAATCCTTTGGCTCTTTGTATTGAAAGAATATAGGGTATCCACCAGTACTCCAGATAGGACCCTCTTCAATCTTCCCTCTAAGGCATGCTGCTCCTAATTTGTCCTCGCGCGTTGGTTGGAGTTGCCTCCTGCGTATTGATAAACATGATAAACTGGACATATGAAATTAATGCTATTGATTGGTCACGTGTCTAATGGATTTTGGTATTTGTTGTGTACTTGCAGAAGATAGAGAAGTGAACTTTTGTTTTCAGTGATCTTGTATTTTAAAATCTATATGGACTGAAAAGTCTTTATCTCTTTACTGTCAAAAAAAAAAGAACAGTGGTTAATCTTATAAAATTTAATACGTTAAAGAAAATATGTACACAAAGTTGAAAGATAAGTAACACATTACAATTTGGAATGGCAAGAGGCAGTAACTTGGAAATCAAATTATATATTGAAACCACAATAGAGAATGTTTTTTCTCCCAAATTTCATCACCTCTGTCAAGTCCCAAATGCCGGCTGGCTATTTAATACTAAAGTCCACCCATCTACTGATGAAACTATGTTCCTTACAACAATCGCCACTATTTCAGTTGGGGTCAAGAAGCTATTTCCTAAAACTAATATTAAAATTTGCATTGAATATTTTCGTTTCATACCGTTTCAACCTCTTTTCAAAACTAAACAATATAAACAATTCCCACCCAGTTGTTGTTGTTATTGTTGTCATCCTCGGCAACTTTGGCTGCACAAACAATAAGTATAGCCAATTCTCCATACTTTAGATATTTTAAAAATCTTGTCTTTATCAATATATTATAATATCACAAACATATGACCAGTAGGTCAAAATTATATTTATATCACATTTTGTTCTTTTTACCATCTCCCACATAATTAAAAATATAAATAAAGTTAGTGGAGTACCTATTGTCGTATCAGCCGACAGGAAAGAGCTATCCCTTTTTGCTACGATAGACCAGGGTACTTTTCTGCGTTGAGGTGGATACTGCCAGCTCCTCACTTTAAACACACAGATCAGATTACCCAATCTGTGTTACTCATACGCTGATTGGTTGACAGTAATGAACCAGAACCTTTCAATTCCTAGGCAGGTCTCTACTGATGAAAAAGATCAGCACAAATCCCACAAACAGGTGTGGGTTCTTTGCTTAGAACCCAACTTATTGGTTTGATATAACAGATTTTTTAAATATTGCTTATGGTTAAATGATTCACGGGAGGCTACTTTAGTTTAACAAGTCCCTGATGTCTTCATGAATAAATGAGAACTTAAGAAATCACTTCCTACTAGGAATTGTTCTTATTTAAACAAT
>CM042142.1:26151086-26195047 GCA_023376005.1 Doryteuthis pealeii
AGTGGTCCCGTTTTTCTTGTGCCTGTTCCAGAAGTAGTTTTTCCTGTCGGAAAGGCTCATATGAGATTGTTACTTTTCATTTTTAAAAATTAATTTAATTTTATTTTAATCCCGCGCATTCTTAAAAAAAAACTTCTTGTATATAATGCTTTTAGAATTTGTAGCAGTTTAAATCTAACTTAAATTTAGCATTTGTCGTACTTGGACTAAATTAAGTTTATGTAGTTTAATATTATGTTCTTAAAAAGACAAAATTACACAGCATTCAGAGAAAACATGTGGACATATTTCACTAATATGCATAAGCTTTCCGTCCGGAAATAAGCTTACATGTAGAAAAATAATATTATAAAGAAACATACATTCCAGTGGATATTTCTCTGTAACGGTGTAAAACACATTTAGTTTTTGACTTATAGATTTAACTTACTTAAAGTGAGAAAGGGTTTAAATAAAGTTTAATTTAACATTTTTTTAGTTAAACATCAGTGGAAAAATGTTTAAATTAACTTTAAATTATAAATTTAAATAACTTCTAAGACAAAGAAAGATTCTTAAAAATACATTTTTAGTGGCATGAATTTCGGACCAAATGCCTTTTTTTTAGCAGTAAATGTATAAAATGATATTTTTTATCCGCGAAGGATATAAAATAAACAAATCTTATACTTACCTTCAATTGAATAATGGTAAATGTTTTTCAAGTGTAAAAGCAAACTTACTTGAATTTCATTAAGCCGATTACAGAAGCAAACTGAAGTAAATTGTCGACACCGCACCTGGTGAATAGCTTTCCAATATAAAACGTCAATGGACATAAACATAGAGACAGTTTCAATTTCAGTTGCTAGGAGTCGAACCATATTCATTGTTGATATTTAGGACTTTTGTTGAACCTAAGTTACCTACTTACTTTAACAAGGATTTAAAGATGTGTGTTTAATTTTAGTGAGGGGCCAGTAAATATTTTTGCATTCATTTTTTAATTTTAATTTTTTATTATATTTTTGTAGCGAAATTCGACGGACATCAATTTGTGACGTGTTTATGACCCCAACAAAACATTACTCGTTGACGGCAGAACATCGCAAGCGTCATTTTTGTATATTATTTTCATGTCTGTAAGTTTTTTTCATCAATAAATAAGATTGCCTTAAAACAAACAAATAAACATGACAAGAGAAGATAAAAAAATGAACAATTTCATAACATTTCGCTGGTTATTTTCCCCCATTCTCTTTAAAAAAAAAATTCTTTTATACTTTTTAATGTAGCCCATTGTATACGCATTAAGCGTCAGGTTCTAGAGTGAATACTTGCCTCTCCTGTAGGAGTTGGCGGGGCAAAATAAACAAAAACGAATGTTAGATACAGGCCAGTGCTAGGGTCTCATGCCACAAGATTCATGATGCCGCCCAATATAACTAACATTGTCATTTTCATATAGTAGTAAATTCATAAAGAAAAATATATGAAACCCGCCCTTCCAAAATCAGGATAGTCTCTTCCTGCGGGTGGTTCAGGGATAGTAAGCATGCTGGTCCTGATTAGATGTTAGCTTGCATGTGTGGCATGCATAAGAAATCTATAGATACCATGGAGAGGCTCGACTGGAAAAAATAAAAACAAAACTAAGGCGAAGCAAAAATGTTACACATATGTTGCTTGTGTGCAGCGCGTATGTCCATGCAATTCAAGCCGTGGTAGGTACACATTGTGATCGGTAAGTATCGTTGTCGGTATGATTTTAAATCGCGCACAAATAAACGTGTAACTTAGTCTAATTCGGGATTATCTAACGGGGCCATAATGTTGGCAGAAGTAACCAAAACAATTGTTGTGGAGAAAGGTGAAGCACAGTTGATCACGACAGTAACTAGATCGTTCAAGAAATTTCGCTCGGGCTGCAAGAACTCTCAACGACAGAATCAAGGTCAGGTAGGTCATAACCGTCCCAATTCCTGACCCTCAAAGGTAACAGCTGCCGATTGTACCTCATGTTACTTCTAATAGTAATTTTACACCCCTAACAGATATTTCAGAAACATTTTTTCAATCATTTTCCTTGCATTAAATATTATTCCACCTGATGATGCCTGCGCATGAAAACCAATATGGTCGTGAATGTCCTTTGTCACCAAATAAATAGATATGTAAAACCTTTTATATATTATTTTATTATATTAATATAATACAGCTCTATTTTATATTGAGCACTCTATCCAATAATACTAGGCCTATTTAGTACACCATTCCAGCAAAAGCTGAAACAGTGACCATCTCCACTATATATATAAATTGTGACTTGTTGATGTTTGAACTTTCAAACTGATAACTTGTAAAAAAAAGTATGTTAATTATTTTTATCAATGCAAACTTCGATACGAATTTCTCGATAACTAATTTTTGTTAATAATTGGTAACAAAGTTTCATTGGAAAGAGAAGAGAAAGAAAGGGGGAATATACAACGCTTATATTCTAATATGTTAATGAATGGAACACGTACCGTATGCAACAAGTTGTCAAGCAGGATCTCGATCTTGATCTTGTTATCAGGAAAGCGTGTGGTATTGGCACAAAGAAATGATTCCTGAAAGGAAAATAGAATTTTATATAAAATCCGCAAAACCAATTTCCTGATCTTTTAGAATTAAAAAATAAACACGGATCTTGGTAGCAATCATCTATGTCTACATAATCGTCCTATGAATAGTATTATACACAATATTTTCAATAATGAAAAATGAAGAAAGTTAAACAATATAATAGTATTTGGAGGAGTGCTTACATCATGGGCATCATCGTTAGAAATTGAATCGCGACCCAAGTTCAAATTCTGGACGAGGTTTGTTTGCATTTTTGCTATTATGCTAATTGTCTTAGGGAAAGGGTAAATATACAGCGAGAAGTTATTTTAAATAAGTTTAAAACATTTATTTGAACGCATAAATTTAAAAATGTAATTTATTACTTTTGAATCAGATTTTTAACCGTGGGTTTATAATTGATTGAAAAATATTTGTTAAAACCAAGGTTTGATTTTATAAGAATTTTCGTTATGTAATAAAAAAATCGTTTACTACAGTTCCTTTAAAGTTTTGAGTTTTTCGTCTTCGATTGGTTTTTAAGCCGCACATTAATGGTCACCATTTCTTTTCCTAGAATGACTGGCAACTTATCGCGGACTTTGGTGGACCTGATGAAAAATTGTCCCATATTCCAAATATGCTAGATGTTTATGCTTTCAAAGATCACAGCCTCTTGTAAGTCTTTCTCCTTTTGATAAATTGTATATTTATGACAGTACTTGCGAACTGGAGATGCAGTGAGAAAGTTTTGGAAAAAGAATATGATTTTAAATGGCACGTCATCCGTCAGGGTTATTCTATGCCTAGATTGAAGGGAATCGTGGCTTATCATAAGTGTTCATCATTTACATTTTTATGTAGTTGTTTCTTTAAGGTTTTCTTTTTAGCACACACAGGGTACTATACCATGTTTCGGTCTAGCCTAGGTGGATCTGGGATTTAATGGCAATGAATGGGTACTCTAAGACTCTTCCACTGAACTCCAAGAATTGGAACCTACTATCAAATGCAATTTTGTGTCCTCCATCTTTTTCGTTTCTGGCTTAGAAATTGCTTTATATAGTGGTTTACGAGCCTAAAGTAAAAATAAATCAGTAATTTAGCGGCAACCTCAGCTTATTTGCTTTTTCCGAACCGTCATCGCATTGTGGTGAATTCATATGAGAGGTAAATAGTAGAGATGCGGACATTTTTAATACAAAAGAAAAACTAATGAAGTTATTAAGATTGAGATTTTCTTTCCTATCCCAGTGGAAAATAAATCTACAATGATAGATGAGTTGTGCGACTGTATTTTTGTATGTTTCTATCTATTGCTATAAAACACGGCGAATAAAACAATAAGAGAGGAAATATATTAAATGCAAAACAGTGTTATCCGACCTACACCATGGTGTTAAAAATGTGGCAACAAGGTCTTTTTAACGGGGGGTTTGGCCCCACAGGAAGCATGGCTAGTCGAAGAGGCCGAACACAGAAAATGCTTATTCTTACATTAAAGTTCCGCCTTGTTTTTTTTAACACAATTCTGATTCCTAATGTTGTAAAATTATTATAATAATATGATATATAAAGAACAAATCATCATCATCATGCATCATCAATCATCATCATCATCATCATCATCATCATCATCAAGAGCGTGCCGACAGTAGCACATTCCTTTGTCTCCCTCTCGGCCATGCTCGTCACTATATCAGCCATAATCTCTTGGTAAGTCCATCTAGACGGCATCCAGTGCCCGCAACAGAAGTGGGCGGCCAAAACTGGTGTGTCATGTGTAGGAGTCCATCGGAGAATGATGCTTTTAAGTTTGTTCTTAACTTCACCAGCAAAAGTGTCCTGTATTATCTTGATTATTTGTGTTTTCACTGAGAGGTAAGTAGCCGCACAGCTGTTGTTTTGTAGGATGCTGCTTCCGCGAAATCGGTTAAAAAAAAGCAACGTAGTATCAACCCGTGAGAGCTGAGAGAGATAAGAACTGCTGTTGTAGAATGCGAACGTGTTATTTATTTGTTTTTATGATGGGTATAAAAAGAGCGCCATAGCTTTTCAGTCCGTGTACTTTCGATTAGCTCCCCCAAGGTTTCATTCCTTGTCATTTCACGAGCACTACGTCCACTCGAAAGAAAACCTATACTTCTATTATAATAAAAGAGTTTATGGATCATGATGAGATTTGACAAAGTGTAACTTAATTGATTCTGTTGGATCATTAACGCCACCTCCCCGCCCCCCAAATATCTTATGGAAATTGCGTTTTTGATTTGGTTACTTTCGTTCTTTGTTTAATGGCACATCAACCTTCGTGGGTTATTTAATGCCAAAATTCATCCTTATAGAAAGAACAGTAGTGGTAGCTATTTAACTCTATGACCTGGGGATGAGGGGATTCATACCTTTCCGAAGTTATCAATTCCGAAAGTGAATGTAATAATGTGACTGGAGTTCGAACTCACTTACTACAATTTCGTAGTCCAACACGTTTAGCGCACTACACCAACCTTACGTTTTTGAGGTAAAATGCATAATCACTTTGAGAAAAAAGTAATTTTAAATATTTTTGCATGGCATCTAATGCAAAAGATGTTACTTTATCACACTAGCAATTTTATTGATTTAACAACTGAAGTCAGTCCCGAAGCGTTCAATGTCCCTCAGTGCTACAAGTAATACAGAAATCCTATTTAGGATTGCATTTGTAGGTAGGTAAACCCACAAATATCACAATTATTTATCAACTTCTTTCGCACACAGAACAATTTTTAATACACGCAGGATTAGGGTAATTCTAAAATCTTTTGATCGAATACTTGATTAGCAAAAGTATGTGACTGATTGTTTCGATGTTACATTTATGCTCAAGAATTTAATCACCAAGATGTAATTTACTAATTTCTTTGTTTGATATGCCTCCTTGGGCATCCCCAAACCCGCCCAAACAGGGTGGGGGTCCAGTGGCTTCGGTCCTGGATCTTTACAAGTTAATAGCGTGATCCAGGGGGCTATCCCCCCAGGCAATACTGCCCCTTGAACTTTAAAGGGGCAGGGCTGAGTTATTGCCCAGTGCCTGAGGCGCCCCGGCTTGAGGGGGAATGCCGGACGGGATCGACGCAATTTTTTCACGCCGCCACCCATGAGCCTTCGGTTGTGGGTGGGTGCCCACACGTAAATGGGCTTTGTGGCTAACCCGTACATAGTGGGGTACGAGGTAAATACAATGCTCCTTGGGCACCCGCCTTTTTTACTGCTATGTTACATTAACATTTACATTAACCTTTAAAAGAAAAAAATCTGTGTACAAAACATATACATTATTTGTACAATATTTATATACAAATCAAAATTCCTGTTAAATGTTTCCCCCCAAAATGCCCTCATTAGAATTTCTAAACGCTATTTCTGTTTTTGATCGACTTAGGCATTTGTTCCAAAAATTATAATTACTCTATTAGCAAAGAATCCAATTGTTAAATAGACTTATTTTTTGAAATCTGTCTGACACTAAGTTCGAGGAGAAATTTAAAAAAATGTCTACCATAGTAATACATTTTTCATTTTTTTTAAGTTTAAAATTAGATTCACCCCTTATTCCCTTCTTTCTAGTAAAATATTTCATCCTAATTTTTCTAATTCTTCCATGTAACTGTAATATTTTATTATTTTTATTATTTTTGTAATGAATGAAAAAAAATTGGTTAGATAAATGTTATGACTTATGTAGATAAAGTAGACCCCCCCCTCACAATAAAACAAACTTGATACGTATATATTAATGAAGAAGAATTATTTTTTGTCACTCTGGATCCTAAAAGAATCCACCAATTCATCAATTTTCTTGTAAAATGGACAGGAACGGTTGTAGGATGTTAATTCTTCTATGAACAGAAAGACTTCCTAATCCTCTCTAATTTTCAGTGAAAAACGAATTGTAAAGAATAATATCAGTGTATTTTCTGTAACCTATAAGCTTTCTGTTCTCTACAATTCTGCATCCTATAATTTACACATTCATAGGTGAAAGTTAAATTATATGTTGTCAAATTTGGAGGCGATTTTCATTTTAATAAAAAAGAATTTGTGTTTGCGATTTGAAAATCATTTCCGATTGAAATGTGCAGTTTTTCCTTTTCTTGCTAGGACAATTAATTCCAGCCAAGATGAACGAAATGCGAAAAAAGTTCATTCCTTGATCGCTGATTAATACCGGCATCTTTCCACATCGAGTGCAAAGAATGTCCTTTTAATGCGCGATTCATCTTTTATTTTTTGTGAGAGCAGCCATTATTGATCGTACAAAACCAGAAGGTAAGGAGACATATTGATAATTGCTTCATGATTTTCTGTTTGGTGTAGTTTTGTTTGGGATAATATATACAATAACACTCCATCTTTATTTTTATTCCATTCTGTTCTAAAAAATCATAATCTAACATTTATATTGAATAATAATTAGATTTACCAGTTGCATATTTTTTTACAATTCGGTAAATATCCAATTACCTGATGACGCAAAAAATAGAATATATATATATATTATATATATATATATATATAGTATATTATATATATAATGGTAACACAGTAATAACCTACTCGAGTTTCACGCATAAGGGATCTTCAAGTGTTAAATCCACTGGAATAAATCAAGATAATTGATTAATTGCAGTCGATTGCACGTGTGTATTTTAATTGCGATGACGGTTGGTTATAGATCCGCAGTCAAAGGAAACGCTGACAATTGAATTCAAATTGAGCGAAGTGGCATTTTTCCGAAGGATCAAAATATAAAACATTGTTAGAAATCCGCTTTGTTCTATTGTTTTAATGGTTTATGATAATAATGAGGATTGCCTATATGATTATGAAGCCTGGTACGATTAAACGTGGTTTGGCTAATATATGGCCAAAAGTTATTTATTTTATTAAATTAACAGAATGAGTATGTGTACAAACATATGCAGGTGTATTTATACCATTTTCAAATGGTCTTATTATTATTAAAAAATAATAGAAGTTATTAAATTACTTATAGTGTGGGATAATGGGGGTTTTGTTAATATTTGCTTAATTATTTTTTTTTATGATGGGGCTATATATGAATACTCGTATATATATATATATAGATAATATATAATAATATAATAGTATATATAACCTTGTACCCCGGTCACAGTGAACACACCACACACACAATACACACACACACACACCACGCGCACACACATACACCCCCACACATATATATATATATATTACATGTAATATGTTAGAGTGTCCAATGAAATGAAAAGGCGATGGTTACATTGGTTTCAAAGCAGCGTATTAGCGCCACTTATCATGGGTGGCAACAACCAGTAAAAAAAGAATTTCAGGGTTGGTGAAAAGTTCATAGGCTGACCAAGATACGCTCATGTAATCTGACAAAATGAGGTTTATCTTTTGCAACATAGTCCCTCTTGTGGTCCACACAGTTTCTTTACATATGTGTAGCAGTGCTTGGACCCCATTAAACATATTGCTATAATAGTACAGTGGAAAAGAGTTATCGGTTTACCATATCTCTTTCCATAATATATATATATATATATATATATATTATAATATATATTTATTATGGAAAAAATGACTTACCGTGAATATGGTCCACGGTGGTTGATGTGAAGTTCATAAAAGGTAAGGCAGTGAATAACAATAAAAAAGTGCTCATACTTGGTAGAGCAAAAAATTTATTTTAATATAGGTCGAAGTGATAATCTACTCGAGTTTCACCATGTTGAGGATCTTCAGGGTTAACTCCAGCTGTGTAAATCAAGATGTTGGTTGATTGTGAGCCAATTATATGTAATGTGTCTTTTGTTATGAATGGTACATTATGTACCGTTCATAACAAAAGACATATAATTTGTCTACAATCAACCACATCTTGATTTACACAGTGGAGTTAACCCCTGAAGATCCTCAACATGGTGAAACTCGAGTAGGTTTCACTTGGACATATATATATTATAATATATATATATATATATAATATATACTGTTGTGTCTAAATTTCTTAAAATATTATTTCTTTCTCTCGACGAACAGTTTCCCTTTCTAGTCCATTTTATATTATTCATCCATCAACAATTGGAAATCTGTTGTCATCCTCGCCACTTATTTAAACACTTCTTCTCATCTCTTTGCTTCTTTCTAACACTCGTCAATGAAGGCTTAAAACAATGATGAGTACTTTTCTACACTGCACATTTTAGAAAACAGATTCTTAAATACAGTCACATGGAAGTTCAATGCCTCTCCCAGATCGGTGTACTGAATTTGAGCCATTTAAAAAGAAGTATTCATGTTAGAAATATATTTCCATATTTTTTGTAAATTATTTGTTGTTGTTGTGGATTTTCTAAGGGACTTAAAATAATTCATAAACTAAGGAAAATGACGTTTTATCGTAAAATGAAAATGTGTTTTAAATCAATTTTCAGTGATTTGCCTTTTTTTTCTTTCTTCCGCAGCTCAATTCTCGTGAAAAAACAAGCAACTAGGTGTCAAATGTGAAAACGACAAATCCAGAACTCCAACTTGAATTCATGTGCTTCCAATGCATTTCAGCCTTCTTACTTGTACCGGATTCGATTTGTCTAATGACGGTGTTCTGTCGTCTTTCTGATTCGAAAAGTTCCGACTTATGAAATCAAGTACCAGACATCAAATTATTATTCACGTAAGAGGCTGTTTGATAATTAAAGTTTTTCATTTTTTGATTTTACCGACATACAATAGTTAGGCCAAAATAGCAACAAGGAAACTTTTGGCTACTTTATGTATAGATATTGGAATGTTTGGAGGATATTAGTCACGTCCTCACTCACCAAGGTCCAATATTAGCATTAGTATATCCAATGATGTACTAAAACTGAATAGATGGAAGAAAAGAGATAAGCTCATTTATACATATATGAAGGCTACGTGAACAATGCGTCAGTTGGATCGATGTATTTACCATTGAAGGTCGATGTCGGGGGTGTATGCAACTCAACCTCGACATTTTTGTCTAAACTTGGACTTTCTCCACCAGACAAAGGAAATACTTAAAAAGATTCAGGAGAAAGCTCTAACCGCATCAGCGTGGATATATGGCAGTCCATATTGTGACATCAAACCGATAAAGTCTGGTGGTAAGATAGCTGGGGCATTCTGGGTTTAGTGGTATGATGCTCGGCCCCGAACCAATGGCCTGAACCCAGAGTCATCATCTGATGAGGCCTTTGTTGGTTGCAATGGCTACTGTGTAAATAGCAGTCATGAAGATTATTTTTTTTTTTATGTCCATTTAATAGATACATAATAAATATAAATGGAGTATTACAAAAATCAACAAATTCCAACAGATGAAATGGGCACATTACTTTATATAGCCAGCAGTATATGAAAACAGCAATGAAAGTGATCAAGTCTTACTTGTCTTCTTAGGTGGGCAAAACCACGAAGGCAAATAAATTTGTGATGCTAAAGCGTAATAAAGTCCGTTCCACGGACAGAATATAAAAGTTCAAAGACAGAGACAAGAAAATCACGTCTTTACCATCGGAATACGGGAGACGAAGAGACCAATTTGAATTTATAAAATTGACATGATATTCAAAGAACACGTCACTAAATCCAAAGGAAGACAAATCCCCGCCAGAATACCAGACCTATTATTAATTAACAAAAAAGAAAAAAGAAGAAAGAAAAGAAAACTTGCCGATATCGTGGATTTTGCCGTCACAGAGTGAAAGTGAAAAGAAATGAAAGATAGAAAATATTTGGACCTGGAACAGATAATTGAGGAAAACTGTGGAACATGAAGGTAAAGGTCGTGCCAATTATAACTAGAACGGTTCCTAAAGGTCTGGAAAATAGTCTGGTCAATTGGAGATTAGAGATAGAATTGAGACCATCCAAACTACGGTATTGTTAACATCGGCTAGAATATCAAAAGATCCTGGAGACCTGAGGAGACTTGCTGTCACTCAACCTCCGCGCGGATCACCGTCTATGGCGGGTGTGAAAAGCTGTAATGGAGCGAAATAAATAATCATAATGTCTGTATTAGCTTGCAACCAACCATAACACTTATTCAATTATTATAAAACACACAAAATGTACATAGACTTCCTAGTCTAGTTTAAAATAGGGTCCTTACTAATCAGACCAAAGTTATTTAACAATTTTAACCGGCAGAATACCATGGGACGACCCACAACCGACGGGAGTGACCTTATAAGAGAAAACCTACTTCTGTAATAGCAGAAAGATTGGTCAAAATTTTGCTCTTGTGTGGACAAATATGATGAACTGTTTGTGGATTTATGCGCATAAAAAAATAATAACTGAAATACAAACGGATCATCCAACCCAGACTCGAAGAACAGTGCGAGTGTTAATTAATAATAAGAAAATAATTTGTCATCTACTGAAATTTTTGCCATTCCAGCAATAGCATGAAGAAAGCTTAAAAGATAGACAGATGCCGGGATATTGCGGGATCTGTGCAGATAAACTGAAAAAGTTGTGAAACTAAAGGTAACGGTGATACCAATGTGTAGTTGGAGCATTTGGAATACTTCTATGAACCTGGAAAAGAGACTGGGGGGAATTGGAGATTAAAGGAAGAATTGAACCATTCCAGACCACAGCAGTACTAAAATCGGCTAGCATACTTAAAAAAAGTCCAGGAGATCTGAGGAGACATTGTTGCCACTCAGACTCTCGGGAGTAACCGCGCAGTTAGAGCTGGTGGGAAAAACAAACAAAGGTTGAATATAATAACGCAAGAACTAATTTTCTATTTGAAATATTTTGTAATGCATAAATCAATTCAGAGTTAAAATATATTAAAAACAACAACAACATAACATTTCTAATTTCCTGTAATATCTAAGTCCTTTACAAAATGAACATCTTCATTTACGTACATTTTAACAAGTTTTATTCACGAGTGTGTGTATGTGTGGTGTGTATGTGTGTGTGTGATCTTTTCAATTTGCAGTTTAAGTGTTTTGTTTCTTTGTTCTTTTACAGGAACGGTCGTTGGTAAATCAATTGAAGAGCCATCTGTTGTTGATGTTTGGAAAAAGCTGACCTCAACATTTACAATGGAAATTCATGGCAGAAATAGATGACCCTTCAACGCGAGTACAAAATGCTTATTTTCAAAACAATATCATTTAAATCACTTCTGATGTTTTGGTTCAGTTGTTGGAGTATCGTAGGTCTGGATCTGTCCTGTTCGACTATTGGGATAGTCACTAAGGAAACAGCTGGTTTTCAGACGAACTACCGCACGTATTTTTATTTTATTTTTTATATTTGATGAAACACTTTGGTTAAGGACCGTTACAGTTCATTATTCCAGCCATTTTTTTGGACATTGTTTATTTTTGGTTTTTATCAGATAAAACAGGACAAATGTTTCAGCTGAAACTTTATGTTCCATAATAGATTGGCGAAGTCTATTAACTGACAGGTATTGTGGATAGTTTAAAATGGTCGCGAAAACCTTTGTCGTTTAGTTTGATTGATGAGTGATGAACCAGAGGTCATTTGAGACGTGGCTTTTTATTGATTATTCTAGTCAAGTGATAAAATGACTCTAAAAAGTTAACTAGAACTTAGTCAGTTGAAATTCGCCAACACAGGCAGATCGTTTTCACCATGCTCTTTGTTGACTGAATTCCACATGGATTACAACGAGATCATAACTTTATGTTGAGATATTTTATTTCTTTTACGACGACCATATTTTACAGTCGTCGTAAAAGAAATAAAATATGTTAACATAAAGTTATGATCTCGTTAATCTTTATTCCACCTAAGAATAATTGATAAACGAATGACGACGGGAAGCAACACAAAACGAACAAGACGATAATAAGGTGGCGAGAAACAGACGCAGAAGCGACAGGTAGACAGAGAAAACAAAAGGACGACACGACACAAAGAACGATTGAAGAGCTAGGCTCTGGCTGATATGAAAAAATACCTTAGAAAGACAAGTAAACATAGTACACAAACATAAAAACGAAGAATATATAATTTGTGACAATAGACATTTATTTGATGACCGTAATGTAAACATTTATTTACTTTTATTAAAGGAAGCGCAGTGGTGTACTGGGTTAGAGTAGCAGGAATGGGCTCGTCGGCCGGCGAGTTCAATTCCTGGAAGAAGCCACGGTTTCACATAGCGATATACCCTTGTGAAAGGTAATGAATCCATCTATTTTTCCCTCCAGATATGGGTAAATAGTAGGGCAGACTGGGTTCTTTGACCATAGTTAGTCAACTAGTCCTAGGAGAAGAAAAATTCTGATTAAAACCTAGTCACTACTAGAATAGACGCAGGCCTACTTAGTGTATATTTTTTAATTAAAAAAAGGATTTAAAATGAATTGCAATTCAATCTAATGTTTTTTTTTTGTTCTTAACATTTCAGGGCAGCAAATAAATACATTGCCTCGGACGTCGAGCTTCTTAACTGGTGAGTTAAATTTGAATTTGAAGAATCTGATTTGTGAATACATCATCGCTAGTAGAATGTGATTTGTATAATAATTTCCATAACTACCTATGTAATAGCAATTAAACATAATCTCAGAAATGCACAATAAAAACTTATGTATCCTCAGACTCGGCTTTCTGTCTTAGCGCTTGTGATATATGCTTATCGTAAGCCTTCTTCTGGAAGTAAATGAACTGGTTCATGACTACTTGTTTAATGCTGTTTTTCCGACTACTACTAAACAGCATTAACAAGTTAGTCCATGAACGTTCATTTCTTCCAGAAAAGGTACGATAAGCTATTTCACAAGCGTAAGACAGAAGCCGAGTCTGGATACAATAAGTTTTTATTGTTGCTTCTGAGATTATGTTAATTGCTATTACATAGGTAGTTATGGAAATTATTATACAAATCACATTTCTAGCGATGATGTATTCACAAATCAGATTCTCAAATCAAATTTAACTCACCAGTAAGAAGCTCGACGGTCCGAGCAATGTATTTATTTTTGCTGCCCTGAAATGTTAGAAAAGAAAAAAACATTAGAATTGCAATTCATTTAAATCCTTTTTTTTTAAATTAAAAATATATCACTAAGTAGGCCTGCGTCATTCTAGTAGTGACTAGGTTTTAATTCAGAATTTCTCTCCTAGACTAGTTGACTACTATGGTCAAAGAACCCAGTCTGCCCTACTATTTACCCATATCTGGAGGGAAAATAGATGGATTCATACCTTTCACAAGGGTATTAGCGCTATGTGAACCGTGGCTTCTTCCAGAATTGAACTCGGCCGACGAGCTCATTCCTGCTACTCTAACCAGTAACCCACTGCGCTTCTTTAATTAAAAGTAATTAAATGTTTACATTACGTCAATCAAATAAATTGTCTATGTCCACAAATTATATATTCTTCGTTTATGTTTGTACTATGTTTATTGTCTTCTTAAGGTATTTTTCATATCAGCCAGAGCCTAGCTCTTCAATCGTTCTTTGTGTCGTGTCGTCCTTTTTGTTCTCTGTCTACCTGTCGCTTCTGCGTCTGTTCTCGTCCACCTTATTATCGTCTTGTCGTTTTTGTGTTGCTTCCCGTCGTCATTCGTTATTTCATATTATTCTTAGGTGGAATAAAGATTAACGAATCATAACTTTATGTTAACATATTTTATTTCTTTTACGACGACTGTAAAAAATATGTCGTCGTAAAAGAAATAAAAATATCTTCACATAAAGTTATGATCTCGTTGTAATCCATGTGGAATCAGTCAACAAGAGCATGGTGAAAACGATCTGCCTGTGTTGGCGAATTTCAACTGACTAAAGTTTCTAGTTAACTTTTTTAGAGTCATTTATCACTTGACTAGAATAATCCAATAAAAAGCCACGTCTCAAATGACCTCTGGTTCATCACTCATCAATCAAACTAAACGACAAAGGTTTTTCGCGACCATTTTAAAACTATTCCACAATACCTGTCAGTAATAGACTTCGCCAATCTATTATGGAACATAAAGTTTCAGCTGAAACATTTGTCCTGTTTTATCTGATAAAAACAAAAATAAACAAAATGTCCAAAAAAATGGCTGGAATAATGAACTGTAACGGTCCTTAACCAAAGTGTTTCATCAAATATAAAATAAATAAAAATACGTGCGGTAGTTCGTCTGAAAACCAGCTGTTTCCTTAGTGACTATCCAATAGTCGAACAGGACAGATCCAGACCTACGATACTCCAACAACTGAACCAAAACATCAAGAAGTGATTTAAATGATATGTTTGAAAATAAGCATTTTGTTACTCGCCGTTGAAGGGTCATCTATTTCTGCCATGAAATTTCCATTGTAAATTGTTGAGGTCAGCTTTTTCCAAACATCAACAACAGATGGCTCTTCAATTGATTTACCAACGACCGTTCCTGTAAAAGAACAAAGAACAAAACACTTAAACTGCAAATTGAAGATTCACACACACACATACACACACACATACACACACGTGAATAAAATTGTTAAAATGTACGTAAATGAAGATGTTCATTTTGTAAAGACTTAGATATTACAGGAAATTAGAAATGTATGTTGTTGTTGTTTTTTAATATATTTAACTCTGAATTGATTTATGCATTACAAAATATTTCAAATAGAAAATTAGTTCTTGCGTATTATTATTTCAACCTTTGTTTGTTTTTCCACCAGCTCTAACTGGCGGTTACTCCCGAGAGTCTGAGTGGCAACATGTCTCCTCAGATCTCCTGGACTTTTTTTAAGTATGCTAGCCGATTTTAGTACTGCTGTGGTCTGGATGGTTTTCAATTCTTCCTTTAATCTCCAATTCCCCCAGTCTCTTTTTCCAGGTTCATAGGAAGTATTCCAAATGCTCCAACTACAATTGGTATCACCGTTACCTTTATGTTCACAACTTTTTCAGTTATCTGGCAATATCCCGGCATCTGTCTATCTTTAAGCTTTCTATGCTCTGCTGGAATGGCAAAATTCAGTAGATGACAAATTATTTTCTTATTATTAATTAACACTCGCACTGTTCTTCGAGTCTGGGTTGGATGATCCGTTTGTATTTCAGTTATTATTTTTTTATGCGCATAAATCCACAACAGTTCATCATATTTGTCCACACAAGAGCAAAATTTTGACCAATCTTTCTGCTATTAGCAGAAGTAGGTTTTCTCTTATAAGGTCACTCCGTCGGTTGTGGGTCGTCCCATGGGTATTCTGCCGGTAAAATTGTTAAATAACTTTGGTCTGATTAGTAAGGACCCTATTTTAAACTAGACTAGGAAGTCTATGTACATTTTGTGTGTTTATAATAATTGAATAAGTGTTATGGTTGGTTGCAAGCTAATACAGACATTATGATTATTATTTCGCTCCATTACAGCTTTTCACACCGCCATAGACGGTGATCCGCGGAGGTTGAGTGACAGCAAGTCTCCTCAGGTCTCCAGGACTCTTTTGAGTATTCTAGCCGATGTTAACAATACCGTAGTTTGGATGGTCTCAATTCTATCTCTAATCTCCAATTGACCAGACTATTTTCCAGACCTTTAGGAACCGTTCTAGTTATAATTGGCACGAACTTTACCTTCATGTTCCACAGTTTTCTCAGTTATCTGTCCAGGTCCAAATATTTGTCTATCTTTTCATTTTCTTTCACTTTCACTCTGTGACGGCAAAATCCACGATATGGCAAGTTTTTTTTTCTTTTTTTTCTTTTTGTTAATTAATAATAGGTCTGGTATTCTGGCGGGGATTTGTCTTCCTTTGGATTTAGTGACGTGTCTTTGAATATCATGTCAATTTTATAATTCAAATTGGTCTCTTTCGTCTCCCGTATTCCGATGGTAAAGACGTGATTTTCTTTGTCTCTGTCTTTGAACTTTTAATATCTGTCCGTGGAACGGACTTTATTACGCTTTAGCATCACAAAATATTGCCTCGTGGTTTTGCCCACCTAAGAAGACAAGTAAGACTTGATCACTTTCATTGCTGTTTTCATATACTGCTGGTATATAAAGTAATGTGCCCATTTCATCTGTTGGAATTTGTTTGTGTATTTTTGTAATACTCCATTTATATTTATTATGTATCTATTAAATGGACATAAAAAAAAATAATCTTCATACAATGACTGCTATTTACACAGTAGCATTGCAACCAACAAAGCCTTCATCAGATGATGACTCTGGGTTCAGGCATGGTTTCGGGCCGAAGCATCATTACCACTAACCAGAATGCCCCAGCAGTATCTCACGATACCACAGACTTTATCGGTTTGATGTCACAATATAGGACTGCCATATCCACGCTGATGCGGTTAGAGCTTTCTCCTGAATCTTTTTAAGTATTTCCTCTTGTCTGGTGGAGAAAGTCCAAGTTTAGACAAAAATGTCGAGGTGAGTTGGCAATACACCCCCGACATCCGACCTCAATGGGAAATACATCCGTTATCCATCCGTTTCTGACGCATTGTTCACGTAGGCCTTCATATATGTATAAATGAGCTTATCTCTTTTCTTCCATCTATTCAGTTTTAGTACATCATTGGATATACTAATGCTAATATTGGACCTTGGTGAGTGAGGACGTGACTAAATATCCTCCAAACATTCCAATATCTATACATAAAGTAGCCAAAAGTTTCCTTGTTGCTATGTTTGGCCTAACTATTGTATGTCGGTAAAATCAAAAATGAAAAACTTTAATTATCAAACAGCCTCTTACGTGAATAATAATTTGATGTGGTACTTGATTTCAATAAGTCGGAACTTTTCGAATCAGAAAGACGACAGACACCGTCATTAGACAAATCGAATCCGGTACAAGTAAAGAAGGCTGAAATGCATTTGGAAGCACATGAATTCAAGTTGGAGTTCTGGATTGTCGTTTTCACATTTGACACTAGTTGCTTGTTTTTGATCACCGAGAATTGAGCTGCGGAAGAAAGAAAAAAAGGCAAATCACTAAAATTGATTTAAACACATTTTCATTTTACGATAAAACGTCATTTTCCTTAGTTTATGAATTATTTTAAGTCCCTTAGAAAAATCCAACAACAACAACAAATAATTACAAAAATATGGAAATATATTTCTAACATGAATACTTCTTTTTAAAATGGCTCAAATTCAGTACACCGATCTGGGAGAGGCATTGAACTTCCATGTGACTGTATTTAAGAATCTGTTTTCTAAAATGCAGTGTAGAAAAGTACTCATCATTGTTTAAGCCTTCATTGACGAGTGTAGAAAGAAGCAAAGAGATGAGAAGAAGTGTTTAAATAAGTGGCGAGGATGACAACAGATTTCAATTGTTGATGGATGAATAATATAAAATGGACTAGAAAGGGAAACTGTTCGTCGAGAGAAAGAAATAATATTAAGAAATTTAGACACAACAGATTATATATATATATATATATATATATATATATATATGTCCAAGTGATAACCTACTCGAGTTTCACCATGTTGAGGATCTTCAGGTTAACTCACTGTGTAAATCAAGATGTTGGTTGATTGTAGACAATTATATGTCTTTTGTTATGAACGGTACATAATGTACCATTCATAACAAAAGACACATACATATAATTGTCTACAATCAACCAACATCTTGATTTACACAGTGGAGTTAACCCTGAAGATCCTCAACATGGTGAAACTCGAGTAGATTATCACTTCGACCTATATTAAAATAAATTTGCTCTACCAAGGTATTGAGCACTTTTTTATTTGTTATATCACTGCCTTACCTTTATGAACTTCACATCAACCACCGTGACCATATTCACCGGTAAGTCATTTTTTCCATAATAAATATATATATATTATATATATATATATATATATATATTAGTGGAAAGAGATATGGTAAACCGATAACTCTTTTCCACTGTTACTATTATAGCAATATGTTTAATGGGGTCCAAGCACTGCTACACATATGTAAGAACTGTGTGGACCACAAGAGGGACTATGTTGCAAAAGATAAACCTCATTTTGTCAGATTACATGAGCGTATCTTGGTCAGCCTATGAACTTTTCACCAACCCTGAATTCTTTTTACGGGTGTGTTGCACCCATGATAAGTGGCTAATACGCTGCTTTGAAACCAATGGTAACAATCGCCTTTTCATTTCATTGGACACTCTAACATATACATGTATATATATATATATATGTGTGGGGGTGTATGTGTGTGCGCGTGTGTGTGTGTGTGTGTGTGTGTGTGTGTGTGTGTGTTCACTGTGACCCGGGTAACAAGGTTATATATATATATATATATATATATATATATATATATATATACGAGTATTCATATATAGCCCATCATAAAAAAAAATAATTAAGCAAATATTAACAAAACCCCATATCCCACCACTATAAGTAATTTAATAATCTATTATTTTTTAATAATAATAAGACCATTGAAATGGTATAAATACACCTGCATATGTTTGTATACACATACTCATTCTGTTAATTTTAATAAAATAAATAACTTTTGGCATATATTAGCCAAACCACGTTTAATCGTACCAGGCTCTATAATCATATAGGCAATCCTCATTATTATCATAAACCATTAAAACAATAGAACAAAGCGGATTTCTAACAATGTTTATATTTTGATCCTTCGGAAAAATGCCACTTCCGCTCATTTTGAATTTCAAGTCAGCGTTCCTTTGACTGCGGATCTATAACCAACCGTCATCGCAATAAAATACACACGTGCAATCGACTGCAATTAATCAATATCTTGATTTATCCAGTGGATTTAACACTGAAGATCCTTATGGTGAAACTCGAGTAGGTTATTACTGTGTACCATTATATATATATATATATATATATATATATATATATATATATATATATTCTATTTTTTGCGTCATCAGGGTAATTGGATATTTACCGAATTGTAAATAAATAAATGCAACTGGTAATCTAATTATTATCAATATAAATGTTAGGATTTATGATTTTTAGACAGAATGGAATAAAAATAAAGATGGAGTGTTATTGTATATATTATCCCAAACAAAACTACACCAAACAGAAAATCATGAGCAATTATCAATATGTCTCCTTACCTTCTGGTTTTGTACGATCAATAATGGCTGCTCTCACAAAAATAAAAGATGAATCGGCATAAAGGGACATTCTTTGCACTCGATGTGGAAAGATGCCGGTATTATCAGCGATCAAGGAATGAAACTTTTTTCGCATTTCGTTCATCTTGGCTGGAATTAATTGTCCTAGCAAGAAAAGAAAAACTGCACATTTCAATCGGAAATGATTTCAAATCGCAAACACAAATTCTTTTTTATTAAAATGAAAATCGCTCCAAATTTGACAACATATTATATTTAATTCACCTATTGAATGTGTAAATTATAGGAGCAGAATTGTAGGAACAGAAAGCTTATAGTGTTACAGAAAATACACTGATATTATTCTTACAATTCGTTTTTCACTGAAATTAGAGAGGATTAGAGAAGTCTTTCTGTTCATAGAAGAATTAACATCCTACCAACCGTTCCTGTCCATTTTACAAGGAAAATTGATGAATGGTGGATTCTTTTAGGATCCAGAGTGACAACAAAATAATTCTTCTTCATTTAATATATACGTATCAAGTTTGTTTTTATTGGGAGGGGGAGGGGTCTACTTTATCTACATAAGTCATAACATTTATCTAACCAATTTTTTCATTCATTACAAAAATAATAAAAATAATAAAATATTACAGTTACATGGAAGAATTAGAAAAATTAGGATGAACTATTTTACTAGAAAGAAGAATAAGGGGTGATCTAATTTAAACTTTAAAAAAATGAAATGTATTACTATGGTAGACATTTTTTTTTAAATTTCTCCTCGAACTTAGTGTCAGGACAGATTTCAAAAAATAAGTCTATTAACCAATTGGATTCTTTGCTAATAGAGTAATATATTTTTGGAACAAACTGCCTAAGTCGATCAAAAACAGAAATAGCGTAGAAAATTCTAAGAGGGCATTTTGGGGGAAACATTTAACAGAATTTGATTTGTATATAAATATTGTACAAATAATGTATATGTTTTGTACACAGATTTTTTTCTTTTAAAGGTTAATGTAAATGTTAATGTAACATAGTAAAAAGGGGGATGCCCAAGGAGGCATTGTATTTACCTCGTACCCCACTTGTACGGGTTAGGCACAAGCCCTATTAACGTGGGACCACCCACAAACCGAAGCTCATGGGTGGCGGGTGAAAAATTGCGTCGATCCCGTCGGCATTCCCCCTCAAGGGGCGCCTCAGGCACTGGGCAATAAACTCAGCCCTGCCCCTTTAAATCAAGGGGCAGGTATTGCCTGGGGGGATAGCCCCCTGGGATCGACGCTATTAACTTGTAAAGATCCAGGACCGAAGCCACTGGACCCCCACCCTGTTGGGCGGGTTTTGGGGATGCCCAAGGAGGCATATCAAACAAAGAAATTAGTAAATTACATCTTGGTGATTAAATTCTTAGCATAAATGTAACATCGAAACAATCAGTCACATATTTTGCTAATCAAGTATCGATCAAAGATTTTAGAATTACCCTAATCCTGCGTGTATTAAATTGTTCTGTGTGCGAAAGAAGTGATAAATAATTGTGATATTTGTGGGTTTACCTACCTACAAATGCAATCCTAAATAGGATTTCTGTATTACTGCTGTAGCACTGAGGGACATTGAACGCTTCGGGACTGACTTCAGTTGTAAAATCAATAAAATTGTAGGTGTGATAAAGTAACATCTCTGCATTAGATGCCTGCAAAAAAATATTAAAATTACTTTTTTCTCAAAGTGATTATGCATTTACCTCAAAAACGTAAAGGTTGTGTAGTGGCTAACGTGTTGGACTACGAAATTGTAGTAAGTGAGTTCGAACTCCAGTCACATTATTACATTCACTTTCGGAATGATAACTTCGGAAAGGTATGAATCCCCTCATTCCCCAGTCATGAGTTAAATAGTACCACTACTGTTCTTCTATAAGGATGAATTTGGCATTAAATAACCCACGAAGGTTGATGTGCCATTAAACAAAGAAACGAAAGTAACCAAATCAAAAACGCAATTTCCAAGATATTTTGGGGGCGGGAGGCGGCGTAATGATCCAACAGAATCAATTAAGTTACACTTTGTCAAATCTCATCATGATCCATAAACTCTTTATTATAATAGAAGTATAGGTTTTCTTTCGAGTGGACGTAGTGGTGAATATGACAAGGAATGAAACCTTGGGGGGGAGCTAATCGAAAAGTACCACAGACTGAAGCTATGGACGCTTTTTTATCCCATCAAAAACAAATAAATAACAGTTCGCATTCTACAACAGCAGTTCTTATTCTCTCAGCTCTCACGGGATACTACGTGCTTTTTTTTAACCGATTCGGGAAGCAGCATCCTACAAAACAACAGCTGTGCGGCTACTTACCTCTCAGGAAAACACAAATAATCCAAGAAATACAGGACACTGCTGGTGAAGTAAGAACAAACTTAAAAGCATCATTCTCCGATGGACTCCTACACATGGACACACCAGTTTTGGCCGACCACTTCTGTGCGGGCACTGGATGCCGTCTAGATGACTTACCAAGAGATATGGCTGATAGTGACGGATGGCGAGAGGGAGACAAAGGAATGTGTACTGTCGGCACGCCTTGATGATGATGATGATGATGATGATGATGATGATGATGATGATGATGATGATGATTGTTCTTTAATTATCATATATTATAATAATTTTACAACAATTAGGAATCAGAATTGTGTTAAAAAAAACAAGGCGAACTTTAATGAGAATAAGCATTTTCTGTGTTCGCCTCTCGCGAGCCATGCTTCCTGTGGGGCAACCCCCGTTAAAAAGACCTTGTGCCACATTTTAACACCATGGTGTGAGTCGGATAAACACTGTTTGCATTTATATATTCCTCTCTTATTGTTTTATTCGGTGTTATAGCAATAAGATAGAAACATACAAAATACAGTCGCACAACTCATTATCATTGTAGATTTATTTTCACTGGATAAGAAAGAAAAAATCTCAATCTTAATAACTTCATTTTTTCTTTGTATTAAAAATGTCCGCATCTCTACTATTTACCTCTCATTTGAATTCACACAATTTGCGATGACCTGGTTGCGGAAAAAGCAAATAAGCTGAAGGTTGCTAAATACTGATTTATTTTACTTATTAGGCTCGTAACACCTATATAAGCAATTTTAAGCCAGAACGAAAAAGAGAGGACACTAAATTGCATTTGATAGTGAGGTTCCAATTCTGGAGTTCAGTGGAGTCTAGAGTACCCATTCATTGCCATTAATCCCAGATCCACCTAGACCCGAAATGGTAGTACCTGTTAGTGTGCAAAAAGAAAAATCCCTTAAGAAACAACTACATAAAAAATGTAAATATGAACACATGATAAGCACGATTCCCTCAAATCTAGGCATAGAATAACCCTGGACGGATTGACGTGCCATTAAAATCATATCTTTTCCAAAACTTTCTCACTCATCTCCAGTTCGCAAGTACTGTCATAAATATCAATTATCAAAGAGAAAGACTTACAGATGGCTGTTGATCTTGAAGATAAACATCTAGCAATATTGGAATATGGGTCAATTTTTCATCAGGTCCACCAAAGTCCGGATAAAGTTGCCAGTCATTCTAGGAAGAAATGGTGACATTAATGTTGCGCTTAAAAACAATCGAAGACGAAAAACATCAAAACTTTAAGGAACTGAGTAAATCGATTTTTTTATTACATAACGAAAATTCTTATAAAATCAAACCCTTGGTTTTAACAAATATTTTCAGATCAATTATAAACCCACGGTAAAAATCTGATTCAAAAGTAATAATTACATTTTTTAAATTTATGGTTCAAATAAATGTTTTAAACTTATTTAAATACTTCTCGCTGTATTTACCCTTTCCCTAAGACATTAGCATAATAGCAAAATGCAAACAACCTCGTCCAGAATTTGAACTTGGGTCGCTGATTCAATTTCTAACGATGATGCCCATGATGTTAAGCACTCCTCCAAAATACTTGTATATTGTTTAACTATCTTCATTTTTCTATTGAAATATGTGTATAATACTATTCATAGACGATTATGTAGACATTAGATGATTGCTACCAAGATCCGTGTTTTATTTTTAATCTAAAAGATCAGGAAATATTTTTGGATTTTATATAAAATTCTATTTCTCTTTCGAAGGAATCATTTCTTTGTGCAATACACACGCTTTCCGATAACAAGATCAAGCGAGATCTGCTTGACAACTGTTGCTATACGGTACGTGTCCATTATTTAAACATATTAGAAATATAAGGTTAGTATATTCCCCCTTTCTTTCTCTTTCTCTTTCCAATGAACTTTGTACCAATTATTAACAAAATTAGGTAATCGAAAATTCGTATTCGAAGTTTGCATTGATAAAAATAATTAACAGACTTTTTTTACAAGTTTTATCAGTTTGAAAGTTCAAACATCAACAAGTCACAATATATATATAGTGTGAGATGGTCACTGTTTCAGCTTTTGCTGGAATGGTGTACTAAAGGCAGTATTATTGGTAGAGTGCTCAATATAAAATAGAGCTGTTATATAATATAATAAAATAAATATATAAAGGTTTTACATATCTATTTATTTGGTGACAAAGGAACATTCACGACCATATTGGTTTCATGCGAGGCAATCATCAGGTGATAATATTTAAAATGCAAGGAAAATGTTGAAAAAATGTTTTGAAATATCTGTTAGGGGTGTAAATATTACTATTAGAGTAACATGAGGTACAAATCGGCAGCTTTTACCGAGGTCAGGAATGTGACGGTTTTAGACCTACCTGACCTTGTCTGATCGTTGAGGTTCTTGCAGCCCGAGCGAAATTTCTTGAACGATCTAGTTACTGTACTGTGATCAACTGTGTCTTCACCTTTCTCACAACAATTGTTTTTGGTTACTTCTGCAACATTATGGCCCCGTTAGATAAATTCCCGAATTAGACTAAGTTACACGTTTATTTGTGCGGATTTAAAATCATACACGACAACGATACTACCGATCACAATGTGTACCTACCACG
The DNA here is from genome assembly GCA_023376005.1 of Doryteuthis pealeii. Lineage (NCBI taxonomy): Eukaryota > Metazoa > Mollusca > Cephalopoda > Myopsida > Loliginidae > Doryteuthis > Doryteuthis pealeii. The sequence goes on from CM042142.1 coordinate 26,175,874, forward strand.
GCTTGAATTGCATGTGACATACGCGCTGCACACAAGCACATATTGTAACATTTTTGACTTGCCTTAGTTTTTGTCTTTTATTTTTCCAGTCGAGCCTCATCCATGTATCTATAGATTTCTTATGCATGCACACATGAAGCTAAACATCTAATCAGGACCAGCATGTACTATCCCTGAACCACCCGAGTGAAGAGGACAATCCTGATTTTGGAAGGGCGGGTTTCATATATTTTCTATGAATACTACTATATGAAAATTGACATGTAGTATATTGGGGGCCTATCATGAATTCGTTGTGGCATGAGACCCTAGCACTGGCCCTGTATCTAACATTCGTTTTTTTTTTGTTATTTTTGCTCCCGCCAACTCCTACAGGAGAGGCAAGTATGTCATCTAGAACCTTGACGCTTAATGCGTATACAATGGGCTACATTTAAAAGTATAAATAAATTTTTTTTAAAGAGAAGGGGAAATAAAGCGAATGTTATGAATTGTTCATTTTTTATCTTCTCTGTCATTGTTATTTGTTTGTTTTTTAAGGCATCTTTATTTATTGATGAAAAAACTTACAGACATGAAATAATATACAAAAAGTGCGCTTGCGATGTTCGTGCCGTCACGAGTAATGTTTTGTTGGGTCATAAACACGTCACAAATGATGTCCCGTCGAATTCGCTACAAAAATAAATAAAAAATTAAAATTAAAAAATGAATGCAAAAATATTTACTGGCCCTCACTAAAAATTAACACATCTTTAAAATCCTTGTTAAAGTAAAGAGGTTAACTTAGTTTAACCAAAAGTCCTAAATATGCAACAATGAATATGGTTCGAACTCATAGCAACTGAAATTGAAACTGGCTCTATAGTTTATGTCCATGACGTTTTATATTGAAAGCCTATTCACCAGGGGTGTCGACAATTTACTTCCAGTTTGCTTCTGTAATCGGCTTAAGAAATTCAAAGTAAGTTTTGCTTTTACACTTGAAATAACATTTACCATTATTCAATTGAAGTAAGTATAAGATATGTTTATTTTATATCCTTCGGACTAAAAATATCATTTTACATTTACTGTAAAAAAAAGATTTGGTCCGAAATCTGCAACTAAAAATGTATTTTAAGAATCTTCTTTGTCTTAGAAGTTTATTTAAAATTTATAATTTAAAGTTAATTTAACATTTTCCACTTGATGTTTAACTAAAAAATGTTAAATAAACTTTATTTAACCCTTTTCACTTTAAGTAAGTTAAATCTATAGTTCAAACTAATGTGTTTTACACCGTTACAGAGAAATATCCACTGGAATGTATGTTTCTTTATAATATTATTTTTCTAATGTAAGCTTATTTCCGACGGAAGCTTATTGCATTTTAGTGTAAATATGTCCACATGTTTTCTCTGAATGCTGTGTAAATTTTGTCTTTTTAAGACATAATATAAACTACATAAACTTAATTTTTAGTCAGTACGAACAAATGCTAAATTTAAGTTAGATTTAACTGCTACAAATTCTAAAAGCATATATACAAGAAGTTTTTTTTTAAGAATTGCGGGGATTAAAATAAAATTAAAATAATTTTTTAAAAAATGAAAAAGTAACAATCTCATATGAGCCTTCAGACAGGAAAAACTCTCTGGACAGGCACAAGAAAAAGGACCCACTTCTTACCATCAAGAAAACCCCTTGGCGATTTAAATTCAGGCCTTATCTGGGACCAGATGCTCATACTGGATATGAAGAAATTTCCTCTCCATGAGGTAGCTATGACTAACGAATAAGGTCTAAAACCTAAAACTACCTTTTGTCTTTGTCTCTTCCTTCCCCTTCCTTTAATTCACTTTCAACTCGATGACCACAAGTAGGAAGAACCACCAAATATAATGTGGTTAAAAAGTGTTGTGAGGTGTGGTTTCGTATTCTTTGTTGTAGTAATAGTAGTAATCCTCCGAGCGTATCTTAGCTCTGTATGTTAGCTTCTCGTAGCTAATATCCCCCATGTCCTCTAGACTGTCTCTATATATCTCCTGCTGTAATGCACATATGTAAATGAGATAACACGCCATTGGCTTACCTCACTACAAAAAGAAAACCTGCAATCACGCACCAGAAATGACCAACGACCTTAAACCAACATAAAATCATTAAAACCCCACAGAATTTCGTAGTCCAAAATTAGAGGTGTGTGCTATACATGAGTGGGTATTATACACAAATAATTACATTATACATGAAACAGGAAATAAAATGTGGCCATGAATAAAAACTGACAATTATTTTATTTTTTTAATACTTTCATAAAAATCGCATTCGAGTGCCATTAAGTCATAGAACATTGACTGCGACAATATATTGAGTTATAACGCCCGGTTTCTCATCGATACATGTAAGGGGGGGGATCTCTGTTTAAAAAAACATTCTACATGTTATATGACTTCTGGAAAGTATGTATTTACCCAACCCGTTCGCTATGAATAGGATGCAACACACGGTCAATTTTTAAACAAACAAACAACCTGGCCCCTTTAACCTTGGTTTGGCAACCGGTCTAGGAGAAACAAAAATCTGAATTCAAACCTGTTAAAGGTTTGAATTCAGATTTTTGTTTCTCCTAGACCGGTTGCCAAACCAAGGTTAAAGGGACCAGGTTGCCCAACTATTTACCCATAGCTGGGGAAGAACGCATATTCATACCTTTCTAATGGCATTAGCACTATGTGAATGGCAAACAGCTTCGACCAGGATTTGATCTCCGGTCACTACGACGATAATCATTAAACAACGAGCGCCTCCATCGACCGTCCCGTCCCCTTTTTCACCTAGTGAGCGAGGAAACGTCGTAATTGGTGGTATTTCAGGTCTGAACGACATCGGTGCAAGTGACGACCCGTAAAATAAGGCCGAAATAGAAAAGAGCAACCCGCCACGGAAATGTAAAAGGGAAAACGAGGATTTCGGAAGCGACGAGGAGCAAGGAGTAGAGAGACCCCCGAACAAGAATCTACTGGAGAGTGTACTAGTAAAACATGAAAAGATTAGTGCAAATAAATCCCGAAACAAAGTTAACTCTACCTGTTCAACAAAAGCAAATGATACATCCTCCCGTAGCAATGCCAAAGGATCTCTCAATTGAAGATTAATTTTATTTTTGGGCAGGGTCGGGCCTACAACGATGCCATCTGTATTGCCTGTTTTGATTGGACTGAGTGAACAATTCTGCAGAATATTATCAATGGCATAGACAACACCTGGAATGAACAAAAAAAAACAATTATTTCGATATTTGAAATGACATTCAATAGTTAGCCGTTGGCTGATTAAGTGGATATAGTCTACAAACTTAATCACCGTTTTAACAGTTCAAATTGTGTGCGTAAAATATCGTAATCGAAATTATCGTTTTCATTTTAAATTAGTTATAAAATTATTGTTGTTTTTAGGAAAATTACATTACTTTTTTCATTCTTTTTTCTTCTTCTTTTTATATCTCTGAGCATCATGGTACCATTTAAGTACATAATATATTGTTAAGATTGGTGTTTTTTTACCGGTTATTGGTAACGGTTGGTGCTAGGGCAGATATTTAGTCGCGTCCCAAATAATCAAGTTCCAATATTAGCATTAGTATAACCATTGATGAACTAATGCTCAATAAACTTGAGGAAATACGAGATAAATTTATGTTGGGATTACATCTATTGAGTGACAGAGGACACGAAAGGGAATTATCTCCCGTGTCTGCCAATAGCCACTGGGTGGCGTGGTCAATGTAGTACATTAAGAAGATGCGGCAAAATCAAACCTCTTCCTCACTCTTCCGGCTTCGACAGAAGTAATAACACACCAGTTGCGTTCCTGTCCAACAACTCGTGTCACATGGTACACTATAACATGCTTAACAGGTTTTTATATTCTTATTCACAACCAATTACATATCATACTAAAACAATTTCCTTTTCATATAAGAACATTATTATCACTTATTCCTATGTTGTATTCTATCTGAGTTTACTCAGGAAATAAAATATTCTTGTTACTACTTTGTTGTGAATTGTTTTTGCATTTATTCTATACGAAGAAACAATATTCAACCAACTATAGTTCCTCTAGGTATAAACATATGGGAGTAATATGGAAATAAATCCGACAATATTAAGAAATTTGAGAAAAAAACAAATGTTCCAAAAATTAGATGAATTTATTCATCGACGCTTAACGTTTCGGTTTCTTTAAACCTTCATCAGGATGTATTAAGGGGTGAAGAAATTGATGGATGTTTTATATAGCTGACAGGGAATATCATCTATAAAACATCCATCAATTTCTTCTCCCCTTAATCATCCTGATGAAGGTTTAAAGAAAACCGAAACGTTTAAGCGTCGATGAATAAATTCATCTAATTTTGGAACATTTGTTTTTTTGTTGGTTTTTTTTTTTTTCAAATTTCTTAATATAAACATATATATGATATTTAATACATGCAAATAAAATCATATAACAGAATACATAAACATGTCCCAACATTGTTCCATGATAAGCAGTGTATAAAAAAGAGGTACAAAAATGGTGAAAAGTCTTGTCTTCTTGGGTATTCATAGCTATATGGACTTTACGTTTCACTGCCGAGGCAAAACAAAGTACATCGCTGGTTTTGGAAATAAAGTCCCTCTTTGTTCAATAAACAGAGGTAATATCCGTTAGAAGGAGAATAATTGAAAAGCGGAAGAAGAAGGATTTTAAATTCTCAATATGTCCATTAATCACGTATATCCAAAGACACACCAACAAATCCAAGGGAAGATAATTATGCAATTGCTCCCTACAGTATTTATCATCTTAAATTAGTCAGGCACAAGGCTCCTCCAAGAATAGAGGACTCTATAAAGGTTGAACTCGCGAAAGTACCAAAGATTGATAGACTTTGCTCACTCTTGTGATGTTTCAGTTATATTTTTTATGTTAGTGTGGCATCGGTCAACTTTACTAGATGTAAATGCTTTATCCTAACCAGCTTGTTAACCTCACCCATTGCTAATATGGTGAATTACAAAATGGACAAGCAGCAAATTTCATCTTCCTCCATAACAAATATATATCTGTCATATCTGTCAATTATTTGACTAATTTGAAAAATCAAATTATATCGATAGATTGAAACAAAGGCAAAACTCAATTCAAAAGAAAGAAGATGATCAATTTAAGTTTGTTTTTTATTTTAAAAGTTGACAGAAGATTTAAACCAGCTGGCAATATTCATCCACAACAGTCTGATATTTTGCTGTCGACAATTACTTTAGATTGAACCATGAATTTTCTGCTAGTAGCATGTAACTTGATAATAACCCGTCACCTATAACCTTGAAGGAGATGGGCACGCGCCAAGTAACCTCTCATCGCCCTGTGAAATGTCTTTAAGGTGTATGACTCAGAAGGAAACTCCAACACTCAAATGTTGTAGAACTACAAAATAGCATTAGAGAAAGACGTTTCCTATTTAATGGTTATCGTTGTAGGAAATGGACACGGCGACCCGTGTTCAAGTCCTAGAAGATGTTGTTTGCATTTCCCACATAGTATTATACCCTTTGGGAATATATGCATCTAACTATTCTCTTTCCAGTTATGGGTAAATAATAGAACAGACTGGGGTCTTTAACTGAGTCTAGGAGAAGGAAAAACTCTGAACTCACACATGTTAAACTCCGCTTAAAAATGACTTTGTGTCACATCCTGCTTGTGTGGAGCGGTTGGGTAAATGCATACAACATAGTTTTAAGGATGCTGCGTGCTATTTTAAACAAATCCTGGAATACGCACTAAACAATACGCAGCTAACTTGGCCACTTATAAACCATTCAACTAAGATGAACAAGGTTTACTGGACACTGCTGGGAAGTAACAACAAACTCATAAATGACGTTCTTCTATGGACATTGGCACACCACTGTTGGTCGACAGCCAAATCTTACATTCAACAGCTCTATGCGAACACTGAATGCCGTGTTGAGGCCTTTCCAGGAGTGATGACCGATAGAAACGGAATGAACGAGTGAGAGTCCAAGGGAATACATGCTGACAGCGCGAGTGAAATCTTATTGTTTTTTTAGACAATACAGAAATTTGAAATAAGCCTTATTTTTGGAAAGTTTTATGAAATAAACATTGAAAATTATCGGAATTAAATAGACCAGTATACTTTACTGGCTATTTGGTTCTGGTGGGGTAGACGTTGCCTACTCACCAGGGTCCAATATTAGCATATGTGTATCTTTTGATACCTAAAACTGAATAAACCGAAGGAAAGATAGGATAAACTCATATTACACATATAGTATATTTAATAGGTACATATAACAAACATGTAAACATTATTAAAATTCTAAACAGACGTGTCTCAACAGATGAAATATATGCATTGTTCTATGAACAAAAAATGTATAAAAGGAGCTACTAAAATGTTGGTTGTAAAATCTTACTTAGTGGGTTTTCATCTCAATGGTGAGGTGAAATAAAATACATCACAGGGTTAGAGACAAATGTCTCTGGGTTTAATAGCGTTAGTGTTCACCAAAGTCTAATACAAAAAGAGGAACTCCAAGTCGTTTGTTGTTGGGTGCTTTTATCTATTTTTTTTATTTTTTACTCTCAGTTGTTTTCGGGGCTTTTTGTTGTTGTTGTTTGTTTTTTGGGGGTTTTGTTAAATTCGTTTTTTTTGGGGGGGTGAACATTCATCTTTTCTAGAAAATCTGACCTTATGCCAAATTTGAGTTTTCATATCAAAATGTTTACAGAGAGAATTCCTGGAAATACTAACAAAAGATTCATGTAACGTTAAATACTCTTACACCTTCATCCCCTTCTCTCTGTGTCTTTTGACTGTCAATAATCATTTTTACGTCACCCGAAGCAAAATTATCGCAGCAAATAATTTATACATTACGTACAGCCGACTATTGCGTTCGTTTTTAGTACCATTTGATAGTATTTAAGTATGAAATCTTACCAGTTCTTAAATCGTATATTTCGCTCACAGGGTAATTACTCAAAGGGTATGAGCTCGGGTGGGGAGTCTTGGCGAAATAATTGGTTGTCACTGTCGTACCAAATCTGAAAAAAAAACAACCGCATCAAGAATGAATAAAATAAAAAGGAATCACAAGCTATTTGCGAATTTTAAAGTAGAATCGACGGAACATAACGATGTTGAAAAGTCGTTAAGGATTTGCATAATTGACGAACTTTGTGCTTCAAATTGATTTTGGCACTTTGACCAAATTGTTGTTGTACATTTGCTGTAACACAACTTTTTTTTGTGAACAGAGCCAGGATTGAATGACTAACGTCAAATAAGAGAGACCTAAATAGAGATTGTACTAAGGTGAGTCAAAAGTTTTGTAATATTTTAAGTAAACTGTTGTACCGGCCGTTCCTACAGTGGAGAAACATGCACTGGTTCTCTCAGCTATAAAATAGTGAGACACCGAGTGTAAAGGGAGTACTGTTCCCGTTAACGACAAGCTAGTCGTACATGTACCATGATTGTAAATACACTTGTTCTTATTTTTACCCTATCTCGACTTGACTTCTTTTTTACTGTTGGGACTAACATCACAACAGTAAGCGTAAGGCATTTTTCGGTAAATCCGGATTCTTTGCCGAGTTAATGAACGCACTTGAACTGCAAGAATGTTCAGAAACCCCTTATAACTCAAAGTGCTAACTCGCCAATTTGCCTCTATGACTTAGAGCACGACCTCGGAATCTCATGGTTTTTAGGCCTACCTGACCTTGCCTAACCATAGAGGTTTTACAGCCTAGCGAAATTTTCTTGAACATCTGGTTCTGGGCCTTCAACGATCACTCCGCCTTAAACTTTTACGCAAGAAAATTTTTGATTGCTTCTGCGGTGTAAGGTCCATGTTCGAACGTAATCGTAAAGAATGTTCATCTTTTGAGGCTTTTAAATCCTACAACGAATGAAGCAATTCTAACTACCACGATACTACCAAGTTACATGTGTAAGCTACTGCTTCGGTTGGGACTGTTTCGCAAAACTCGGTACATACAAAAATATTTCAAACCTTTTGTCCTCACCTTGTTATATATAATACTTTTTCGGTCAATAATCTATCACACAGGAAACTAATGATTGATTCTGCATCAATAATTATTTATTTTTCCAACACAATAATTAAGTCTAAATAAATTTCATATGTCATCTTATGAAGAGTGCTGTTGGATGGGGGCGGGCATACACACATTTTAGAGCGGACTCATTTAATTGAACTGTTTAAAGTGGTGTGCTTATTAATAGTTTTTATATAATGGGAACATAAATATTGTGAGATTTATGTATTTGTTCATTGAAATGTTCTAAACCGTCCTAATAAGGAGGCTTAGAATAACCTAACTGTATCCTGCAGAGGAGTAAGAACACCTTGTTCCAAAGGTAGGACACAAAATATTCTAAATGTGAAGCTGCAGTTCTGGATATCTAGGGAGTGTGGAGTACTTCTTCATTGCCATTACTCCCAAGTCCACTCTAACCCGAGGTGATAGTATATCATATAACTTATTACTCGTAATTTTATGTGTATAAAAGGAATAGTTACTTCTATTCCAGTGAAAATTCAAGCTCTCAGAAGACATTAAACTGTCCTTACATTTAGTGACGCAGCGGTTTCGCAACCTTTTTAAACTTATGTAATTATATGCGCAAATCTATGATTTAACAGAAGCATAAAGATCAATTTAGAAGAAGTATATCAATTTTTTTAAACAGTTCAACCTTCTCATGAATTGATATATTCTTCTAATTGATCTATGCTTCTGTTAAAATATAGATTTGGGCATATAATGTACATAAGTTTAAAAAGGTTGCGAAAACGCTGCGTCACTAAATGTAAGTGACAGTTTAATGTCTTTTGAGAGCTTGAATTTCACTGGATGAGAAAGTAACTATTCTTTATATATTATGGATACTATCACCTCGGTTAGAGTGGACTTGGAGTAATGGCAATGAAGAAGTACTCCACACTCCCTAGATATCCAGAACTGCAGCTTCACCATTAGATATTTTTGTGTCCTACTTTGGAACAAGGTGTTCTTACTCCTCTGCAGGGGATACAGTTAGCGTATTCTAGCTCGTCATTAGGACGGTAGAACATTTTCAATGAACAATAACATAAATCTCACAATATTTATGTTCCCATTATATAAAACTATTAATAAGCACACCATTTAAACAGTTCAATTAAATGAGTCCGCTCTAAAATGTGGTGTATGCCCGCCCCCATCCACACACTTTCATAAGATGACATTGAAATTTATTTAGAACTTTTAATTATTGTGTGGAAAAATAATACATATGATGCAGAATCAATCATTAGTTTCCTGTGTGATAGATTATTGACCGAAAAAAGTATTATTAATATACAAAGGTGAAGACAGAAGGTTTGAAATATTTTTGTATGTACGAGTTTGCGAAACAGTCCAACCGGAAGCAGTAGTTACACATGTACTTGGTAGTATCGTGGTAGTTAGGAATTGCTTCATTCCGTGTAGGATTTTAAAGCCTCAAAAGATGAACATTCTTTACGTATTACGTTCGAACATGACCTTAACACCGCAGAAGCAATCAAAAATATTTCTTGCGTAAAAGTTTAAGGCGGAGTTGATCGTTGAAGGCCCAGTAACAGATGGTTCAAGAAATTTCGCTAGGGCTGTAAGAACCTCTATGGTTAGGCAAGGTCAGGTAGGCCTAAAACCATGGATTCCGAGGTCGTGCTCTAAGTCATAGAGGCAAATCTGGCGAGTAGCACTTTGAGGTTATAAGGGGTTCTGAACATCTTGCAGTCAAGTGCGGTTCATTAACTCGGCAAAAGAATCCGGATTTACCGAAAAATGCCTTACGTTACTGTTGTGATGTTAGTCCCAACAGTAAAAGAAAGTCAAGTCGAGATAGGGTAAAATAAGACAAGTGTATTTACAATCATGGTACATGTACGACTAGCTTGTCGTTAACGGGAACAGTACTCCCTTTACACTCGGTGTCTCACTATTTATAGTGAGAAACCAGTGCATGTTCTCCACTGTAGGAACGGCCGGTACAACAGTTACTTAAATATTACAAAACTTTTGACTCACCTTAGTAAAATCTCTATTTAGGTCTCTCTTATTTGACGTTAGTCATTCAATCCTGGCTCTGTTCACAAAAAAAAAGTTGTGTTACAGCAAATGTACAACAACATTTGGTCAAAGTGCCAAAATCAATTTGAAGCACAAAAGTTCGTCAATTATGCAAATCCTTAACGACTTTTCAACATCGTTATGTTCCGTCGATTCTACTTAAATTTCGCAAATAGGCTGTGATTCCTTTTATTTTATTCATTCTTGATGGTTTTTTTTCAGATTTGGTACGACAGTGACAACCAATTATTTCGCCAAGACTCCCACCGAGCTCATACCCTTTGAGTAATTACCCTGTGAGCGAAATATACGATTTAAGAACTGGTAAGATTTCATACTTAAAACTATTAAATGGTACTAAAACGAACGCAATAGTCGGCTGTACGTAATGTATAAAATTATTTGCTGCGATAATTTTGCTTCGGTGACGTAAAATGATTATTGACAGTCAAAGACACAGAGAGAAGGGGATGAAGGTGTAAGAGTATTTAACGTTACATGAATCTTTGTTAGTATTTTCCAGGAATTCTCTCTGTAAACATTTGATATGAAAACTCAAATTTGGCATAAGGTCAGATTTTCTAGAAAGATGAATGTTCACCCCCCCAAAAAAAAACGAATAACAAAACCCCAAAAACAAACAACAACAACAAAAAGCCCCGAAAACAACTGAGAGTAAAAAATAAAAAAATAGATAAAAGCACCCAACAAACAAACGACTTGGAGTTCCTCTTTTTGTATTAGACTTTGTGAACACTAACGCTATTAAACCCAGAGACATTTGTCTCTAACTCCTGTGATGTATTTTATTTCACCTCACCATTGAGATGAAAACCCACTAAGTAAGATTTTTACAACCAACATTTTAGTAGCTCCTTTTATACATTTTTTGTTCATAGAACAATGCATATATTTCATCTGTTGAGACACGTCTGTTTAGAATTTTAATAATGTTTACATGTTTGTTATATGTACCTATTAAATATACTATATGTGTATATGAGTTTATCCTATCTTTCCTTTCGGTTTATTCAGTTTTAGCGTATCAAAAGATACACATATGCTAATATTGGACCCTGGTGAGTAGGCAACGTCTACCCCACCAGAACCAAATAGCCAGTAAAGTATTACTGGTCTATTTAATTCCGATAATTTCAATGTTTATTTCATAAAACTTTCCAAAATAAGGCTTATTTCAAAATTCTGTATTGTCTAAAAAAACAATAAGATTTCACTCGCGCTGTCAGCATGTATTCCCTTGACTCTCACTCGTCATCCGTTTCTATCGGTCATCACTCCTGGAAAGGCCTCAACACGGCATTCAGTGTTCGCATAGAGCTGTTGAATGTAAGATTTGGCTGGTCGACCAACAGTGGTGTGCCAATGTCCATAGAAGAACGTCATTTATGAGTTTGTTGTTACTTCCCCAGCAGTGTCCAGTAAACCTTGTTCATCTTAGTTGAATGGTTTATAAGTGGCCAAGTAGCTGCGTATTGTTTAGTGCGTATTCCAGGATTTGTTTAAAATAGCACGCAGCATCCTTAAAACTATTGTTGTATGCATTTACCCAACCGCTCCACACAAGCAGGATGTGACACAAAGTCATTTTTAAGCGGAGTTTAACATGTGTGAGTTCAGAGTTTTCCTTCTCCTAGACTCAGTTAAAGACCCCAGTCTGTTCTATTATTTACCCATAACTGGAAAGAGAATAGTTAGATGCATATATTCCTCAAGGGTATTAATACTATGTGAAATGCAAACAACATCTTCTAGGACTTGAACACGGGTCGCCGTGTCCATTTCCTACAACGATAACCATTAAATAGGAACGTCTTCTAATGCTATTATTGTAGTTCTACAACATTTGAGTTTGTTGGAGTTTCCTTCTGAGTCATACACCTTAAAGACATTTCACAGGGCGATGAGAGGTTACTTGGCGGTGCCCATCTCCTCTTCAAGGTTATAGGTGACGGGTTATATCAAGTTACATGCTACTAGCAGAAATTCATGGTTCAATCTAAAGTAATTGTCGACAGCAAAATATCAGACTGTGTGGATGAATATTGCCAGCTGGTTTAAATCTTCTGTCAACTTTTAAATAAAAACAAACTTAAAATTGATCATCTTCTTTCTTTGAATTGAGTTTTGCCTTTGTTTCAATCTATCGATATAATTTGATTTTCAAATTAGTCAAATAATTGACAGATATGACAGATATATATTTGTATGGAGGAAGATGAAATTTGCTGCTTGTCCATTTTTGTAATTCACCATTTAGCAATGGGTGATGGTTAACAAGCTGGTTAGGATAAAGCATTTACATCTAGTAAAGTTGACCCGATGCCACACTAACATAAAAATATAACTGAAACATCACAGAGTGAGCAAGTCTATCAGATCTTTTGGTACTTTCGCGAGTTCAACCTTTATAGAGTCCTCTATTCTTGGAGGAGCCTTGTGCCTGACTAATTTAAGATGATTAAATACTGTAGGGAGCCAATGCATAATTATCTTCCCTTGGATTTGTTGGTGTGTCTTTGGATATTACGTGATTAATGGACATATGAGAATTTAAAATCCTTCTTCTTCCGCTTTTCATTATTCTCCTTCTAACGGATATTACCTCTGTTTATTGAACAAAAGAGGGACTTTATTTCCAAAACCAGCGATGTACTTTTGTTTTGCCTCGGCAGTGAAACGTAAGTCCATATAGCTATGAATACCCAAAGAAGACAAGACTTTTCACCATTTTTGTACCTCTTTTTATACACTGCTTATCATGGAACAATGTTGGGACATGTTTATGTATTCTGTTATATGATTTTATTTGCATGTATTAAATATCATATATATGTTTATATTAAGAAATTTGAAAAAAAAAAAACCAACAAAAAAACAAATGTTCCAAAATTAGATGAATTTATTCATCGACGCTTAAACGTTTCGGTTTCTTTAAACCTTCATCAGGATGTATTAAGGGGAGAAGAAATTGATGGATGTTTTATAGATGATATCTCCTGTCAGCTATAAAACATCCATCAATTTCTTCACCCCTTAATACATCCTGATGAAGGTTTAAAGAAACCGAAACGTTTAAGCGTCGATGAATAAATTCATCTAATTTTGGAACATTTGTTTTTTTTCTCAAATTTCTTAATATTGTCGGATTTATTTCCATATTTACTCCCATATGTTTATACCTAGAGGAACTATAGTTGGTTGAATATTGTTTCTTCGTATAGAATAAATGCAAAAACAATTCACAACAAAGTAGTAACAAGAATATTTTATTTCCTGAGTAAACTCAGAATAGAATACAACATAGGAATAAGTGATAATAATGTTCTTATATGAAAGGGAAATTGTTTAGTATGATATGTAATTGGTTGTGAATAAGAATATAAAAACCTGTTAAGCATGTTATAGTGTACCATGTGACATGAGTTGTTGGACAGGAACACAACTGGTGTGTTATTACTTCTGTCGAAGCCGGAAGAGTGAGGAAGAGGTTTGATTTTGCCGCATCTTCTTAATGTACTACATTGACCACGCCACCCAGTGGCTATTGGCAGACACGGGAGATAATTCCCTTTCGTGTCCTCTGTCACTCAATAGATGTAATCCCAACATAAGTTTATCTCGTATTTCCTCAAGTTTATTGAGTATTAGTTCATCAATGGTTATACTAATGCTAATATTGGAACTTGATTATTTGGGACGCGACTAAATATCTGCCCTAGCACCAACCGTTACCAATAACCGGTAAAAAAACACCAATCTTAACAATATATTATGTACTTAAATGGTACCATGATGCTCAGAGATATAAAAAAAGAAGAAAAAAGAATGAAAAAAGTAATGTAATTTTCCTAAAAACAACAATAATTTTATAACTAATTTAAAATGAAAACGATAATTTCGATTACGATATTTCACGCACACAATTTGAACTGTTAAAATGGTGATTAAGTTTGTAGACTATATCCACTTAATCAGCCAACGGCTAACTATTGAATGTCATTTCAAATATCGAAATAATTGTTTTTTTTTGTTCATTCAGTGTTGTCTATGCATTGATAATATTCTGCAGAATTGTTCACTCAGTCCAATCAAAACAGGCAATACAGATGGCATCGTTGTAGGCCCGACCCTGCCAAAAATAAAATTAATCTTCAATTGAGAGATCCTTTGGCATTGCTACGAGAGGATGTATCATTTGCTTTTGTTGAACAGGTAGAGTTAACTTTGTTTCGGGATTTATTTGCACTAATGTTTTCATGTTTTACTAGTACACTCTCCAGTAGATTCTTGTTCGGGGGTCTCTCTACTCCTTGCTCCTCGTCGCTTCCGAAATACTCGTTTTCCCTGTACATTTCCGTGGCGGGTTGCTCTTTTCTATTTCGGCCTTATTTTCGGGTCGTCACTTGCACCGATGTCGTTCAGAACTGAAATACCACCAATTACGACGTTTCCTCGCTCACCAGGGAAAAAAGCGCTGGATGGAGGCGCTCGTTGTTTAATGATTATCGTCGTAGTGACCGGAGTTCAAATCCTGGTCGAAGCTGTTTGCCATTCACATAGTGCTAATGCCATTAGAAAGGTATGAATATGCGTTCTCCCCCATCTATGGGTAAATAGTTGGGCAACCTGGTCCCTTTAACCTTGGTTTGGCAACCGGTCTAGGAGAAACAAAAATCTGAATTCAAACCTTTAACAGGTTTGAATTCAAATTTTTGTTTCTCCTAGACCGGTTGCCAAACCAAGGTTAAAGGGGCCAGGTTGTTTGTTTGTTTAAAAATTGACCGTGTGTTGCATCCTATTCATAGCGAACGGGTTGGGTAAATACATACTTTCCAGAAGTCATATAACATGTAGAATGTTTTTTTAAACAGAGATCCCCCCCCTTCCATGTATCGATGAGAAACCGGACGTTATAATTCAATATATTGTTGCAGTCAATGTTCTATGATTTAATGGCACTCGAATGCGGTTTTTATGAAAGTATTAAAAAAATAAAATAATTGTCAGTTTTATTCATGGCCACATTTTATTTCCTGTTTCATGTATAATGTAAATTATTTGTGTATAATACCCACTCATGTATAGCACACACCTCTAATTTTGGACTACGAAATTCTGTGGGGTTTTTAATGATTTTATGTTGGTTTAAGGTCGTTGGTCATTTCTGGTGCGTGATTGCAGGTTTTCTTTTTGTAGTGAGGTAACCAATGGCGTGTTATCTCATTTACATATGTGCATTACAGCAGGAGATATATAGAGACAGTCTAGAGGACATGGGGGATATTAGCTACGAGAAGCTAACATACAGAGCTAAGATACGCTCGGAGGATTACTAATATTACTACAACAAAGAATACGAAACCACACCTCACAACACTTTTTAACCACATTATATTTGGTGGTTCTTCCTACTTGTGGTCATCGAGTTGAAAGTGAATTAAAAGGAAGGGGAAGGAAGAGACAAAGACAAAAGGTAGTTTTAGGTTTTAGACCTTATTCGTTAGTCATAGCTACCTCATGGAGAGGAAATTTCTTCATATCCAGTATGAGCATTGGTCCCAGATAAGGCCTGAATTTAAATCGCCAAGGGGGTTCTTGATGGTAAGAAGTGGATCCTTTTCTTGCACCTGTCCAGAGAGTTTTCCTGTCTGAAGGCTCATATGAGATTGTTACTTTTTCATTTTTTAAAAAATTATTTTTTAATTTTATTTTAATCCCCGCAATTCTTAAAAAAAAAACTTCTGTATATATGCTTTTAGAATTTGTAGCAGTTAAATCTAACTTAAATTTATCATTTGTTCGTACTGACTAAAAATTAAGTTTATGTAGTTTTTATTATATCTTAAAAAGACAAAATTTACACTGCATTCAGAGAAAACACGTGGACATATTTACACTAAAATCTAATAAGCTTCCGTCGGAAATAAGCTTACATTAGAAAAATAATATTATAAAGAAACATACATTCCAGTGGATATTTCTCTGTAACGGTGTAAAACACATTAGTTTGAACTATAGATTTAACTTACTTAAAGTGAAAAGGGTTAAATAAAGTTTATTTAACATTTTTCACTTAAAAATCAAGTGGAAAATGTTAAATTAACTTTAAATTACAAATTTTAAATAAACTTCTAAGACAAAGAAGATTCTTAAAATACATTTTTAGTTGCAGATTTCGGACCAAAATTTTTTTTTACAGTAAATGTAAAATGATATTTTTTAATCCGAAGGATATAAAATAAACATATCTTATACTTACTTCAATTGAATAATGGTAAATGTTATTTCAAGTGTAAAAGCAAAACTTACTTTGAATTTCTTAAGCCGATTACAGAAGCAAACTGGAAGTAAATTGTCGACACCCCGTTTTCGACTTTACCTGCCTGATGAATAGGCTTTCAATATAAAACGTCATGGACATCAACTATAGAACCAGTTTCAATTACAGTTGCTATGAGTGCGAACCATATTCATTGTTGCATATTTAAGACTTTTGGTTAAACTAAGTTAACCTCTTTACTTTAACAAGGATTTTAAAGATGTGTTAATTTTTAGTGAGGGCCAGTAAATATTTTTGCATTCATTTTTTAATTTTAATTTTTTATTTATTTTTGTAGCGAATTCGACGGGACATCATTTGTGACGTGTTTTATGACCCAACAAAAACATTACTCGTGACGGCACGAACATCGCAAGCGCAACTTTTTGTATATTATTTCATGTCTGTAAGTTTTTCATCATAAATAAAGATGCCTTAAAAAACAAACAAATAACAATGACAGAGAAGATAAAAAATGAACAATTCATAACATTCGCTTTATTTCCCCCTACTCTTTAAAAAATTATTTATACTTTAAATGTAGCCCATTGTATACGCATTAAGCGTCAAGGTTCTAGATACATACTTGCCTCTCCTGTAGGAGTTTGGCGGGAGCAAAAAAACAAAAAAAAACGAATGTTAGATACAGGGCCAGTGCTAGGGTCTCATGCCACAACGAATTCATGATAGGCCCCAATATACTACATGTCAATTTTCATATAAATAGTATTCATAGAAAATATGTGAAACCCGCCCTTCCAAAATCAGGATTGTCCTCCCACTCGGGTGTTCAGGGATAGTACATGCTGGTCCTGATTAGATGTTTAGCTTCATGTGTGCATGCATAAGAAATCTATAGATCCATGGGTGAGGCTCAACTGGAAAAAAAAAGAAACAAAAAACTAAGGCAAGTCAAAAATGTTACAATATGTGCTTTGTGTGCAGCGCGTATGTCATGCAGTTCAAGCCGTGGTAGGTACACATTGTGATCGTAGTATCGTTGTCGTGTATGATTTTAAATCCACACAAATAAACGTGTACTTAAGTCTATTATTCTATTCTTAGATTTCTAACGGGCCTAATGTTGCGAAGTAACCAAAACAATTGTTGTGAGAAAAGGTGAAGCACAGTTGATCACAGTACAGTAACTAGATCGTTCAAGAAATTTCGCTCGGTTTGCAAGAACCTCAACGATCAAACAAGGTCAGGTAGATCTAAAACGTCACATTCCTGATCTCGGTAAAAGCTGCCGATTTGTACTCACGTTACTCTAATAGTAATATTTTACACCCTAACAGATATTTCAAAACATTTTTCAACATTTTCCTTGCATTTTAAATATCATCACCTGATGATTGCCTCGCATGAACCTAATATGGTCGTGAATGTTCCTTTGTCAACAAAATAAATAGATATGTAAAACCTTTATATATTTATTTTATTATATTATATAACAGCTCTATTTTATATTGAGCACTCTACCATAATACTGCCTTTAGTACACCATTCAGCAAAAGCTGAAACAGTGACCCATCTCACACTATAATATATATTGTGACTTGTTGATGTTTGAACTTTCAAACTGATAAAACTTGTAAAAAGTCTGTTAATTATTTTATCAATGCAAACTTCGAATACGAATTTTCGAATTACCTAATTTTGTTACTAATTGGTACAAAGTTCATTGGAAGAAGAAAGAGAAAGAAAGGGGGAATATACTAACCTTATATTTAATATGTTAAATAATGGACCACGTACCGTATAGCAACAGTTGTCAAGCAGATCTCGCTTGATCTTTTGTTATCGGAAGCGTGTGTATTGCACAAAGAAATGATTCCTTCGAAAGAGAAATAGAATTTTATATAAAATCCAAAAATATTTCCTAATCTTTTAGATTAAAAATAAAACACGGATCTTGGTAGTAATCATCTAATGTCTACATAATCGTCTATGAATAGTATTATAACACATATTTCAATAGAAAAATGAAGATAGTTAAACAATATACAAGTATTTTTGGAGGAGTGCTTAACATCATGGGCATCATCGTTAGAAATTGAATCAGCGACCCAAGTTCAAATTCTGGCGATGTTGTTTGCATTTTGCTATTATGCTAATGTCTTAGGGAAAGGGTAAAATATACCGAGAAGTATTTAAATAAGTTTAAAACATTTATTTGAACCATAAATTTAAAAAATGTATTATTACTTTTGAATCAAATTTTTTACCGTGGGTTTATAATTGATCTGAAATATATTGTTAAAACCAAGGGTTTAATTTTATAAGATTTTCGTTATGTAATAAAAAATCGGATTTACTCCAGTTCCTTTAAGTTTTGATGTTTTTTCGTCTTCGTTGTTTTAAGCGCAACATAATGTCACCATTCTTCCTAGAATGACTGGCAACTTTATCCGGACTTTTGGTGGACCTGATGAAAAATTGACGCCATATTCCAATATTTGCTATGATGGGTATCTTTCAAGATCAACAAGCCCCCCAATTCCCCTTTTGTTTTAAAAAGTCTTTTTCTCTTTGATATTGATATTTAATGACAGTACTTTGCGAACTGGAGATGAGTGAGAAAGTTTTTTTGGGAAAAGAAATATGATTTTAATGGCACGTCAATCCGTCCAGGGTTATTCTTGC